>OY744537.1:72695521-72700521 GCA_963556195.1 Sepiola atlantica | reverse complement strand
GAATTGGAATAGCTCGTTGGAAGCGTATTAACAAGGCAGACTTGCATTGTTTCTCTGTTCTTCACTTCAAATTGCGTTCATTGGACTTTGCTCAAAAGATACTGTATCGATTTTTTGGAGAAGAAAATAAAAGTTCGTAAATATACCTATAGAATAGGGATCTTTAACAAAAACTCACCCATTTCGTTTGGTTTTCGCCAAATTTTAGATAAAATTGATTGTTGGTCTTATATTATCATCATTACAATATAAGACCAACAATCGATTAATAGATAAGCTAATTATATAAAATTAAACATGCATATCAACTTAACTATTGATGACCGTAAAGTGGGGGGCCAAGTAAAAAAGTGAGGAGGCTTGATGCCCCCTACCCCCCCCCCTCCGATGCCGCTGTCCATGATATATATATATATATATATATATATATATATATATATATATATATATATATATATAATATTCAACACCGAGTAAGTCTTCTGAACTTTTGTGTGATTTTGCTTTTTTCATAGTTTTATTATTAATTTGCATACACCCTGAATAGACTCTTCACTGTCATATATTGCATCGATAGCAAGCAAATTTCCCGCCTGAATAACTTTTTTTATTTTCGTTTTGGACTACCAATCACCACTTGGATTGTTTTTAATCGACTTCTTTGATATTTTTCTTGAAATTTTTTAAAACTTCATAACTTGGATAAACTGGATAAGTTTAACAAAAAGGTGCGTTTTTTTCCGATATATTTGATGTTTTACATGTATCTTTATGATTTTTTGTTTATTTGTTTTTTTATATATTTTTTATCCGTTTTTGTCCGATATATTTGATGTTTTACATGTATTTTCATGATTTTTTGTTTTTTTGTTTTTTTATATATTTTTATATATTTTCAAAGCTTAATTTTTATTACCTGCAGTAATGTCATTGCGGTAATTGTCCTCTGAGGAGAAGATTTTCTTTGAAAACTCATAAGATAAGGACGCAGTATCACTCCTTGTTTTTAAACTTTAATAAAATTTGATTAATTTCTCATTTTATTATGTCATTCAATTAATATTATTGCTCTATACACTATATTGAGCTTGGTTTTTATCCAGATAGTCTACTGGCTAAAGATATTATTTATATCTGTAAAGTATTATCTTACTCTCTCTTTCTTCTCTCACTCTCTCTCTCTCTCTCTCTATATATATATATATATATATATATATATATATATATACGCTGCAAGTTTTGAGAATAGTATTTAAATGGAAAAGTTTAATTAAAACATAATGTGCCTACGTAACTCATCGTGTTGTCTAATAAATATATTCCAAAATTAATAATGATCGGTTCATTAATTTAGAAGTGAATGCTGCACATAGAAAAAAAAATATACACATAAATAATTTTTATATGTATATATATATGTGTGTGTGTGTGCGCGCGTGCGGGTGTGTGTCTTTACAAATATTTTTTTTTTTAAATTATAGTTATTATATTATCTTAAATGTATCCAATTGTAAGCTCAATGAAGTTGTATTACAGGGTTCAGAGCATATATATCTTATATTTGCATTATATTCGCCATGGGAAATTAATCCAAAACCATAATTTTCATTGGTTGTAACAACATCTTTATTTCTGTACTTCGATGATTTCTTCCATCTCTCAGTTTACACACAAAAGTCATTTATTCAAATTTAATATTCATTCATATCCCTTACGCGTGTTTCATGGCAAAATTTGGATATTTTTTTCAATTAGTCTAATGTTGTCAAACTTCAGAAGTTGCGGTATACGTTGTTGAATATCGAAAAAACATGTCATAACAAAAACACCGAGGAGGAAATACGGTGAAAATCCAAGTTGATTTCTGATAAATGTTCAGCAAACTAAAGTATATAAAGGCAGAACACTCAATAGGGTAAAAGGTGATCACTTCAGAAAAAGAAAAAAAGAAAAACGTAAAATTAAAAATTTTAACCCCCAATAAGATTTTCACAAGTGTAAAAATTTTATTCGAGGGTGGAATTTTTCTTTTTCTTTTTCTTTTTTTTCTCTTTTCTGAAGTAATCACCTTTTATATATATATATATATATATATATATATATATATATATATATATATATATATATATATATATAATTAAAATAGTAAAAACATACATATATATATATATATATATATATATATATAGAGAGAGAGAGAGAGAGAGAGAGAGAGAGAGAGAAAGAGAGAGAGAGAGAGAGAATTAAAAGATGAGAATAAAGGTTGCAAAAATAGAAAATCTATTATATCTTCAGTTATTCAAAACAAGACATTGATTTTCCCTCCATGGCTTTTCAAAGAATGGAATTCTTATCATCAGATGAATACAGAGTGATAAGAGAATTAGCAAAGTCAGAATTTTAAAAGATAAAATAGTATTTATAATAAATACAAACAGAAAATGCAGAAGATGTCCAATGCAACGATAATTGGTTAAAGATATATAAAAGAGTTCACCGTTTAATTGTAGCAGCAGGTTCAATAGTTGTAAATCTAGGAAAGCCTATCGAAATCCCTAAAAATACACAAATGACCTTCTAAACTTTTGCACTGCAATCTCCCTCCAACCGGTTTTTGTTCTCCAAAATTCTACGGATTTTACAATATTTCCTGGATTTACTACTATTGAACCTATTTCTTTCTCTACTGTTTCAAAATTGGAACAAATAATAATAGGTTCTAACTCTGCGAAAATAAATCTAGCCCCCCCCCAACAAAACAATAGCGTGGTTCCATCTAACCTTCTTTGTAACTGTAATGAGAGAATTTAATTCCAATTGAATGGCTCTTGTGTGTAGTTTACAAATGCACGTTAATACAAAATAATATTCTAGAACATCAATAATAATATTAACCCTAATAGACCGGATATTAATAAAGATGGTACATCACTGTAATAAGTAGTATCGATAGACCTACCACTATTAACTCTCTTACGAAAGAGACTATTTAAATAGTTTCTATCTGAAGGATAGAATTTCTATACATTTAATAACGGTCACCATCTAAATACACTTCCCTAGCTACTCATGTCTGAGATCTCAAACATAAAAATATTGGCAACAAACTTAAATGGCAATCGATCAAATTAATGAAATCTTATAAACCCTTAGACAGATACTGTTCTTTATGTTGACACAAGGCCCTCATAATCATTAAATATAGGGGTCCTCTATTAAATAAAAAGGATGAGATTTTGTTTTAGTGCTTACATAAAATTCGTACAAATACAACAATTTTAAAGTCTCTCAATTATTCTTAGATGTTTCTCTATATATAAATAAAATTACCACGCCTTTCGGTTTTTTCTCTCCATGATTAATTTAGACTTTGTAATATCCTATATGTATTTCCTGGCCTTTTTATATTTTTTCATATTTTTAAAATATTTTTTATATTTGGTATCCTTGTTTTAATAAGTAATATGTAAACTCCACTATAGCATATGGACATTGTTTGGATATACTGGTGTGATTTACCTTGAGTGTTGGTTAAACTTAATCTTTAATAATCTAATGTAAAAAATTCAATAAATCTATAAATAACATTATCTTTGTCAAATTTTGATTAACTCATTTATTCTAGCCTTATTTATTAGCATTTATAAACACCAGATACATGGCCCATTATTTTAACCATTATTTTAACCATTATTTTAATTATTATTCTTGCCTTCAAGTGATTTTACATATATATGTCCACAAACAAATCGAAAAGTAATTGACCTTGCTCCCGTTCTCCTTCTTTACCACTCAAATTAGTACATCAATAGGCGCATATATATACTTACCTCCCTCATTCTTTGAGAACATGACCTCTATCTTCTTATCTTCACATAGTCAGAAATATATCATCATATCCACAACCCTAATCATTTCTATGGCTTTTTGACACTATCTTCTTCTCTTAGTCCTCGACTTACATTTTGGCAAAAACCAGTTCTACATATAGCAACCTTAATTTTGCTTATTTTTAACTTTTTTACTTATATTCTAAGTTGCTTTGATGTTTTATTTCTCTAATTTACATATTCTTTGTTTAATGTTTAATTTAATCTTTTATTAAACTTTATTTTTTTAGCATCATCCATATATTAATACGCTAGCGTGTAATTATCTGTGTCACGCTCTGACACCCCTTTTTACGAAGATGGGATCGCTTGAATTAATTAAATTGAGACTTATAATTCAAATTCTTCTGACTTCTTAGCAATTATATATTTATATAATGATTCTATAGATTTACAATCGATTAACGATATAAACCCTCGACTTATTTTTTCTCGTCTAAAATTAAGTCGATAATCCTGTAAATGCTAACCTACACACTCTCAATCCCTTTTAATCTGATGTTGTACTTTTGGGGACCCTTAACATACGCTTTTCTTTAAAGCAAACTTTCTCGTTTATTATACTAATAGGATTGAAATCATATGTACTTAAATTTTGAATTTCAATTTGAATTTTATTTTGATTATGATAGTTTAAAATTAATCTAATTATATTTAATTTAAATTTAATTAATTTCATTTTCTAATAATATTCCATATCATTTTTCGGTTGTAGATAATCTTAGATACTTAAGGTATTTTTAACCCTTTATTTTTAACCCTTTTCAATTTACGATTTTCATTTTTCTGCATTTTTAATTTTTTATTCTTCATTTCTGAAGTCATCCTTTTAGAATGTTTAGAGTTATATATGGTCTAATCGATAAATCTTATATGTTAAATGTAATTTTGAATATATTATATTTCCGTTTTATATTATTTAGTGGTAGTTTATATATTTTATTGATTTTTTATTTATTATTCTTTTAGTTACTATATTATTATATTTTATCCTATATTTAAATATCATAGTATCTACATATCTATATAAGTATGCATACGTGTCTGTGTAGATGGGTTTTGATCTGAATGCATGTATACATTTGTATGTGTGTCTAAATGTATTGAATT
>OY744537.1:72685521-72688021 GCA_963556195.1 Sepiola atlantica | reverse complement strand
TATATATATATATATATATATATATATATGGTGCTTAGTAAAAATGGCACCTGTAAAAATACCCGCAATAAAAATGGCACAAGCGAATAAATTGTTTAAAAAATGGCACAAAACAGGAAACAATTTGATAACGGAAAATTATGATCGTTCTGTAGGGGCGAGTTCGTAGGAGGGCGGGCTTCAGGCTTCCTCCCTATAGTTTTAAATACGTTCTAACCCCCCCCCCCCCTACTAATTTAAAAATAAGTATTTACTCTGTTTGGGCCAAAATTAAATTAACTTTCCGAAAAAACAAATTAGGGGGGGGGGGGCAGGTTCTCTTACTACTTGTTTTAATTAGGGTCGAGCTTTCTCCATATTTTACAATAAATATTTTTCTTTTAATTTATTCTGTCGTTTTGAAACAAATAAAATCGATTTTTTTTTTAGTATTTGGGGGTGGGGGGCATTTCACCTCTATAGTTTCAAATAGGGGTAAGCCCTCCCCCACCATATTTTAAAGTAAGCATTTACTCAATTGATAAAAGCGCTTAATAATTTAACAGCCGAGAAATTGAAAAACAAAACCAACAAAAACAAAAACAAATGACATACAAAAGGCAGTAAAATTTAATTATCTACCGACCTGTATACTTTTAACGTGCTGAAACTTTAAGTTTTATGATTGCAAAATAATGTTTCGTTCAAAGCTTAACTAAGGGGGTACTTTATTCCTGGAAAGTGATAAATAAAAAGACTTATCGTACCACTAACCTTAAGTCCGAGTTGCAAATCCTCGCCCGACCCGCACTTAGGGTTAGGGTTAGAGTTAGCGTTAGTGATAGTTTTTTACAATCTTTCAGGAATGAAGCCTCCAACAGTTTAGCGACAACGACCATTGATTTTTCGTGTGTTGTAAAGACAGCTTTAAAAATTAAATTAAATAACTTAAAAACAGTTTCAGCACGTTAAAAATATACAGCTTTGTAGGTAATTAAATTCTACTGCGTTTGGTATAAGGCATTTGTTTTTTGTTTTGTTTTTTTTTGTGTACGATTTCTCGAATGTTAACTATTCTGCACTTTCACAATTTAATCTCCACAGGGGCAGTTTTAGACACAAGGTCTATTTTTAATGTGGGGAAAATCGATATCCCCCCAAAATGGTACTCTGGATTGGAACAAAAATTTGAATTGCCCCAGTCTAGAAAAACTTCTCCTTCACTGACCGAGGGCAGAATAGTCAAAGTGTAAGATCAAAATAGATGCTACACTTTGTTTCTCAGCCAAAAGGTATAAACATTCATGTTTTTATCTTTTTTTACTAATTTTCCAACATTTATTTTTTGATTGTCAGCGTGGATCTTAGCACGTTTTTTAAGACGCAACAAATGCCAACACTTTAGAAAAGATACGGTTCACGCTGCTACGGGAGTTTTACTTAACTAAAAAATGTGTATTTTATTTTAAAAGTTTATTGAATTTATTTTTGAGTGAAGTTGGGTTTTTTTCTTAAATAGATAAAGTTTTCCACAGTAAAAAAATATATAAGTTGTAATATTTACTTGCTTCCCCACGAGAGCAAAGTTCGACACAAGATCTGTTTTTGATGTCCGGAAAATTCAGCTTCCTCAAAAAGAGTCACACTGGAAAAAATTAAAATTGCCTCAATCTAGAAGGATGTCTCCTTCACTGACCGAGGACAGAAAGATAAAGTATAGTAATAACAGATACTACACTTTAACTTTAATTCTATTTTGAAAAGTAAAACATACTAATAAAAAGAAACCAAAATGAAAAAAAGGATTAAAATGAGCAAATACTTTAATCATTAAGAAAGTGTTTTTCATTTTTAAAATATTCAGAGAAAACAAAACAAATGCTTGATTGTGATTGGTGGTGGGCAGTTGCGAGCATAACAAACGCTGCCCAAATTTAACGTAAAACGATCCCCAATTTCTAGGCCATTGTAACGTTTTAGGACTAAACTGTTGACCAATTTTCTTCTTTTTCTTTGCTATGGGAGATCAATTCTGTGCGTTTTACTTTTTGAGGTGATTTCATGTGGTTTTACGACTTTTTCAGTCGGACTTACGGTAGAAAAAATAGTGAATGAAAAAAAAGTTAGAATGGCTCGGTAATAGGGATACGTTTAATTCATATGCAAGACTAATCTTCCACTTTATATTCTAAAATAATTGTTTTAAGGGGAGTTGTTCACACGTAATCGCCTAAAAAAGTATAATCTCATTTTTTAGGAGGGGAGGGGCATGTGAGGTAGTTTAGAGTCCAAATCTACTTCTAAATATAGATATATATTTATTTTTGATTAAACAAACTTCTTAATGATTTCCCCTTTATGTATTGTATATAAGATTTTGAGAAACTCGTGAGATTTTTATCTAGATTTTTCACTTGTGCAATTTTTTTCTATTCATCCAATTTTGACATTTTTACCGGTGCTACTTTTACTGTGCTTTTTTTACCTAAATTTATATATATATATATATATATATATATAT
>OY744537.1:72645521-72678021 GCA_963556195.1 Sepiola atlantica | reverse complement strand
ATACATAAACAATATTTGTTTGGTTTACCTTTTTCCATTTTCCATTATATATATATATATATATATATATATATATATATATATATATATATATATATATATATATATATATATATATATATATATATATATATATAATTTCGTGTAACACTATATTTTAATTCGGTTGTCTATCGATACTTGCGAACACTGGAAACTTAGCCTATATATGAAAATAAATAGTGTAAAATGCATGTAAATGTTTATATACTTTCTATTTATTTTGGATTTGTTGACGTACAGGAATATAAATTGTCTTTTAAAAAAGGTGTTTTAAGAAAACTTAATTTTCGGTCGTATCCTCCGATCTTCTTCAGTGTAATGTAATATATATATATATATATATATATATATATATATATATATATATATATATAGGATCAAAATAAACCAAAGTGAAAACTTTTAGTAGATGGAACCTATTGTGAAAAGGATAAGCTCAATATACGAGATAGAGCAATAGTAGAGATAGAAGAAAAAAGAGTGATAAATATGCGACGATTTCAAAAATTATTTCAAAAATTATTTTAATAATTTTTAAAAAATAATTCTCATATTTTTCAAATATTTGAACCTTGGTTTTTTCGAAAGCCAACTTATCCATCTGTATTTCTCCTCTGATGATAAGATTTCGATCTTTGAAAAGCCTTGGCTTAAGGAAAGGAAAATAAACACTAGTTTATTACTGACAACCTTGCATTGAACAATTGAAATTTGAAATAAATTTGGACAATCGTCGCATATTTATCACTCTTTTTTCTTCTATCTATATATATATATATATATATATATATATATATATATATATATATATATATATATATATATTTATTTATTTATATATATATACTTATCTATTTATAAGATTAATCCAATATTTAATATTTATTCATTTATTGAATTGTCTGTCTGTCTATTCTACTATCTATCAGGTTTTATTTACGTTTTATGCGCGTTTTTACACTCAATGCTCCCATTTTTACTTTCTCTGTCTCTTTTTTTTTTCAAACAGAAACTTCCCTCCATCCATTCACCGCTTTCTCTTCCTCGCGCGCTCGTTTTCCTTAGTGCGCCTGTGCGAAGCGAATGAATTGAATCATCAAAATTGCCGATCGATAGTCGCGCACCGAGTAACTCCGGAGATGTGAGTCGGCAACAAATAAAAAATCAAAATAAGAAAAAAATAGAAAAAGAAAAGAAAAAAGGAAAGAAGAGAAAGAAAAGGAAAAATAAAATGTCGTAATTTAATTTCTAACCAATCAGAGTCAGCCGGGTAGGTTGAGCGGGAAATAAGCGACCAATCAGCGTAGTCGTACAGGTTTTTTGGGTTTTCTTCTTCTCTCTCTCTCTACGGATTGACCCTTTGGCACAACGAGATTCAGGAAGGAATATTGTGGGCGACGGACTTTGCTTTTGCTAGAAATGAAGAGGGAGGGGGGGGGGGGCTACAAGTGCCGAAAATGTGCAGTGTGGGAGAAAACAGGGAAGACGGCAAGAATACGTTCGCTTCACTTTATTGCGCGTTCTATGCGGAAAGAGCGACCGTGTGATTAGCATCTTATACGCGTATGTTATGCAGGTTCTTGCGTGTGCCTGTGCGAAGATAGATAGATAGATAGATAAATAGATAGATAGACAGCTGCCCTCTCTCTCTCTCTCTCTCTCTCTTTCTCTCTCTCTCTCTCTCTCTCTCTCTCTCTCTCTCTCTTTCTCGCTCTCTCTTTCTCTCTCTTTACCGTTCTCTCTGTATCTAGATAGATAGTTAGATACAAATGTTAGATAGATATAAACAGACTGCAATAGCTAGAGATAATGTTAGAGAAACGAAGAAATATGAACAAGGTGTAATAGATGGATTAATGAACCACGTACATCGATAAATATTGATATATTTTGTAGGATGAATAGATAGGGGCATAGGTATATAGATAGATAGATAGATAGATAGATAGATAGATAGATGCATGCTTATATTTGCCCATTCTCTCAATCTATCTCTAATTGTGTGTGGGAGTGTATAACACTGTAAAGACGGATTACTATGTTGCCCGCTTGAAAAGACATCAATAGGGCGTATTTCTTTTCGTTTCGCATAGCTGTTGAAGTTGACCTCATTGGTTAGGACTTCGGATTTAGGCTAAAAATGTGACTCGTGTCTTTGGTTCGAACTATGCGACAGGCTCAACAGTTATCTTCACATCAACGATTCCGATTTCCTATAGGATGAAACGTATACATATGTGTATAATAATTTAAAATATTTATTATTAAAAAATTATATATATATATATATATATATATATATATATATATATATATATATATATATAATTTTTGTCAAGTGCCGGGAGCTCGAATTAGTTTTACCCAATGAGGTATGCCTTAAAGCTAGTGGCAGTTGGCGATATCCTTATAAATAAGCTCTACCCAAGAAAGGGAGCTTTATATATATATATATATATATATATATATATATATATATATATATATGAATAGATGAAAGGATAAAATAATCCGACGGTATGAAATTAAAATGAAATAAGCGGAAAACCTAAAAAGCTCAACGTTTCGCCCAAATGTTATATGGGTTTTGTCAAGAGCGAACGAAAAAAATGCAAAAAATGACAAAAGACGAGAAAGTCTATAAATTATGAGAAATATATATAGTGGTAGGGTTCATGTAGAGAGGGAATATATGTAAATATGTATAGAGGCAAAGATAAATACATAGAAAAAAATAGTTACGGGAAAGAAAAGAAAAGAATAAAGAGTAGAAAGGGGGTTCAAAGGAAGATTAATTCAAAACTCAGGGAATCAACCAGTGTCTAGATATATCTTGCTTTCATGAATAATTGCTTTTGATAGGTTAGGGGAGATAAGGTAGAATCCCATTCTCTGTTTAATTTTATTTGTGGAAACGGCTATGAGTGCAGATTCAATTAGTCGACGTGTTGATTTATTATGTATTATCTTGATTAAAGTAGATTTATCAAAGTCGAAACAATGCCCATATTCCATAGTGTGAGCATATAAGGCGTAAAGCTTTATTCTTTTCTTTTCTTTCCCGTTACTAATTTTGTTTCTATGTATTTATCTTTAAGGTGTGTGTGTGTGTATATATATATATTTTATTATTCTCTCTCTTTTTACTTCATTTTATTTTATTTTATCTTATTTTATATTTTATATTTTTTTATATTATTATTTTTTTTTTATTCTTAACGGTCCCAACCACGTGACATTTAAAATTTAAATTTTAAATTTCTTCTTTTCTCTCCATTTCATTCTTTCCAAATATGATCTACGGTTAAGATCGGATTTTAACTCTCTCCCTGATGAGATCTCAGTTTATAATAGTTGTTGATCGAAAACATCAACATGCCAGTGTCGCAGATTTTGGTACATGTCTGTGTAAATAAAAATAATCATATATAAAAGCTCTATTTGATATTGAGCACTTTTTATAATCCCGATTGAAGTACAGTGAGATTTCCCCTGCAGAAATTGCTTTTTAGCCATAAGCTACATTTAAAAGAACTGTTTACTCAGTAAAGTAGAGGAAATATTAGTTCGTTTTATAATTTTCAAAGGTGTTTTTAATTGAATTTTAACTTTTTCTATTCAACAGTATTTTAGTATTACTGTCATACAAGGGGTCGTATGGTATAAGCCTGTCTAACTACCAAGTACTTTTCCTGCAACCTGAATCAACATGTATTAATTTTATAATTCACCGGTTTATAATTATACAGATGCACATTTTCATAATAAGCATCCACTTCTTTACATTAACAGAAATGAGTTACGAATGCTTTTTCAATAATAATCCTAAAGCAAATACTGATTATTTGCTGTAAAAATGTGTTTATTAGCTTTATAACATTTACAGGCAGGAAAAAATATATTTATTAACATCACAATTTTAAGTGAAATAGATACTTAATAGATGAACTATATGATAGCCCTAATTGACCTAAAGGTTCAACCAGTGAGCTGAGTTGATACTTACAGTATTTTTAGTATATGTTAATATAAGCTTGACTTAACCGCTGTTATATCTTTAAGTTAGGGTTAATGATTGTTCATTTGTATACTACCTTAGTCTCTGATTTTGACTTATCTATTAGTTTATGGAATGGTGGATAAGAAGTACAACATGCTAGTAGAAATAATGACACAAACGCATCATTAAAGCTGCACCAAGATATTTTGGTCGATTTGGTATAATGAGCTTTATTAAGCAGAACTCGACATGTTATGCAGTGAAACGTGGAAGAAAACCCAAGAGTCGAAAGCGGTAGTAAGAAGCGTGAGGAAATATATACTGTACGTAGTGGGTTGGGTATAGTTCTCCCTACTCTTCTTTCTTATGATGGTGCTGGTACACATTAAGGAATGGTAAATTTATCATGAAACGTGGTCGATTAAAAACGTTTTAAGGACATTTTAAGATTATTTCCCCACCCTCGTACCGGGTCTGGTCGATAGTAGGTTAATGCGCCCGGATGCATAGTGATTTGAGAACGGAGAGGCGAAGACTACAGTTGGAAATGGTGGAAGTGTTTTGATTTAGTATATTCCGGAAGTTTGTTTTCGAAGTTGTGTGTGCTGTTAAATGTTAAATGTTGGTGAATGGGGCTTTGTGGGAAGATGAGGTGGCATGTTAGGTGGCGAGAAATAGTTGTTCTCGTCATGCCAATATATGTATTATTCTTAGAGACACATTATCTCAGAGCGCATTAAAACACATATATAGCATTGTTAGTTTTAAGTAGATTGTTTCTGGACGTCGGATTATTTTGTATGAGTAAGTTAGTCGTTTTAGATTTTTCATAATATATAATGAATCGGAGTTTAGAATTATTGTCTATAGGGGATATATATGTATGCATAATATTTTTATTATTTTTTCATCTACTTTATAATTGTGACGCGTTTGATTACAATAAAATAAATTGATATTATTAATGTTATTGTAGTGAGTATTTTTAGTTTAAGGAGCTAAGGAGTATTTACTCTGCTGATCGACGTGGTTTGGGAAGTTATTGTTAATTAGGGTTTGTTTAATGTCGACTAGTAAGTGAATTGCGTTTGCCTCGGTAAATGAGGTTTTTATTACAGTTATTTTGTACCGAAGGAGTTATTCACTTTTACAGTTAAGTAAGCATGAACTTTTGCTAGTAGACTTTTTGTATGGGTAAGTAGTAATCTTATCTGTATCAACTTCTATTTCTATGTCAAGGAAGAGGATTTTTGTATTGATAATTATTTAGTGTGTGAAATTTAATATGGAATTATTTTTACATGTGTTTTTGATCAATGTTAAGTTAGCTAAGTTTTTTTTTACTATGAAAACATCGTCAACGTATCTAAAATATATGGAGGATATAGAATAATTTGAACGGTTTTAGTTTCTAGATTGTACATATAAAACTCATGACACTTCAACTCCCTATATAACAGTAAACAAAATTTCCAAATTACAAACTTCCGTAATATACTAACTCAATACACTTCCATTCTCGTTGTTTCCAATCATCGAAGCACTATTCATCCGGACAAGCTGCTTAAGAAGTCACTTGTCAGCCATTCTAACTATGTGCACGATCTACCTTAATCGTTTCTAAACTATGTTCGCTTCGACCTCACTGTTTCTAATATCTCGACGTCACTAACGTACATTTTCCAGCATATGTCCTGGATTCCCCTTAGGCATTGTTGGTGATTGATCTCGAGATGCTTAAGGCGTTTTATGTACTTTATCCAGCTTTCATGGGCATAGAGAAAAGCAGATAACACATATACGTTGTAGACTTGCAACTTGGTCTCCAAAGATATCCTACGACGACGACGACTGCAGAGGCGTTTCTTCAGTTTCACAGAAGCATCACTCGGTTTACTTATCCGTTTGCACATCTCAGCATGAAGAGTTCCAGTCATGCTCAGAGTGCTGTCCATTGTACAGAAACTTGTTGACATCTGTAGAATTCTGGCCATCCACATCTATATCAAGTTCTTGATAGGGCGCTCCAGGTTCTCATATGACAACCGTCTCCTTTAAACTGATTGCCAGTGGTGCGTGTCGTTTCAAAAGCACCCGATAATTGTTGCATATCGGCCTTTGT
Organism: Sepiola atlantica; assembly: GCA_963556195.1. Classification (NCBI taxonomy): domain Eukaryota; kingdom Metazoa; phylum Mollusca; class Cephalopoda; order Sepiida; family Sepiolidae; genus Sepiola; species Sepiola atlantica. The sequence continues at coordinate 72,671,857 of OY744537.1, read as the reverse complement.
GAGAGCTACCAGAGCACAGTCGTCAGCAGAAGCAAAATAACGGATCAAGCTGGTGAACACCTTTGTGTTTTTTTATTTGAGGCCCCTGATATTGGATACCCTTCAGAAATTTTAAAGTGGATGAAAACATCATTAGGACAGTCCCTGAAGCCCATCTTAAACATCATAGCAAAGTACGAAGCAAGGGGCGAGGGTGCCAATATATCTCCCTACTAAACACCATTTTCCGCCGAAATAGGTTCAGCCAGTCTCCACCAAAGCTGACAAAAGCCTTCTATGTCATCATGGAAGTGGTTTAGTGAAGATATGAATTTTTATTTAGGACAGACAATCTTCTATTCACGGTATCACCTGACTTGGTTCGATCAATGAATACTTGATATAAATATATTGTTAAGCAACGTTGAGTGTTGACACTACTAAATGGGTGACCATTCCGGAAGATGAGGTGCTGTATGTAACAAAAATCTGTTCAAATTAAAATTAATCGACAAATCAATCGACAAATCGATCGTATAGAAAACCATGTGCGATTTCGGGATAAATGACTCAACGATGGTTAACATGCCGTAAAACCCCAAAGCAGCAATAACAAACCCCTTCGTTGTTCTACATATTTCTACTGCAATTCCTTGGCTGTAAAGACCATATACACTGTGCGACGTCCACTTCTAAAACCACATTGTGACTCCAGAAGAAAGTATTTAGCAGCGTGTCCCAGTATTATGCCAACAGAACCACACAGAACACTTCTCGAACTACTTACAGTAATTTGATGCCTTGCTAATTGCTACAATCGTCTTTTAATGCTGGTATTACTTACGCATAAATATATGTGTGTTGACAATCTAACTCCGTCGGCTAGGTGACGGTTGTTTGACTTTTATCTCGACTTAGATATACGTAAATGTATTTATACATCTATTTATTTACACGTTAAGAACATGTTTTATTTATATATCAACCTACATGGGTGGATGTTGACATCAATAATAATCAATATGGTTATCGAGTGATAACCGTGCGTGAAATTATTTAAGTGAGGGAGATGCTGCGCTTTATCGAACTCGTTCTCCAGGGGGAATCAGTATTGACTCGGAGGAAAGGATATATCAGCATCATTCGATACTAAAATTTCCAAGTTTGGTTGTTGGTGTTGTTTAGAGTCTCTGTCTCTTCGATAGATTGCCGTGACTTGAACTAATAACCACTGTAAAACCACGTTTGGATTCAGTTCACCCCTCTAGACAAATAGCTTTTATTACATAAATACAAAGATAAATACAGGGTGCGTACGAAAATAAATCTCCGGTACTACAGATGAAGCGCCTAATTCCCGTGACTGCTCGGAGGCAACGATCGGGCAGTTCGCGGAAGCGCCCGAGAGCTGCCGAGATGAAAACGAGGCTGAAGCGGAGCTGACCGATCAGGTTGTTGCCAATTCATCTGCGCTCAGCACAACAAAACAAGCGGTAGGAAGACCTTTCGAACCGGCCGCAAACGTATCCGTAAAATCTGACCCTCAACAAGAAAATATATGAAAAAAAACTTGCCTAAATATCCTAAGAAAAATAACATACTTCTTTGTTTTATGTAAAAAGAAAAAGACGAAAAAAAAAAGTTGCCTAAATATCGTAAAAGAAATAGCATTTACTTCTTTGATTTATGTAAAAAAAAAAAGACAAAAAAAAACATTAAAATGGTTCATTTGGTCCACGGAAAAAAATTTTTTTTTAAAGTTTTCTTATAGTTCTTCAGCTATGGTTTGTTCATTTTTTGTTTTTTCATTTTTTTTTCAAATATATGAATTTTTTTCTTTTTAATTCTTAGTCTTATATTGTCGTCTGCCACTCTTCCATTTTTACGACTTTCAGTCTTGCTTCAGCCTCGTTTTCGTCTCGGCAGCTCTCGGGCGCTTCCGCGACCTGCCCGATTGTTGCCGCCGAGCAGTCACGGAAATTAGGCGCTTCATCTGGAGTAATACCAAATCTCCCATATTTTAAGTAAAAGAAGTAAAGATGGCGACCTGAATGCTCCCTTTTAATTAGCTACTACACCGAAGTTTAGGGGAATACGCCACTCCTTTTCCAGGATTACTCCACTTACTCTTGAACCTCGCTTTATAATGCTGAGTGTTTAGCAAGAGGACATTAATCATCGTTTTGTTTTTAGTTTTTGGTATGACTCGAACAAGGATTGAACCTTGGTTTCCCGGCCCATTAGCGAACACTCTTACCACAATGTCACATGGGCAAGGTTGATAAAAGAAAGCAAAATAACTAGTGCTTATATATGAATTCTTTTATACTTAAAATGAAGGGGAGGGAGTTTGCTATCATTTGGATTTTAAAATGACATCTTCCGAACGCTGACCTATTTTCGCAATAAAAAGTTGACTTGTGCCATTTTCTAGTTGTTTGTTTGTTACTGTTTTTTTGCACCGCACGGTCTTCCGGTTGCTTTCCTTCTAGTGGTGAACCTGTAGCCTTGAAAATTGTAATCCATATTTGTAATATCTGGTATCAGGATTATTCCACTTGGCGCCAAATTCAGAACTTCATATATATTTATACCTGCGTATAACTCCGAGAAAAATATGTTGCTTTTTTTTCGATAAAAATTACAGCGTAAAATACATGCATGAATACTTGAAATAAAACTGATACTATATAAGTATAAATAATATGAATATAAATATAGTAGATAAAATAAAGTAAGTCTCTTTCTTTGACTTTTGTCCCTTATGCCTTTCTTCCTACAAAATCAATATTTAATTCTGGTTCGTCAGTGTTTTGGGTGGATCGTTGCAGAATATTATTAAGAATAGTCAAATATAATTCGATTTAATTCCTGCCAGTAAAATACTTTAACAGATCGTAATTTATTTCACACGGACATCATCTTTAAAAAAATGGACGTAACTCTGTATTCCTCAATACAAAGTTATTTCCCGTTGTTTGGAAAAAAAAAAATATTTGGGAAAAAACGACATAGTTTCAAAAACAAAAACAAACAAATTGCAAGTATAAAAAAAACACCGGTCAACGCCGCGTAGGTACGGCTAGTATTTTAGAAATCAAAGATAGTACAAATATTTAGAGGAATTAATAAAGTGTTGATAAGTTCGTAATACATAACTATAAACATATGTGCGTTTACTGCACAGGCCGTGGTCGTTAGCTCGTTGTGTCGGTCTAAAGTTGTTGTTCGATTCAGTCAGTGCTGCAACAAATGTAATTCTCCCTCCAAATAAAAACATCACTTCACTTTAAAAACAATTAACAAGGTTTATTTTTCTGTAGGGGTTACGCTGGTACTCCTCTTTTTAGTTTGACTAGCAGACTTTCAAAATAAGATTTTTGCCCGACCAAATCAAAACACAAGTCACCTAGTTTAGAGCTTAAGGGTCCATTTCTCTCTGAGAGGCACACAAATCCAACTGGTTCTCAGGCGTCCAACTTTAACTGACTGCCTCACACCCGGAGGGCCGGCTCTAACTACCCCCCCCCCCTTTCCATAATCTGGAATATATGTACTTTTAACCGGAAATTTTAGACTCCGGTATTTTTCTCAGTTATCTCCATTCGGCTACCCAGAGGGAACACCCCGATGTCCACTCGAAATAACGGCTAGGCAGTGTCCACTCAAAAGGGCTGCTTTGCGGACATTACTTTTCTTACGTAGGTTGCTCTCATTGTGAATCTTAATTTAATCAGGCACTTATTTTATTTCAAATAAAAAACAATCCCTGGGTTGTCTAACTCACAATCACAGGTATTTTCAATTTCTTTCGTGCCCCCCCCCCCCATTCCATTGGCTGAACCTCTCTCACCCGCAGCAAGTCTGCTATTCGCATGCATTGAAAGCTTGCAACACTAAACATGCTGCCTGGTACATGGTTGCATAACTGTGGGTATCTAATCTCTTCTAGAAACGATAAAGACCAGAAGATTAGAAGAAGATTAGCGTTTTCTAGAGACCCAAGAGTCGAGAAAATAGAAAAGGCGAGAGGGTTGGCCGTAATTGGGTTGTTTATTCCGTCGCAGACGAAATAAAAGAGGAAGATGTCACCATTACTATTTTTTATGGGATCATCAGGAGCAGCTAAAGGTTTAAGTCCATAGCATCTGTTCAAGTTACTATTTAATTCAGGACATATAACTCGCTGGAAATAGCTTTATAAAATGTCTTTTGCAGCGATAGTTACAATAGTATAGATTTTCGATCTGGAGAAGTATAATACTTGCTCACGTAGCCTGCATTGAGTCCGAGAAGCGATCTGCGTCGTTATTACAGACCAATCATCCTTTATAAACGTTTCCACAGGAAAATATTTATTTATTTTACAGTTTAACTTGAGAATAATCAACAGATGAACTAGACACGAATTTGTTTATCTTACTTATTGAAATATAAGTTTTCATTTTCATTCAAAATTCAAAGTATCACATCTTCATTTTACTTATTGAAATATAAGTTTTCATTTTCATTCAAAATTCAAAGTATTACATCTTCATTTTACTTATTGAAATATAGGTTTTCATTTTCATTCAAAATTCAAAGTATTACATCTTCATTTTACTTATTGAAATATAGGTTTTCATTTTCATACAAAATTCAAGGTCTTACATCTTCATTTTACTTATTGAAATATAGATTTTCATTTTCATTCAAAATTCAAAGTATTACATCTTCATTTTACTTATTGAAATATAGGTTTTCATTTTCATTCAAAATTCAAAGTATTACATCTTCATTTTACTTATTGAAATATAAGTTTTCATTTTGATTCAAAATTCAAAGTATTACATCTTCATTTTACTTATTGAAATATAGGTTTTCATTTTCATTCAAAATTCAAAGTATTACATCTTCATTTTACTTATTGAAATATAGGTTTTCATTTTCATTCAAAATTCAAAGTATTACATCTTCATTTTACTTATTGAAATATAGATTTTCATTTTCATTCAAAGTATTACATCTTCATTTTACTTATTGAAATATAGGTTTTCATTTTCATTCAAAATTCAAAGTATTACATCTTCATTTTACTTATTGAAATATAAGTTTTCATTTTCATTCAAAATTCAAAGTATTACATCTTCATTTTACTTATTGAAATATAGGTTTTCATTTTCATTCAAAATTCAAAGTATTACATCTTCATTTTACTTATTGAAATATAGATTTTCATTTTCATTCAAAATTCAAAGTATTACATCTTCATTTTACTTATTGAAATATAAGTTTTCATTTTCATTCAAAATTCAAAGTATTACATCTTCATTTTACTTATTGAAATATAGGTTTTCATTTTCATTCAAAATTCAAAGTATTACATCTTCATTTTACTTATTGAAATATAGGTTTTCATTTTCATACAAAATTCAAGGTCTTACATCTTCATTTTACTTATTGAAATATAGATTTTCATTTTCATTCAAAATTCAAAGTATTACATCTTCATTTTACTTATTGAAATATAGGTTTTCATTTTCATTCAAAATTCAAAGTATTACATCTTCATTTTACTTATTGAAATATAAGTTTTCATTTTGATTCAAAATTCAAAGTATTACATCTTCATTTTACTTATTGAAATATAGGTTTTCATTTTCATTCAAAATTCAAAGTATTACATCTTCATTTTACTTATTGAAATATAGGTTTTCATTTTCATTCAAAATTCAAAGTATTACATCTTCATTTTACTTATTGAAATATAGATTTTCATTTTCATTCAAAGTATTATATCTTCATTTTACTTATTGAAATATAGGTTTTCATTTTCATTCAAAATTCAAAGTATTACATCTTCATTTTACTTATTGAAATATAAGTTTTCATTTTCATTCAAAATTCAAAGTATTACATCTTCATTTTACTTATTGAAATATAGGTTTTCATTTTCATTCAAAATTCAAAGTATTACATCTTCATTTTACTTATTGAAATATAGATTTTCATTTTCATTCAAAATTCAAAGTATTACATCTTCATTTTACTTATTGAAATATAGGTTTTCATTTACATTCAAAATTCAAAGTATTACATCTTCATTTTACTTATTGAAATATAGGTTTTCATTTTCATTCAAAATTCAAAGTATTACATCTTCATTTTACTTATTGAAATATAGATTTTCATTTTCATTCAAAGTATTACATCTTCATTTTACTTATTGAAATATAGGTTTTCATTTTCATTCAAAATTCAAAGTATTACATCTTCATTTTACTTATTGAAATATAGATTTTCATTTTCATTCAAAGTGTTACATTTTCATTTTACTTATTGAAATATAGGTTTTCATTTTCATTCAAAATTCAAAGTATTACATCTTCATTTTACTTATTGAAATATAGATTTTCATTTTCATTCAAAATTCAAAGTATTACATCTTCATTTTACTTATTGAAATATAGGTTTTCATTTACATTCAAAATTCAAAGTATTACATCTTCATTTTACTTATTGAAATATAGGTTTTCATTTTCATTCAAAATTCAAAGTATTACATCTTCATTTTACTTATTGAAATATAGATTTTCATTTTCATTCAAAATTCAAAGTATTACATCTTCATTTTACTTATTGAAATATAGGTTTTCATTTTCATTCAAAATTCAAAGTATTACATCTTCATTTTACTTATTGAAATATAGGTTTTCATTTTCATTCAAAATTCAAAGTATTACATCTTCATTTTACTTATTGAAATATAGATTTTCATTTTCATTCAAAATTCAAAGTATTACATCTTCATTTTACTTATTGAAATATAGGTTTTCATTTACATTCAAAATTCAAAGTATTACATCTTCATTTTACTTATTGAAATATAGGTTTTCATTTTCATTCAAAATTCAAAGTATTACATCTTCATTTTACTTATTGAAATATAGATTTTCATTTTCATTCAAAATTCAAAGTATTACATCTTCATTTTACTTATTGAAATATAGGTTTTCATTTTCATTCAAAATTCAAAGTATTACATCTTCATTTTACTTATTGAAATATAGGTTTTCATTTTCATTCAAAATTCAAAGTATTACATCTTCATTTTACTTATTGAAATATAGGTTTTCATTTTCATTCAAAATTCAAAGTATTACATCTTCATTTTACTTATTGAAATATAGGTTTTCATTTTCATTCAAAATTCAAAGTACTACATCTTCATTTTACTTATTGACATATAGGTTTTCATTTTCATTCAAAATTCAAAGTATTACATCTTCATTTTACTTAAATTCTCATAGATTACTGCATAGATCTTGATGAAGAAAATGTAACTTTGCTCGTGTATTATATATGCAATAATATACTGCCAGCGTATTATATAAGTAATACTATATTTCCCGCGTATTATATAAGTTATAATGTACTGCCCGCGTATTATATATGTAATAATGTAAGTTATTGTGTGGGCCTGTGAAGGATTCGGAATGAAAACACGAACTCGGAGTTTAGAGAAAACAAGTATATTGAAAAACGTATAACACAACAGAGAACAAGAGTACTGGTACGTCTGTCTTGACTGCCAGTATAGACTGGAGTGGTTCGAACACTGAGAATCAGGTGCCCTTAGCATATATGGTGAGTGGAAGAGTTCAAGTATTCTGTATAGGTAAGGTACCATAACACCCCCTCCCAAGCTTTATTTCTTCATGAGTCACAGTATTGTTTTCTTTTGTGATTGATGCTATTCTGAGGCTGCTTGAGGTAGCTGTATGTCAAAAGTGTCGTATCTGGTAACCATAACTTCTTCTTGGGAATTCTATCAGTGACTTCACATAGTCATTCTCTAATTTGATTTAGGTGTCTCTTATGAGAGAACTGGGGACCTCTATCAAATTTAGATTTGATATCCTCCAATATTTTAATTCTAGACTCTGATTTTGGAGCACATCTTTAAACTTTGAAAAAATGTCTTCTTTGCTTCAACATTCATCTTCAAGACAAATCACCTTATCTGTCATAATCTTTAGCTCTTCTAAAACCTCTTTGCACAGCAGCTTTGACGAGTCTAGCTCTTTAACTATGAATTCACTCTCTTTAACCTTCAGCTGGTTATCCAAAAAAATTAACTTGATTTCTTTCAGTTTGGTGTTAGCTAATTTCAACGTATATTTTGTGTCCTTATGTGCTTTAATTTCTGCAGACAATTTATTTTGAGTTAATTTCATACGACTTTTAATGGTTGAAACAAATCCGATCTTTCGTTTTTCTGACTCGGTCGTCAGATATTTTATTTTCTGACTACAAGTGTTGGTTGGTAATCCCCATAGGTTGAACTGTTGCATCAAGTCTTTGCTAAATAAATTGTTGGTATTTTTTAATTTGAACATGTTTACTTTTTAGTAGTCCTTTTTAAAGTAATGTCGGTAATAATTTCACTCTCAGATTTAATTTTTTCACCAGTCACCGTTCTAGTTATTTAGTTGGTTCATAGCCTGGTCGGTTTATCCAACCTCTCCATGTATGCATGTTGATAATCGACACGTCTGAAATAGAATCCAATTGTAATTTTACATTTTTATTCGGGATTTTTACCTGTAAATATTTTCTCATAATTATGCCGTCTTGTTCGTTTGTTTTTTTGGATTTAACCCGAGTTTTATCTCCCATATTTGTGTCCGACTTTATTACAAGTTAGACAGGTTTTAAAACAGTGTTGGCAATCCATTACCAAATGAAGGTATCCCCAACGGAAAAGGGTTAGGTGGTAATTTATCCTGTTTTTATTGGTTTGACTTGTTTTTTTAGGAGCGTGAAAATAATCCCTCTTTTTGTTTTTAATTGTTTTTGAAAGAGGGTTGAAATGTGTTTTTTTGGCGTACATTTCTTATGTGTGCAATGCCCTATTTTTCAATGTATTTAGAATCTTGCTTAACACATATATCTCTGGCAGTCTTCGGCTAATTTTTGTAATGTTAAATTTAGTTCACTTTCTAACTTGTTTAGAACCGTACATCTGATTTCTGCGTATTTTCCTGATACAAGTCTTTGCACGACAATTAAACATTTAAAGTTATCCGCGCTAAGTTCAGCTAATTTTAAATCGTCACAGTGTTTGTTAACGATTGACGCAAAAGTTGCATAGTTTTCGCCATCATTTTTGACTAAATTCTAACAGTTCTACCGTTTGTAGAACAGAGAATACTTAGGACTAAATAATTATGTCAAAGGATTAACAGGTTCGGAAAAAGTCAAGTCCACGGTGGTCCCTAATTTTCGGAGTAGTAGGCGAACTTTTTTTAGAGTCTGCCTAATTTTCACAATCTATTTTGTATAGATCCTCATACCTTCTGAAATATGAAGCGAGGTGTTATCCTTGTCTGGGGAATAAGTGAAACCGTTAATTGCCCTTCAAATGGCATTCTGCGAAAAATCATTATCGTTTTCGTTACTTTGACCCCTGTTCGACATTATTTTGTACCAGTAGTTTTTTGTCGGCTTCTTTTATTGTCCTCTACAGCTTTTGAATTCTTTCTTCGGCTATCTGTTGCTTTTGCATTTTGAATTTTACGAGGTTATCTTTGTTGTTTTAAAATCTTCCATGTTTAAAATGTGTGTTTTGTAGAATATGGCTTTTTAGAAGTTCTTTCTTTTATATTACGCTGCTAAACGTAATCTTAGTTGTAAAAAGAGTATGAAACCTTTTTCTTCGACCAAAAAACAATCACTTTATTTATTTTATTTTTAGTATGATTTTCACGTAACCGAAAAATTTACGGTCAGCACTTTAGCAACAAAAATATAAGGTTTTAATTTTTTTTCTTTCGATGGCAGGAACTTTCTCTTTTGGATAGAAAAGAAAATATCATGTATTTCCTTCTTGTTAAAAATAAACACAGTGCCGTAAAGCAATAAAAAATATCACTGACCTTTCTTCTTTGAGAAAAAATAAGTTTGTTTTTACGTGTTCTTTTCTTCTTTTTTTTTTTGGTTCGCCAGTAAAGTTTTTAGAACTAGGACGTTGTCGAGTTAATTTGCCGTTTATTTTTCCACGTTTGTCCTTTTTTAAGGTTCATAAAAAAATACTTAATATACTTCGTCGCCAGTTGTGGAGTCCATTTTAAGGTTCCCCAGAATCCCTTACTGTACCTCGTCGTTAGTTGTTGTGACGTCCCTTTTAAGGTTATTAAGAATTCCTTAATGTACCTTGTCGCAAGTTGGTGTGGGCCTGTGAAAACACGAACTCAGGGTTTAGAGAAAACAAGTATATTGAAAAAAGTATAATACAACAGAGAACAAGAGTGGTGAAACGTCTGTCTAGACTGCTAGTATAGACTGGTGTAGTTCCAGGTATTTACTTCCTTCCCACCGCAGGAAATGTAGTACAAGCCCGGAAGGTGGGGAGGGCCTCTGAAAATTGCCTAAGTAAGCATTCCCCGGTTGTGGGGTTCTCAAGCAGTAAGCAATAAACTTACTTATTCCAAAGAGGAAAGGCAAGACCTGGGATTGTGGAGCCCCTAGGATTACCCAGGACTAATGCATCAAACTGACAGATAAAAGGTCACCGAAATGGCCCAGTTCATGTCGGTCTGGGGTGATCCAACACTGAGAAGCATGTGCTCCCAGTATTTATGGTGAGTGGACGAGTTCAAGTAGTATGTATAGGTAAGGTGCCATAACAGTTAACAGTTATTGTAGCAATATTTAGATGTCGGTTTTTAAAAGTAAAGTTTAAATTGGAATTTTCAACGTAACGTTAAAATTAAGTACGAAAGTGGAAACTTCTATTAGAAGTCTAAAGTTTTCGAATTAAGACTGTGTAGCAGGATATAACGTCACAGACAGGAAGTTCGAAATAAGATGTGGCGAAGAAAAGAGAAAGATCGGCCTTTGTGTTTTGGGCGTTTTTCGAAGTTCTGTCTTCATTTGCTTTTACGGGAAGCGGGTAAGGAGAAGCTAACGTAATGCCGTAAGTAAGTAAAGTGGTCGACAATAGTCAAGGGCGACCCGAAGGCTCTCTTTTTATTAGATGCTACACTGAGTATTAATAGAGGGCACCACTCCTTTCCCAGGATTACTCCACTTACCCTTATAATACTGAGTGTTTAACAAGAGGAATTAAACTATCATTTTTGAGTCTTTGATATGACTCGACCGAGTATTTAACTCCGGTCTTCCGGCCTATTAGCTAATATCCTAACTATTATGCAAAAGAGTCGGTTAAGTAATACAATAAAAGAATAAAACAACCAAGAATTGAGAAATAAGTTTGTTGATTTGTTTCTCTTTTACGTTTATCCATAATCGCACCTAACAGGACAAGCAGAAAAGAGGAAAGCGAACAACTCTGTTTCTGCTAGTAAAACACCACGGTGATGAAGACTATTGCAACGACTATAAAGAGACTTCACTATCAACTGAGCATGTAACGGGTCAGAGAGGCGAACAGCTGTTTCTGTCGACGGAGAAGACGGCGACTATCTGTAGGGATCAAAGAACATCCAACGTTATATTACGATATTATTTAATTATTAATTTCTTAAACATTACAAAGCGTAACGGAAAACATAAACATGTCCATTCATCAGTTCAGACCAAACAAGATATACTGCCACTGAAGCGCAAGAGGCTACTATGATATGGGCCACATTTATAAGAGTGAGGGAAACAGGGAACAGGATGGGAATTCGAAAGGCAAGCGGTCTGGGGGAAAAAGCTATTAAAGTAGCCAATTTTCTTCTATCTAGAGACCTCTACAGTGAAGGGTGGGGTTTTGCTACTAGTCGGGTGGGTTGGGTATTAACGTTGAACGGAGTACAAGTGTAGTAAGTTCATCGGAGCCCATTCCATGGAAGTACTTGCTTAACAAGAATAGGGATGCAACACCTCAGCGATGCGACAGGGGCTTACGGAACCTAAAAACATTCATAATGATCGGTTAATTAGTCTAGAAGTAAATCCTATGCATACAAATATATAAACATATACGCATAGCTAACTTTATATTAATAGCGATATCAAAGTAATGTCCAAATTTCGAATAATTATTTAACATAAAATTGCATAGTTCTTTGTTTTGTTTTACGTAATTTCTCTCTGGAGAGACGATGTAATTATTAAGAGAATAAGTGGACTAGTTGGGTATAATGTTCATGATGTTCAACTTATTGAATAGTGCTCTACGTTATAACGATTCCTTTCTCGAGTACGTTGTTTAAATGTCTTCTATGTTTTTTTTAGATTTGGTTATAATCCACTGGGAGTCTACTTAGCAGGAGAAATGATAGCACCGTTCTCTTTGAGGACCGCAATCGATTTCCGAATACAGGTAAAGACTAGAATTTCAAATGTTCATTTGTCAAAGCATTTTTGGCTCTATCAAGAACATCTTACGGTGCAACACTATCTGCTTAGCCGGAAGTCGTTTGTTCGAAACTGTTTGAAAACATCCAATAAAAAACATAGACCCCCTGCACGAGCGCGCACACACATACGCTATATATATATATATATATATATATATATATATATATATATATATATATATATATATATATATATATATATATATATTATATATATATATATATAGGCGGCATCTTCTCTTGCAGGCAAGTATTGTTGAATATAAGAGACAACTCATGTCTAGATATCCTTTGGTAGATCCTTTCAATCGTCCGAATTAGGATCTTAGTTTCGGAGGGGAATTGGCTGATGAGTTTGCCACCATTTGCATTTGTCTCCCAAGTACTTTCGGACCCATCTGGGTCCATCTTTGGGGGGAATGAGGTTAATCAGGTCTAGACCATGTGTTAGTATTTATAGAAGTTTTTTGGCGGGAATTATGTACTAAGTACGAAACTATATTGGAGCTATAAACATTTTAGAATAGTATTACTCATATTAAAGTTAATTCTATTAATTAGGGGTTATATTCAACAATATATATATATATATATATATATATATATATATATATATATATATATATATATATATATTATACTAGCATGACCCGTATCCAGCATTGCCCCGTGGAAGTATAAAATAATAATTTAATTGAAAGAAAATATATATTTGCGTATCAATTATGAGATAAGAAAATCAGAAAAGAACACATTTCACTGTAAGTAATTTTGGTGATGAAAATAGGATTTAGCGATGTTTTTTTATACGAAGATAAAAAATAATTGTTCTCAGAATCGATATTTACACGACCATAAAATGTTCATAACTTCTATTCAATAATAATTGCTTTAATGCAAATAAGTCACAAAAAGAAAGGTAGAGAAAAAATGTGTGTTTGACTAATAACCCAAGTGTATTTCCGTTAAAAAAAATATGTCGGTAACATTAATTAATTTCATGGAATGTGTGGATACAATTGTATTAATGTGGATTAGTTAGCAAATAATTTTCTGTTTGATTTTTTTTGTGGCTTTTTAAAAATATTTATTATAAATGTCGACAGCCGGTCAAATAGGTCACAAATTGATAAGCAAAAAATAGTTTATGACTAATATCCCAAGTGTATTTCTATGAAATAAAAAAAATCATGTCCGTAACACTAATTTGTTTCATGGAATTTGTGTATAAAATTGCATTAATGCGGATTAGTAAGCAAATAATTTGTTGTTTGATATTTTTAAAAAAAATTTTAAAATATTTATTGTGAAATATCCGGAATTATGAGCAAAGATTAGCGTTTGCCAGCAAAAAAAGACTCTCTTTACCCAACCACTAACTGTAAGTTCTGGTGGAAACTTCTCTCTTTCTGTCTTTCTCGGTTGTTGTTGTTGTTTTGGCACACAGACTTAAGGTTAGCAGTAAGTTTAAGGAAGAGTATCTTTTGTAAGAAAAAAAATTAATAAAAGCAAAGATTGTTTTTTTTAATCTTGTACCAGTCGACAGATCTTTCTTGCTGTCGAACCGATATATAACGCAAATAGGTCACAAAACGATAATTAAAGCAATAAATTTCAGTAAAAATAAATAAAAATAGATTTTGTTTAATAATAATTATAATACTTTTTCAATCGTCATTTATGCACATATAATATTATGAGGATATAAAATATATTATGCATTTGCTTCAATAATGCTCAATGCGTGAGTAGAGTTATAGAGTAAGGTATGAAAATACATTTATGACAATTAAGCTACACAGGGGTAGGCCATACCCATGAAAAAAGTAAAAGAAATAAAAAAGATGTCAAGTAAAGGTCAGCCAGACCTTTGTTTTAGAGAAGCTTAACCATTGGCCAATGAAAACATTAACCCGTGGGAGGGAACAACAAGGAATATGATTGGTTATCTAATGTAGATATATATAAAAAAATCAGTAACACGAATTCCATGCACTTGACCATTCTTGGCATAGATGAAACGTGGACGACTCTGTGTAGCTTAATTTCCATAAGTATATTTTCATACCTTACTATATATATATATATAATAATGGTAATAATCCAGGTGAAAAATATCCACAGGGTGGTAATCCAGAGAATTTTAACCGGGTTTATAAAAAGTGCTCAATATCAAAATAGAGCTTTATATATGATAATTTTATTTACACAGACATGTACAAAATCTGCGACACTGGCATGTCGATGTTATCGATCAACAGTTACTATAAACTGAGATCTAATCAGGCAGAGTTAGAATCCGATCTTTACCTCAGATCATATTTGGTTCTCTCCAAATATGATCTGAGGTTAAGATCGGATTCTAACTCTGCCTGATGAGATCTCAGTTTATAATAGCTGTTGATCGATAACATCGACATGCCAGTGTCGCAGATTTTGTACATGTCTGTGTAAATAAAATTATCATATATATATATATATATATATATATATATATATATATATATATATATATATATAAAGAGAGAGAGAAAGAAAAAGGGAGAGGGGAGGGGGAGAAAAAGATAGAGAAAGAGCGTTATGGTGGGATTTATATAATATGAACCTCCTCAACGTCTCGGAGAAACACTCAATCAGAAGAGAAGACCGTTCATACAACGGTCTCGTTATCCTTTATAACGATAATAAATTTTTAAAATGCCGATATCTGTTTACGGGTACGCAAAAACAGGGCCAACGTAGACCGTGTTTTAATTCGTCTGACTGTTTCTAAGAGCGTGAAACCGTTGCTAATGGCCTATTTAGAAGACGTTAACGCATTATAAAGCTCTGTCTGAGAAGGCATTGAGCATCGCATATGTACAAATCCAATACTTTGAGCCGTTTTCAAAGCCAATACTCACAACTACAGACACACACACACACACACACACACACACACACACACACATATATATATATATATATATATATATATATATATATATATATATATATATACATGATTATTTTTTTTATTGATGGAGACATGTACATAATCTCCAACACTGGCATGTCGATTTTATCGATCAACAGCTGTTAGAAACTGAGATCTCATGAGGCAGAATGAAAATCTGATCCTTCCCTTACGTCATATTTGGAAATAATCAGAAATGTGACCTTATGAGATCTCAGTTTCTAACAGCTGTGGATCGATCACATCGACATGCCAGTGTTGCAGATGTTGTACATGTCTGTATAAATAAATAAAAAATAATCATATATATAAAAGCTCTATTTTATGTTGAGCACTTTTTATAAGCCCGGTTTAAATTATTTGGATTTTTATCCTGTGGGTGTTTACTTTACCTGGATTATATATATATATATATATATATATATATATATATATAAATCAGCGAGAATCGAACCTTCGTTAATTTGAAACCGATGGTATCATGTTTTTTTTCCATTCTGTAATATAATATAATATACGAGGCCTGTCTACAAAGTCTCCGACCTTTATTTTCCGTGCGAAATAGAGATGCTAAGGCGGTGCCACTCTACACAGTGAAGGAAGACACCTTCATGCGCATCTGTGAATTTTATCACCGCCTTTATGCGTTAGTCGCTGCCTGTCGGTCGCTGGGTGAAGTGCTACACAACATGTTCGTCGGATTACCGATTCTATAAAGATGACCGAACGTGTTGAGCAAAGGTACTGCATCAAATCTTGTCAAAAGGGTGGTGATTTTCCAAGCAAAACATTCAGCAGGTTTTTGGAGAAGATGCGATGAGTGTAACACAAATTAAGGAATGGTCCAACCGATTTAAAAAAATGGCCGCACATCAGCGGAGAGTGACCAGCGTTCTGGCAGGCCCCAAACTGCTCGTAGTTCAGCTGTTGTTGTTGAAAGGATGCAACATTTGGTGATGGAAGACCGTCGTTCAACCGTGCGGGAGATCGCCCAAAAGGTCGGAGTGAGTAAAGATTCCGCACATGCAATTTTGCGTGATGATTTGAACATGCACAGAGTGGCTGCGAAATTTTTTCCAAGTTGTTGTCGCAGGAGCAAAATGACCTCCGTTTTTAGGTTGCACAGGACATTTTGGAAACCGCCAACACTGATCCTAGGTTTCTGAACATCGTGATAACTGGAGATGATTCATGTGTGTACCGGTACGACCCAGAAACAAAAAGACAGTCGTCGCAATAGAAGCATCTCAAGTCTTCAAGGCAAAAAAGTGCGACAGGTGCGAAGCAAAATTAAGGTGATGCTGACTTTCTTTTTTGATATCCGTGGAATACGCACCGGAAGGACAACCAGTGACAAAGGAGTACTATCAAGATGTTCTCCGTGATGCAGCTTAGGCTTAGGGTGTGGGTTAGGGTTAGACATCTGGACGGCGAAAAACTGGCAACTGCATCACGACAATGCTCCCGCACATTCATCCCAATTTATCCAACATTTCTCGGCCAAACATGGAATTCCAGTCGTTCGTCAACCTTCCTACTCTCCAGACATGGCCCCTTGCGACTTTTGGTTGTTTAGAAAATTGAGGACGCCACTGAAAGGTTCCCGTTTTGAGACTAGAGAAGAGGTAATGCGGAGATAAACACCATTTCAAAATGACTTCCATATGTGTTTCCGGCAATAGATGTTGGCTAAGTGTGTGCAAACACAAGGGACCTACTTTGAAGGGGATTAGGGTCCAAACCCCGTAAGGTATTTAAAATATTTTTCTGGCCTAAGGTCGGATACTTTTTAAACAGGAGTCGTATATATATATATATATATATATATATATATATATATATATATATATATATATGTGTGTGTGTGTGTGTGTGTGTGTGTGGTTTCTTATAAAAATATTTATTTAAGTATATACTCCCTATAATATCCGAAAATATTTCAAATTGCAAGCTCAATGAGCTTCTATACTTTATAGTTGCATTCCAAACAATAATTTTTATTTATTCGTACAATTACCAAGTTTTACAAGTTGGTATTAAGTTATAAGTGATCGCGTAAAGAATTGTTTCAGATTATGGATGCATATTTTTTTGCAGGGAGAGGGGTCCTTTATTTTTTGTCACCATTTATCATATGAGTTCATTTCGTGTATTTCGGCAGGAAGTTATTTTCTGACAAAACTTTTTAAACTCTACCAAATTTTCCCTTCTCTCTTTGGAATAATATGTTTTCCTATTACCATTAAATGAACCACTGCTCTGATGATCAGCAATGTTAACTAAAGACTATATATTCCTCTTGACTTTGCTGTGAAACGCGCGTAAGATATAGAAAAGTTTTTATATTGGGAAAAAATTAATTTTTAAAAATTTGTTTGTGAGACGAAGAAAAAATACAGGTATTTACTGAAATATGAAAATAAAGAAATTGTAAAGAATAAATAAAAATTATGGTTTGGGATTGATTTTACCTATCGCTGCCGTAGGGTTAGAGCGCTAGCTTGTGGAGTCTAGGCTTATTCTGTAACTGAGTTCGAATCCTCCGATCGTCTGAAATCACCATTTCCTACACTGATAATAGCAAAAGCTTCAAACACCGGCCTCTGTAGGTATAAATAATTTCATATTTACTTAATATATATATATATATATATATATATATATATATATATATATATATATATATATATATATAATAGAGAATGGTCGTTTGCTTGAAGCATTGCTGGGTATAGTAGTAGTATGTTTTTTGCAAATTCCGGCTAAGATGTAAGTTGAAAGAAACAAAACCAATGACTCGAATATGAAATATGACTTAGTATTTATTTTTTCTTAAAATCTTACATAACAGCAAGAGTGTTGTTAGCTGTTTGTGTGATGTCCGGATAATTATAAAATCATTAATTTAATATTTCGGGAAAAGAAACTTCCCTTTGTCAAAAATAATTAAACCAGAAGAAATTTCTCCGATTGTGCTTAGAATCTGACAAAACAAATATATATATATATAATGTATGTATATTTCAAAATGTTATTACTGCAAGTACGGAAAAATATGAAAAAGGCATCATCAAGGTATCCCAGCAGTACATATTCTACAAAACCCTACAGAAACCTCCTTCAACTGCTAGCAGAAATCAGATGCCGCGTTAGTTCTCACAACCATCTTTTAATTACGGCATTATTCACGCGTACACGTGTGCCACCCCAAAAACAGCGTTTTGCATCAATATAGTTCCGAGGTTCGAGCTGCGGGTTTGTCGCGTCAATTGTATATAGCCACACTGGTGAGTTTTCATAAGACGAAACATGTATGCCTATGGATATAAATGTATGTCTTAAGGATTATTTGGAGTACTATTTTCAGTTTCATTGTTATAACAAACAAGATTAGAATTGTAATCCAAATAATTCATAATACAATTTACCAATCCTCATCTAAAAAATTTCGAAATATTAAAAAGTATTTTTCAATTATCACAATGTATTTCATTTATACATTTTCTTCAATGATTCTGATAGCTTACGTTTTCTTTTAAAGATACGTGTGTGTGCGTGTACGTGTGGCGAAAACAAGTTTACCGCCGGGAAAAATAAAAATTTATAGAGTTCTCAATTCGAATGAACTTGCCGCCATCTTTTTTTCATTATTCATTTATATATTTCAAGATGGAAAGGAAAACATTTTATGTTTATCGCAAAATCGCCTCCAAAACAAACGAGAGCTTTTTGTTTCGTTTTTTCTAATTGTCATTAAATTAAGTTAAATCTTAATGTGGAGAAGACAATTTAACAATCAATTAATTAAGACATAGTTCGGCAAGTAAATGATTCATGAACAATTATGTACATTAATATGAGCTTCGTTGTAAATTATTGGGGCATTATTTTATTTTAGGGCCAATGTAACCAACTTCTGGGAAAACAAACATAGATATTCTAAGATGCGGCCATTCAGACGAATGAAAGTCGTATCAACTCGAAACCACGCATGAACGAATAATATTATTATTAATAATAATAATAATAATAATAATAATAATAATAATAATAATAATAAGAAGAAGAAGAAGAAGAAGAAGAAGAAGAAGAAGAAGAAGAAGGAAAGTAAAAATAATACAAATAAGTGTAGGATAACTAAGAACAATCCCGCAAAACCTGGAAAAAAGACTGGGAGAAATTGGAATCAAAGGGAAGACTGAGACCATACAACAGACGGCAATGAGGAAAACAGCCGAAATCTTAAGGAAAATCCTCGAATGTGGAAACCAACCCACATAAGCTACGAATGCTAACAAGTCACACAAAAATTGCAATAGGAAGAAAACAAAAAGACAGAAAGAACACCACCATATGAAAGGAAGGAACAGAAACTGCAAGAAATTTTATAAATTAACCCCTCCTCCCGAAAAAAATGATAGAATCAGCCTCGGCTGATACCACAAAGAATATTCGTGAAGGGTCAAGGTAGATGGAAAGACCGAGGATGGGGAACACTAACCAGACCTCCACTAGAAGAGTGCAGAGAGTATTGAGACCTTAGGGAGCCTTCTTGCCACCCAATTCCAGAGAAGACCAATAGTCGTTGCCAGCGAGAAATCAATATTAAGTGGCTGTTGTGATAACGCAAAGTCATTTGTAATAGTTATCGTAAGAGGTGGAGAGTACTGGAAACCTGGGGAGACTTATTGTAACTCAGACTCCAGGCAACACCACCGGTGATTATCAGTTAGCAATCACTGGTGATTACATGTGTGAGAACTCCTAATGAGTACATCATCATCATCATCATCATCATCATCATCATCATCATCATCATCATCATCATCATCATAACAGCAACAACAACAACAACAACAATAATAATAATAATAATAATAATAATAATAATAATAATAATAATAATAATAATAATAATAATAATAATAATAATAGAAAAGAAGGAAAAACTTGAAAGAATTATTTTTAGAGAGAGATTGGCAATCTGAACATGCCTTTATCCGTGATTGTCCGTCGTCTTCTTCGTCGACAGAAATAGCTGCTCATCTCTCTCGCTGACACGTAGTAGTTGGCTAATTGGATAGCGATCTTTCCAGCAGTAGTAATGTAACAATCGTAGAGATGCCCTTCCTTTCTTCTTTATTCTCTTGATGGCTGAAATAGTAGAAGTAATTAAAAAGAACAAACAACTCCATTAATTTCTCTGAGATTTGATTTTTAATTACAGTAATTTTGCAGCAAGTACATCAAGAGGGACTGCGTCTTTCTCTTCCAACCCCCCTTGTGGTAGAAGAAGACTCGAGAACACGTTCGACCACTTCGACGCCCAGAGACATTAACTCTCTCGCTTTTCTGCCACCTTTTCTTCCTCTTCTGAGGCAAATATCCGTACACATCAGCCTAACTCAATTTTTTTTAAACTTTGCGTGGAAGTTTCCACTGTCTACTTAATGTTAACCTTACGTGGAAAATACGGCGTTTTACACACCCGCATCAAAGATGGTTACACTGATAGAGATTCGTGAAGCAATGTAAAAAAACATATTTGACACTTTCTCCCCTACCTCTTTCTTGCTATCCCCCCCCCCTCTCTCTCTTTCTCTCTCTCTCTCTCTCTCTCTTTATCTCTTTCTCTCTCTCTCTCTCTCTCTCTCTTACTACTTCTTGTGTGTTCTTCTCAATTAAGTATTCCAATCTTTTTTTTCTTTCCTTTCTTTATTAATTTCAACTGTTAAAGAGAGTGGGGGAGAGAGAAAGAGCCACAAAAACGAGAGTAATAGAAACGGTAAAATAAGATCGTGGTTCACACAACGTAACAGCGAAAAAGAAAGAGAATGATAGAAACTTAGTAAAGGTGGGTCGCTTGGTGAGTTTATTGCAAATCCAAGCTGATTTAAACAATTGAATTTTTTTCTCCAAACCCAACTAAATCTCTAAACTAATGAATATTCAACATGTATTTTGCGTCATTAAAGCATGTAGGAAATAACCCTTAGGGAAACAAACGTTAAGTCTGCTTTAGTATAATAATAGTTTGCTGTCCGCCCCAGAAGGGGTCATTTATTATGAGACCATTTTGAATCTTTTAATAAGTGTTAAGAAGTCGGAGTCCAGAATTATTCATAGCAAACAAAACACACACTGCTATGTTTTAAAACTGTGTGGAATATATATATATATATATATATATATATATATATATATATATATATATAGATATATATATATATATATATATATATATATATATAGATATATATATAAGTATTTCATGCATCCACATAACATTTTATAAGGAGATATAATTTTTTATGTATCAATTTTCAGTATTTACTTCAACAGTGCTCGATACGTAAGTAGAGTTAGGTAGTAAGCTATGAAAATATATTGATGGCAATTAAGCTACACAGAGGCTCCCGCGTTTCATCCCCAGGGGGGGGGGCTCAGGCTAAAATGCATTTTAGCCTGAAGATTCTTCCCGAGGATGAAACGCGGGAGCCTCTGTGTAGCTTAATCGCCATAAATATGTTTTCATAGCTTACTATATATATATATACATATATATATATATATATATATATATATATATAGAGAGAGAGAGAGAGAGAGAGAGAGAGAGAGAGAGAGAGAGAGAGAGAGAGAGACTATTACTAGAGACGGGTGTCCGTCTTTCTTTCTATCAGTCTGGTTGTCCCCTATCTCTTTTTACACTATTATACTTACGAATCTGAAATTTGGTAGAAATAATCCGCATAGCTAAGCATATTATCGTAACGTTTCATCCAACCGAGACGTTGAACATGTTTTATGACAGCCTCTTAGATATGTCCGCTAGCATAGACATAAATAGACCTTAATTCTCTTCCGTCCAGCTTGGTTGTTAGGTTGGCTGTATGGTCCTAGGCGTTCAGACAAAGGTTAAAATGTTGACTTGGATCTGGAATTTTGAATCGTATGACTATCAGAACAATCATCCTCCACGCTGATGATTCCAGGAAAAGGATGAAACACATATGAATGTGAAAACCACGGCTTGGCGCGGTGGTGTAAACACTCATCGAAAGGAATATTTAAATTTCCGTTGATGATGTTTTACGTTAGAATCGCGTCATCTCACATCCACATGTTCAAATGAGAGGGGGGTGTAATTATCCAAAGATCAGCGGCCATGATGCATTCAGCGCTGACTTGAACAGTGTTATCGTCTCCAGGTTAACGACGGCTTCTGGCAGCTTGTTTCACGGTTCAGCGACTCGAAACAAATAAGACGCCATCCGCCGAGTAAGCCGAAATCGTCTCAGGTACAGCTTCTCTGAGCTTTCCACGAACTCGTCTCTGCGAAGCTGGTGTGAAAAGGAGGTCACAATGCACATTGTAGTTGTCGCGCATGATGTTAAAGACCAGGGTGAGGACGCCGCGCAGTTAGTATAGGTTGAGGGCTTCTAATCATTGTTCGTAGAACTTCGTGTGGAGTCTATGGACCATCGGCGTTGAAAGCCTCTGAACTGGTGCAAGGTGCTGTATATCTCGAACAAAATAGAAGGCGTGAAGCTTGGGGGCCATATTCCAGAATGGTTCTCACCAAAGATATCTATAGCGGTAGGAAGATGTCGGCTGTCACCGTAGGATCATGGTGGTTAGATAAGAAAGAGCACACCGCGGACCTAGTAATTTGCCGCCTGAATGCATTGAGCAGTGGTAGTAAAGAAAGAATCGATCACAAAATCCAATTCCTTGGACTGCGTCGTCTCGTCTAGAATCAATCAGCCAAGTTTGAAATCGAGTGTTAGGTAAAGAACAGACTGAAAGCTGAGTGCATTTGTTAACATTAAGGTACAAATCCCGTAAGTTTGTATGTTACGTAAAAATTAATTAATATATCTATATATAGAGAGAGAGAGAAGGATACATATAGGAGAATAGCAGTTTTTAATATATATATATTATTTTTTTAATGTGAGATAGTATATATAATTATTTCCACAATCAGACACCGCCGCAGCCCACAGCCTACGAAAGAAACAAACCGGAAGTCCTACACCCGAGTTTCGCCTCCTTTAGACGCATTAGTAGAACACAACCTAACTCAGGATTCGAAACCCGAGTCACTTGCATGCCAAGCGAATACTCTGCTACTGAGCTACCTCGCCACATACAAGAATGTCTATTAATTTACACAGATTAAGCAAACCGCGACAAAGGCCGAACGTGAAATGTACCTACTCTTTTCAACAAGGGGTGTAGTCATCCAACTACTTAGAACCCAGGCCGGTGGCTCACAAGTAGGATTTTATACTCGCTAGGACGATGTCATCCAACAAGCTTACCAAGCGAGCAAATAAATATTAGATAAAAATGTAATATTTATTAAAAAATCTAATATTTATTTGTTCGCTTGGTTAGCTTGTTGGATGACATCGTTCTAGCGAGTATAATAGAGATTCTTGTATGTGGCGAGGTGACGAGGTGGCAAAGTACTCGCTTGGCATGCAAGTGACTCGGGTTTCGAATCCTGAGTTCGAATGTGTTCTACTGATGAGCACAAAGGAGGGCAAAACTCGAGTGTAGGACTTCCGGTTTGTTCCTTTCGTAGGTTGTGGGCTGCGGCGTTGTCTGATTGTGGAAAAAATTATATATATAAATATATATATATATTTTTTTTTGTTTTGTAAGATTCTCTGCACAGTCAGAGGAATTTTTCTTTTGGTTTAATTATTTTTGACAAAGGGAAGTCTCTTTTCCCGAAATATAAATAATGATTTTTAATCACCCGGACATCACACAAACAGCTAAAAACACTCTTGCTGTCATGTAAGATTTTAGGAAAAATAAATAGTAAGTCACATTTCGTATTCGATCGATTTATTGTTTTTGTTCCTTACAACTTGCATCTTACCCGGGATTTGCATTGCACACAGCCTTTCAAAAACTTACTAATATATATATATATATATATATATATATATATATATATATATATATATATATATATATGCAGTATAACAATATATTTATTGCAATTAAGCTACATAGAAACGTTTGTGTTTCATTCCCGAATGAAATAATCAAACTAAACCTGTGGATTTACATTCAATGATTGTTTCAGTGTCCAATAAGATTCTTTGATTTCATTACCCCGTTACTATCTATTTTTTTCTTAAACCAATGAAGTTTCTCCTTTTGTTAAAAAATAAGATTTTGGCGCCCGTCAAGTGAGGCAAACAAAGGATAGACTTACCAAGATATACCTAGCGGTACATCACTACAGTCGCGTGATTCATTTGTTAATTTTTGAGGAAGATATAACATGTTCATTTTTAATCTTTTTAATTTTCTTTTTTTTTTAATTGAAGTTTATAAAATATTCCTTGAAGATAAAAAGCAAACCAAACTGAAAAGAACGGGTTTGCGCAAATGAATCTCCAACAATTCAAGAACTAAAGGTTGTAGGGAACCGATTCTTGTGGTGCACCGGTTCTGAGCACCGCTGATTGTTTTCATTGTGACCGAAAGGGACCAGAAAGTATTAAGAATTCACTTTTCTCGTGAGACTCCCACAAAATGAAGAATTTAGGTGCCCCCTAAGCAATTAAAATTAGAGTAAGAACTAGATATATTTTATTGTTTTGTATACTGTGTGTTGCTTGTCTTTCATAATTGTCAACTGTAAATAAATGTGCTAGTCGTACTTTGGTCAGAGCCGTTCGTTCTAATGATGGATGTGTTTAGGATATATGGTTTATAGGTGAGCTGTGAATTAAAATAATGTGTATAACTAACAAAGGGGTCATTCGAAACGAAATCCGATCGTCATTAAATATAAGGCGTAATTACATCGACATATACGACATAATCACGTTGTACCGCCAGTTCTCGTTGAATAAACGAAGTTAAGCAACGTTAAGCCTGGTCAGTACTAGATGAGTGACATTTCGGGAATACTAGGCGCTGTATATGGGAGGACAGCGTAACCTTGCCAAAAAAAAAATGCAAAAGCAAATGTCGTCATCTCCCCTGGCTATTATACAATGCGACACAACGGAGTGTGTAAATATCTTCACTGGACTATTTGTAAAAAGTTGAATATCCAGTGTAACAGCAAGTCCTGGAAGCATATACCAGAAAGAACAGTTGGAAATAAGTTATACACCATCCACTATGATTATGCAATCCCTACAGCTACATATCTAGAAAACGGAGCCGTTAAACCTGGCATCGTAATATGGGACAATAGGGAGAAAGTAGCAACCCTAGTTGAAGTCAGTGTCCCTAATGATGCAGGAATAAACAGAGCTGAAAGAGAAAAGATTACGAAATACCAAGGTCTTATGTACGACATGAAAAGAAACTGGAATCTTATGAAAATCTCCATCATACCAGTAATTATAGGAGCAACAGAACTAATGAAAAAGAATTTCAAAAGCTATCTGGCGAGTATACCCGGTGAACCGAGTGCAAGAGAAATACAAACAATTTCACTTAAAGGGACGGTTAGAATCTTAAAAAGATCTCTAGGCTGGAGTGTCTGAAATAGCCGGTGAATGTTTGGCATCCGGTAGGATGCCCTATCTACAGCAAAAACAGAAAGATAAGAAAAAAAAAATGAAACACACACACAATACTGACAATCGATACATAAAAGATTACATCTCATTATAACATTTCATGTAGATACATGAAATAATATATATATATATGATGACCGCTTGTGAATTTAATATTCCCTAGAAACTTTCTTTCTTCAGATGAAGGCGGCTGAAACTGACCGCACTAGCTACCGGATATGGTCATGAAATGTGCGATGAAAATAGCCTGTATTCGTAAGTAAAAACTTGGTGGACATGTGACGGATGTTTTTCTTCACATAATACTAATATCTCTCTTAATTATATTTTCAAATAAAAAAAAATCCTCCACTTCAAGCTCTGGTTTCTTCCCCTGTGTCCCTAAAATCAAACGGAACTTCCAAGTTCATTTCCAATAACTTCTCACCTGTGGAACACGTTACTGCGGGAATGTTTCTCGACAGACTACAACATGGTCGTTTT
>OY744537.1:72603021-72643021 GCA_963556195.1 Sepiola atlantica | reverse complement strand
CCTAAACTTCATAGGAAGTATTTTTCGTTAATATATATTTTTATTTATTTTATACGTACATAAAAGTAATCTATGGTAAATTTCTGCATCTTAATCACTTAGGAAAGTAAAACAATCGACATAATAGTAAGCAAAATAACAACGAACGCTACAATCACCAATAAAAATAATTACATAAAAATACATTTAATATTTAGGTGATAAAAATCGTACATATTGGTCCAGTGGTAGAACGCTGGACTACAGACATAAATATCGAAGGTTCGATCTCTGTCTAAGTTAGCCATGCTGATGACGGCTGTGAGCCAGAACCACGTGTCCATGTACGTATAAAAGAATGTAAATATATATATATATAGAGAGAGAGAGAGAGAGAGACAGACAGACAGACAAGGGGGGGAGACAGACAGAAAGGGAGAGAGGAGAGAGAGGTTTTCACGATTCAAAACTTTTTTCAAATCATGTTCCAAATAAATAGCATACACTAAGGTATTATGCATGGTTGCTTACAGCAGTTTCAGTGCTGTATTTCATTTAAGTCATACAATATATAAGCTAGATTGATAAACTCTACTAAATCGGAACTCGGCCATGTATCTAGGGAGTTCCTCAAGAATATCATTAAAGTAACTCTGGAGGCTACCAAATTCAACCTTTGGAAGGATTCTTCGGATACCATCAAATGGTTTATTTCAGTTGAAAATAAGAGGAATGCCTCCTTTATACAATTCGATATTATGGAATTTTACCCCTCGATTTCCAAGGAGTTACTTACGAACAGCATTAACTATGCTAGGAATTTCGTGGATATATCCGATGAACAGGTAAGAATAATTATGGCATGTCGCAGATCCATCCTTACAAGCAACCACGAAACATGGATTAAATTAAACAACAACAGCTTCGATGTTCCGATGGGTGCCTTTGACTCAGCACAGATTGCCGATCTGGTGGGCATATTTATAATGTACACACTCAGCAGAATTGTAGAGCCTAATTTAGTTGGTTTATACAGGGATGATGGATTAATTATCATCCCTAATAGTGACGGCCCCATGGTATCCAAAATACATAAAAAAATAATAAGAGCCTTCAAATACCTAGGATTTAAAATAGACATAACCCCAAATTGTAAAGAAGTTAACTATCTAGACATTACACTAGACTTAAAAAAGGGGACTTACAAACCCTTCAACAAAGATAATCACACACCATCATATATCAATATTAGATCTAATCACCCGAACTGCATAATCAAACAAGTACCTAAAACGATTAATACTAGAATCAATAAACTTTCGGCTAACAAGGAAATTTTTGAAACAAACAAACATTTATACAATAGAGCGCTAGAAAAAAGTGGATATAGCGATAAACTCAAATATATCAAGAAAGAAAATAAAAATAAATCCAGGAATAGAGGCCGTAAAATAACATGGTTCAATCCTCCATACTGCCAACTATCTAACATCAACATCGGGAAAGTATTCTTGAACCTAGTAGATAAGCATTTTAGCATGAATAATCCACTCAGAAAGATATTTAATAGAAAAACCATAAAAATTAGTTACTCTTGTACCAAAAACATGGATAAAATAATCAGCACCCATAATCGTAAATTACTAAACAATTCTAGTAAAAATAAGGTTACAGTAGATAAATGTAATTGCCAAGTTAAAGAGAACTGCCCACTGGACGGTAACTGTAAAGTTGAGTGTGTGGTGTATAAGGCCACGATTCATCCGGAAGATAATAACAGGGACAATAAAGTCTACATCGGCATCTCCGCGGGTAACTGGAAACAACGCTTTTATGACCACAAACACTCTTTTAACAACCCAGATCTCAAGAACAAAACAGAATTAGCGAAACAATGGTGGCTTCTGAAAAATGAGAACCGGTCCCCGGTGGTTTCGTGGTCAATACTATGCTTTTCTGATATCCCAAATGGATTTAGGCAGAGATGCAATTTATGTTTAGAGGAGAAAATAAGAATCCTAAAATACGACCGCAATAATCTTTTAAACAAACGTGATGAATTGATGGCGAAATGCAGACATAAATGCAAATTTAAAATTACCAATATCTAACAATCTGATAGACCTCTAGACTTGTAACAGTTAGATACCAAATAGATCAGTTACGGTAAACCCCCATAAATATTTACATTAATATCTGTTATGAACATGTAATTACTGACCTGATGACATTAGTTATAGTTGTTTTTCAGATGTATGCATATACGAGTGTACATTAAGATATTCGTGTATTCAGTGTACTTATTCGAAATAAGATAGCATTATATTTGCTATGTATGCATGCGCGTGCGGATGCGCGTGTATGTGGGCATTATTGTATATGTATGTATGATAAAAATTAGGAACGTATATATAAGTACATTTGTTTTTGTATGTATATATATGTGTACATGCATGCTTGTGTCTGTGTATGTGCTAGCATGTATGTGGGTGTGTGTATGTGTGTGTGTGTATGTATGTACTGCATATTTGCCTTATCAATGTGTGCGTATATTTAATTAAACTCTTACCCCGGTTATTAAAACTTTCTAGGCCGTATGTATTATTTTACTTATGGGTATGTATATGCAATTTAAAACTTTCCAGGCCGTATATATTATTTTGTATATATGTATATGTGTATATAGGTATATATGTGTATACATGGGTGCAGGTGTATGTGTGCATGTATGGGCATGTGCGAGTATATGAGTATAGGTATGTGTGTACGTATGCGTATGACTGAGTATGTATATAGGTATGTGTACAGGTGTGCATTTGTGTATGTCTATGTATACATATATATGTATCTCTATTTTGCACATCTGTGGCTATGTGTGCATGTGCGTATATAGGTATGTATAGGTATATGTGTGTATGTGTGTGTATGTGCATATGTTTGTGTGTGTGTGTGTGTGTAGGTATGCATTCATTTAGTAGGGATGTTCTTTAATGAATACTTAAAGACGAAACACATTTATCTTCGATGTCTTAAAAAATGTTTAATTCTAGGTAGTAGGTACGGGGGTATATATGTATGTATGTGTGGGTGCGTATGTATGTATGTGTATATATATATATGTATATGTGTGTATGTGTGTATATATATATGTGTGTGTAGATGTAAGTATATATGTATGTGTGTGTATATGTATGTATACATGTGTGTGCGTGTAGAGATAGATGTGTATATATATAGGGATATATGCAGATGTTATTTACTTAAAATAAGATAGCGAATTAAATTAAGTGTATAATATTATCACTAGACAATATTAGATTAGAATTAATTATAGGCTTCCATAGATTATAAACTAATGTAAGATGAATTTGTGAAAATCAGAGTATTTTTAATTTTCAAATTAATTTTGACGCGCGAATCTAGAGAAAATTAGGGCACGAGAAGTGTCAACTGGCCGATGACACGAGACGCTCTCGTTTCGTTTGCCGGGTAAAAAATCTCGGTCGCCTTGGTAAGCTGAATTTCGGGCTAGCCAAAAATTGTGTGTGTGTGATGTTAAGAATAGGTATATGTGTGCGTATGTATGGAGGCGTATGTCACCAGGTCGGTTATGTAGAAAGAATATGTGCGCTTAACCCAGACGTTATTATTTAATAAAAATAAACAAAAAAAACCATAAGATCTCCTTAGATTAATTTAGTTAAATATAAGATGTTAATTCCTACTCACTCTATGTTGGGTGCTCAAACCGGCTGC
Source organism: Sepiola atlantica (assembly GCA_963556195.1). Taxonomy (NCBI): domain Eukaryota; kingdom Metazoa; phylum Mollusca; class Cephalopoda; order Sepiida; family Sepiolidae; genus Sepiola; species Sepiola atlantica. The sequence goes on along the minus strand of OY744537.1, from coordinate 72,639,286 downwards.
TACCACCACTCCCTCTGATTGTATTTGAAGTGCCGAGGATAATTCAATTTTCTATCAGTATCAAAAATGTAATTGTTAAGTTGGATGCTTGAATAAAACCGCAAGGTTGAAATAAATTATTGCATCGACAATCATGTAATTTCGTGTTATTATATTTTACGTTATTATTGCTCTGTTTACCACATTGAGCTCTCTTACCCGGATTTCTTCCTGGAATTATTCCATTATAACACTATATATATATATATATATATATATATATATATATATATATATATATATATATATTAATAGAAAACCTGTTCCAGGACGGGTGTAAGCAATAAATATAACATTAGTTTTTAATTTTAATGTTTTTTTTTTTTCATTTAGACGGGGGTATGGTAGGGTGTCGGTTACACCACCACCACTACCACCGCCACCCCCTTCAAATGGTAAAGTTTTTTTTTAAATAAATGATGTGTCCTCCCTCGTTACTGTCACTCTTGCTTAGAACATGCATTCAGTAATTAATAATGATAAATTCAATAGTTTAAGATTTTACCAAGCACATACATATTATTGACGATCACGTGCGCACAGATACTTGAAAAATGTATGACTTAATATAACTCAAAATCTTATGTAGAACAATGTTTTTCCTTATTAATTTTTTTTTATCTAATTTGAAGGTTTTTTTAGTGGCGGGTTCGAATTTCGGTGAACTTAAAACGTAAAGTTCACAAACAAAAAAATAATGTGTCCATGTTACTCATCAGGTTGCCGAGAATATATATTCAAAAATGTATAATGATCGGTTCATAAAAATATAAATAATTAAAGCTTTATATATATGCACCTTCAAAAAATATAATGCACCGAAGTTACTTTCCTTATTTATTAGATTGCATTCGAAAAATTCATAATGATCCGTTGATTAGCGTAGGAGATGATTTGGTACACACATACACGTACACAAATACATAGGGAAGGACTTGAATGCCTACTAGACACCACCCTCGGGTGTCTTCGGTCTCTCTGTACAGGAGTTTGTCAGAGACTCTGACATGAGGATACTTTTTACTTGAAGTAAACCCTGATCAAATATTCAAAAGAAAATGATGTGCTGTCTCCTCAAGCCATCCAGCACGTCTCCCGAATTGCGGACGGGGGCACCATCCCCTCTATTCATAGAAGGTAGCTTCGAATAAACAATTAGAAGCCGTTGACAATGAGGAAATGAATAATACAAAATATGAATTAAAACAAAAATAAATACTGGCAGGCCGGCACCCAGGATGAAAAGGGCCCACCAACCGGTTCATACACCAGGCGGGAAGATGTAAGCAATGGTGTAAACCTTCCTGCTTCTGGAAATGGTGCTCCAGCCAATACAGAGGCCAACTAGGGTCAGCCATCAGGTCTTGAGACAAAAAGTCCTGGTCCCCTATCTCCATCAAATGCAGCAACAACAAAAAAGAAACATAAGAGGCCCAACCATGGACTGTTGCACAAAAGAAGGTGCTATTGTTTTGCTACCACTACTCAAAGTTTGACAAGTGGAGTAAAACATCCAATGAGATTCTAGCTGATAAGATCCAAGAATCTACCCTCCACGAAGAAACATAGGAAGGATTTTAATTACCTACTAGACACTGTCCTCAAGTGTCTTCGGTTTTACTGTACATGGGTTTGTCAGGACAACCGGACATGAGGATACTTAACCCTACAACCAGACAGGAAACTTTAACTCAAAGAAGAACTGACGCCAATTGTTGTCTTGCGTAGAGCCGTGAAAATCTTTAAATTCACTAATTCATTTATACTGAATTCAACCAAGCCTTTGAAAATGTTCTAAGTTTTTTTCAGACTTTTTGGCCACTTCTTGTCAGGTTTGAAGGACTTGACAAAATCTTACATTTCATTTTTTTGACACAAGTAAAGTAAATTGACATATTTTCATGTAATCATGATGTATAGATTTTAATTTTATCAATAAATATTTATCATTTTATCATAAGTACCAGCAATAGAAAATTAAGTTGTTTTTTTAAGAATCGTTTTTGAAATCGGACATCAGGCTCTAATTTTTCCGATTCCAATACTGATTCAGATACCCAAAAAAGTTTCAAAAAGGTCCGATTTCCGATTCTGATTAATTGGCCGAACATTAATATATATATATATATATATATATATATATATATATATATATATATATATATATATATATAAGCCCTTCAAGAAAATTATAGTTGAGCATTTTTAGGAGATATTAAAAAATAGATATCCACTTAAGCTACAAAGCAAGGCTTCAAGTAAGTTCGTTGAGTCCTTTAGTGTGTCTTGATGTTTACGCTGTAGTGAGCATAAATATAACTTAATTTCTCCGTATTACGTGATAATTTCCTATGGCCGTGGGGATAGAGTGAAATGGTGGCTCTGTGAACCAGGTTCGTGGTTATGACCGTCTGAAAGTATAACTTCTCTGCACTGATGAGAGCAAAAATCTCGAAACGACGTCGTCTGTAGGTAAATGTAATTTAATATTAATTTAGAAATATTTCATATATATATATATATATATATATATATATATATATATATATATATATATATATATATATATATATATATCGGGTGGCGAAGCAAAATTTTGAATATTTTGAGGCAGGGATTGAAAGACAGTGAATGACCAATTAGTTTATTGAATGTCATGAGAGAATTTACATAGTAAAAAATATTTAGTCTACTTTCACATGCTTCCTGAAAATTGCACAAGTGTTCCTCAAATATTCGGGAAACAACTCCCATTTTTCTTTTATAGTATATTTAAGAGAGTCGAAAGTACTGCCTGATGTTCTATTAGTAACATGTTCTAAAACACCCTAAATAGCATAATCCAGAGGGTTTAGATCCAGGCTAGAAGTTGGCCATAAGCATGATTCCAAAAATTGCTGAAGTTGGATTTGTAGAATCATGTAGTTTTCTAGCTGTATGGACTGGAGAACATCCTGTGTTCATGCATAATTACGATCTGTGTAGTTTGTTCTAAGCCATGGCAATACCTGGTATCTCAGAATATTGTAGTAAGTATTAACATTGATCTTTTCGTCAGCTTTGTAGAATTGTATAGGCATTTTCATTTCTTCGGAATCCACAACACCAAAAGCCATAACTTTGCAGGATGTTTTATTCTGAATGTCCCTTTAACCTTAGCAAGGGGCGCGCAACCTTTTCAGAGTGAGGGCCAGATGAGATTTTTGGAAGGAGATCGCGGGCCGGAGTGAAAAACGAAATCTCAGAATTACTATATTTTGTTTACATGAATAAATTGTACAAAAATTGCATTGAACACTCTGCAAATCTGATATTTTTTCTCATGAGACTTCTATATGTGATGTTATAAAAGGCGCCGACGAAGAGCCATTTTGGAATCATAAAAAATAATGACGGGGGAAGTATCAAGTTTATCCAGCATTCGTTTCGACACACCTCACATGGGTTCTCTGTTTCATGCCCTTTCCTCGTCTCTCGTTTCCTCTTTGCCTCTGTCTTTCTCTTTTTCTATTTTTATCTCAGCCAAGGATTTGAAATTAATAGTTAAAGAAAAATGAAATATACATCCATCATCGTTCGCTAATATTTATACATTTTCATCCCACTGTAAATCTTAATCGAAACCTACTTTTACGTCTATGTCACAAAATGATATGAGTTTTACTGAGAGGTCCGCGGCCCGGATTGCAATAATAAAGCATAGCAGGGGGCGGGCCGGACGCTATGCTTTCGGGGGCCGGATGTGGCCCGCGGGCCGGAGGTTGCCCGCCCCTGACCTAAGCTGTCGATTTTGTGATAAATCTGACATTTCTAAGGTTCAGAACAGCATCGATTGTGAAGATCTGAAAAGATTGTTAAAATGGAAAACTGTTTTCTTTATAATGACATTGCCCCTTTCCAATCTCTTTTTCTTTCATAGCTGTGGTCAACATGTGTTTTGGGTTTCTTGTGTAAGATTTTAACTTCAAATCATATGTTACTGTATTTCTAATGGTTTTCTTGTCTACTTCGAGTTCAATTGACATTTTTTTCATGGATTTGGTTTGATCCTTTAGAATGTGGGATTTGAGAGCTTTAACAAAAGTGTTGATACGTTTTTTATTGATTCCTCCAATTCTTGACTTAAAGGCATACCCACCTATTATCACTTCTCTCTCAAATAGGATATACAAATTGATCCGCCTCGGCCTTCAAAAGAAAAAAGTTTCCACAACCACAAGGCCTTTTAGTTTTGTCACCCCTCTTCACACCCCAAAGGCATTCCCGCCTCTGTATCCATAAAGTCTCAAAAGCCTTTTTTGATCCCTCTTTTCTACAGTCAACGCCTCACAGCACCCACAAAATGCAACTACAATGGCACTCAAATTAGCAAGTACATATATATGGCTCTATGAGACAGGATGTCGTCGCTTTGACCTCGTCGATGTTTGTTTCAGGAGCCCAACCCTAAGCAACTACAATGGCACTCAAATTAGCAAGTCTAAATGACTGACACTTGAGGACCGGCATTCGCAGGTTTCGAGTCTCTCGCGTCGTTCAACGTCTCGGTGTGTTGCTTAAAAGGAACCCCACTTTATTCCGGGCGAATATGAAAGTATAGTGTCTAGGACTTCTGTCTCTATTCAGCATATTCCGTATTTAATTAGAAGAGTAATAGTAGGGATTTTATATTGTCTAAGTTTTCATAGTATAATTAACACGGACCATAGGTTTATCCGTGTTCAATATTAGAATAGCTAGTTAACACATCCTTGTTCGAAGTGACCGAGTTCCAGGAACAATTATTACTATAAAGTGGAGTCGACGGGTTCAGTGGTTGGGCATCTTAAAGAGCTTATTATGTTCTTTGCTGCTGCTGATTATAGTCGTTGGCTCAATCTACACTCTAGAGCAGCGAAAACAACGCCCGAATCTAGATTTGATCGGGCTGTGATGGCGGGGGATAGTAATACTGTTACGATAGTTAAAGCTGAACTGGCCTTCTTAGCCAACAAGACGGGTTCAAGTGGTGCGTAATTAGGTCTAGGTTATAAAGAATACCTCAGGAGACGACAAACATGACGGCTGGATTGCGTGTAGAAATACGTCGACGTGCTACGGATCAACACATCGCCAGTGTTAGATTACCGAACGGACGTGTCGTGGCGAGAAATGAAGGTATATTCGAGCAGTTTTGGTCTAATTTCTTTTTTACTATACATATATATTTAATCACGCAAAATACGTGCTAAAATTTACTTTAGTTCTGGGATTGAGTTATGCTTGAAATAACTCTGTTTTAATTGATTTAATTAACCGTAAATTATAATTAACTAAAAAAGTCACCCATCACTCACTTAACTCTATCTATTTCTCTCGGCCCTTCTCACTCTGTTGATTCGACTATTCTTTAATATTTCTTAATGTCTCTGTGAGCATTTAGAAAAAGAGAGGCTCTCTTTTTTTAAAGATTACCATCTAATTTACATACTGTTTGAGCATACCAAAAACACCTATGTAAATTAGATAACAAAACTGTGACCCTAACCATAACCATAACCCTAACCCTAACCTTAACTCTAAACCCTAACCCTAACTATAACTATAACCCTCGCCCTAACGCTAACCCTAACCCTCGCCCTAACCCTAACGACGGGGTCAAAGTTAGTGTGGGTCCTAATCTGTGGAAGCACCGTTTTTTTTCACAGCATATCAATCCTTTTAAATTTATTTAATGTCGAACCAGTAATTTTGGTAAAAGTTTTTATGCTTCAAGTTCTTTATATTATCAAATATTTATTCATGGTGTTTGGTTGTGTTGTTTTGTTTTACGGCATATCAACCCTTTTCAGGTTATTTAATGCCGAATCCCGTCATTTTGGTAAAAGTTTTATGCTTCAAGTTATTTATATCTTAAAATATTTATTCCTGGTGTTTGGTTTGTTTTTTTTAGAGAAAACATGTTGTTTTTGTTTTTAGCTTTGCAGAATATGATTGCGTTTTGCAAAGAGAAAGGACAAAAACAATAACATCAATGTTTGGTGCATTTTGGGTCAGGAAACCGGTATCTTCAGACAGGTTGATCTGGTAGCACCAGGAAGAAAACTAAACATTCGAAATATGTCTGGTTTGAGGTTGACCACCCAGAATTCGATTTGTCCACTGTTGTGGTTATGACCAACTATTGCAAAACTAATGGCCGGCCACATAAGAGACTTCCTCGGTGCTAGGTTTTTCATGTCCATAGATTGGCAACAGAGTAGCCTTTTCAAGTAGATATCTTGGTGGTCTTTCTGGGGTTGTCCCAGTGATGTATATATATATATATATATATATATATATATATATATATATATATAAATAATAATTTATTTCATTTTGACTACAAAATTGATTTTGTTTCACGAAAGCGATTTGAGGCGCTCACGATCGTCAGGTCTTGAAACAACATTATCATCTAGATAATGCTATTTTTATTGAGCACTCTCAGAAACCCGGTTCAACTCCCCTGGATCTATACTGTGGATCTATACCATACCCGGATTATATATATATATATATATATATATATATATATATATATATATATATATATATATATATATATATATATATATATATATATTCCAGCAGATGAGCAGAGTTTACTTAGTTTGTTTTCCGGGTAGCTCACGGTCAGTTGGGGGTTTGTGCGCCTCTCACATACGGATAAACACTGGGAATCTTAGCTAATGGATTATGTTCTGTTGGACTTGTGTTTCGATTTTGTCGGGCTAATAATTCTCATTTGCAAGTCTGTTGTTCAGTAATAGAAAACGAGTATCATTATAACCCCCCCCCCAAAAAAAAAATTAAAATAAAACTTTGTTACTTACTTTGTTGCTTGTTTTAAACTGCAGTTGCAATTTTATTTCGAGGAAGAATTCTTCTGTTGCAGCACTTCTGTTGCAATTGACACTACGACTCATGTCGAAATCTAGCAACGAGTTTGGACCAGTACAACAAGCGGACGATCACGGCATGTGCAGTGAACGCTCACAGACACACGTTCGCACATACACGCATCGGTATAGAATTAACTTTTAGCTGTATAGACTTTTTTTTTTAACATAGAAATCCCATGGCTTAGTTGGAACTCACTACTGAAAATTAAAGATGCCAATTATAATTTATTGTTCAAAAGAAAAGCGAAGGCGTAATGAAATCTATTATTACACTTCCGGAGAAAAAAATTGCGTCTGGATAATTTTTCAATAATTTTGTTGCTCCTGTGTTTTCACTTAATTTTATTCATATCAGATCATTTTTTTCGGGGTGAATTAATGTCTAAACTGCTAAATTCATCTTATAATTATATTATATAAAATAAGCATTTGGATGAAATTGCGAAAACCAGAATTAGCGAGATGAGAAAGCGAGGTTGTGGGTGTAAACAAATTTATACTAACTTGAAATATTTTTTTAATTGTTACTCCATTTTGTGACAGTGAAAATAATTGGTAATCAGTATGAACAAACAGATAATGTGGAAATGAAGGATAACTCAAATGTGGCCGTCCCAATGGATGAACAAGAAAATGACAGATTTTCGTTACAGGAAAGTGACCCTTAAAAATGTGGCCACAGAGTTCAAAACGGGAGAGGGTAAGCCTTTTTCTCGTAAAACAATCGACTGGAGATAGATTGCATCAAAGCGATATATCATCAAGACAATTCGCAAAAAGCCTTTGTTATCACAAGACAATATCATGGGTCAGATGTGCTTTGTTATCACAAGAGAATATCATGGGTCAGATGTGCTACTGGCTAAGGCATCCTCTCCTTGGAATAAGTATCCTAAATTAGCCAACCTTTTTATTGACCCTTTTTTTTAAAATATATATTCAAAAGTATAAAAACTTATTTTTTTGACCGGGAATGTATATCAAAGCCGAGTTAATCGACGTGTGTTTCCTTAGGGCTTTATTTCCTATAAATGACCAATATTACTTATTTCCTATAAATGACCAATATTATTTATTTCCTATGAATTACTAATATTATTTATTTCCTATAAATGACCAATATTACTTATTTCCTATAAATGACCAATATTATTTATTTCCTATGAATTACTAATATTATTTATTTCCTATAAATTACTAATATTATTTATTTCCTATAAATAACCAATATTATTTATTTCCTATAAATGACCAATATTACTTATTTCCTATAAATGACCAATATTATTTATTTCCTATAAATGACCAATATTATTTATTTCCTATAAATGACCAATATTACTTATTTCCTATAAATGACCAATATTACTTATTTCCTATAAATGACCAATATTACTTATTTCCTATAAATGACCAATATCATTTGATATCGCGTGTTCTTTTTTATTTTTATTTTATAAACCTCATATATCAGGGAGTAAATATTGGTCTGCTTTAAAACGTATTTCAATTGTTACGCTACAATAGAAAAGGCACCAAAATATATCTTGGAAGAATTACAAATATAAATAGTTACCCGTAACTCTCAATCAATCAAATCAAATTTATTTGGCAAAAAGTAGCAATGTGCAACAAGCCATGTAAAAAGACAGTTGTATGTTATTTTCATCAATTACCACTCAGAATGTTTGTTGAAAGGCGATTTAAACCTGTCATCGTCACGACCCCCCCCCCCTCTGCCAGGTTGTTCCACGGAACAGAAACATGGATAGAGAATGTTGTCTTTCATCTATTGAGCTAAAAGATTTAGAGTCTCGTTGATGATATTGCTTGTTAGAATCAAGTCTCCTCACAAGTGAGAATAGATTTAGGCTTTGGCGCCGCTCTTTGTACGTAAGAGGGAAGAGTCTTGTCACCATTCTGGTTGCCAACTGTTGAACACGCTCCAGGTGTACGATTTTTCTTTTGTAGATGAGAATTTGTTTCTTGGGTGGCATACTTAAGAATGGTCCGTTATGTGTAAGGGACAGAAAGTGTCTGCTATTAAGATCTCCGGATCAGGTGAAGAACCCGCCTGGCTTTGCTTGACATCTCGATACAATGGCTCGTTGATTTGAAGGAGTTGTCCACAACCGTACCAAAGTCCTTTGTATTAGCGACGATATTGAGTGGTTGAGGTGGAAAACCACTGAGAGACTAGCTCTACACCTAGCTTACGGTTAACTCTTTGCTTTTGTGGTTTCAGTATTAAAAAAGGCGTTTATTAACAAAGTATTTACAATAAACATAAAATACATAATCCAGAGGCTCTAAACAAGTAATAAACAAAAAACTTCAAATATGTTCACATTTCGCATGAAATAATTTAACGGTATCCGTACACGAAATCAAGGGAGCCAAAACTACCAGGATGGATAAACAAAATGACAAAATCTCCCAAAGAACATACGGCGGCACCAGCATCAGTCGGTTTACTGAAAATGGTTACGAAAGGTCTTGGAGGGTGGAAATACCGAGAAAGTAGAGCACAATTCAGACCTCCACTGGAAGGGCATATATAGTACTGGAATCCCAGGGAGGCTTATTGCAACTAAGGTTTTAAAGAAAAGAGAAATCAATGGTAAACGGTTGTTGCGAGAACTAAATGTTACTTGGATTAGTTACTGAAAGTAGTGGAGAGTGTTGGAAATATGGAGAGACTTTTTGTCACTCAGACTTTAAGGAACACCGCCTGTTCATGCAAGTGAGTAATCACTGGTAATAACTCGTGTGAGAACTCCTGGTGACTAACACAATATGAGAGACATGTATGTATTTATGCCTCCATGGTCTTATAACTACTGTGAAGCTATTTGACCTACGAGCCGTGAATTTGGTAGGAATATTTGAAATATGCAGCTGATCTAGAAGTTGACCGAAATTCAGTTGTGGATTGGGGTACGAAATGGTTTGTTTCGTTTAAGACTCAGCTCGTGTCTTTCAATCGTAAGTATGTCACTTTTCTTCCTGAGATTCTCATGGATGGATCTGCTCTTGAGGAGAAATCGACTCTGAAACTTCTTGATCTTTCTCTCTTATCAAATCTTTCTTGAAGTTCATACATTAGAGCCATTGCTCTTTCTGCTTTTCACAAAGTCGGTCCTCTCTGTAGCTCCAAAGACTTCCTCACACCTGAGGCTATTCTCTATCTCTACAAATCTACTATCAGATCATGTATGGCGTACTGTTGTCATATTTGGGCTGATGAATCTCTGTCCCATTTGAGGGTTCTTTCATAAGATGCAGAAACGTATCTGTAATTTGATTGACACCCACCCTTTCTTCTTCTATGCACCCTCTCTCTCACAGACGTTATGTTGCTAGTCTCAGTCTTTTTATTAATGCTATTATGCCATGTGTTCTTCAGAATTGTCTGATCTGTTCCCTACTGCTTTTGTTCCAGCTCGTTTGACTCGTTGGTCTAGTGGTCTCCATCAATTCACTGTTTAATACTACGTTGTAATACAGCTTCCTATTCCAGTAGCTTCTTTCCAAGAACTGCAGACTTGTGGAACCTTCTTCTTGCTGATTGTTTTCCTCCTACTTATAGCCTAAGGTCAATAGATATCTTCTGTCTTTGCGATAATCATATTTTGTTATTGTTAACTCTTTACATCAAGTGGCTTCATGTCTTGTCTGGGCGATTTCCATAAAAAAAATATTCAAAATGTGTTCGTTTTATTAAATGTTTCTCAATCTTTTTGTTACACGGTGAAGTACGGTACGTCATATCATCTATCAATCGTTCCAGTTTGTTTAGTCTGATGCCATCTTGTTTCTTCTGTATCATAGTAGTCGACCACGTCATCTCTATCTAATCCTGCAGTCGCAATCACATGGCAACAACCGTTCAGCTGAACTAGTTGTTAAAATCAAGAAAACAACAGCACTTGTTTTATAGTTCACCTGTTTATTCCGTTTATACATCTTCGACCAGAAAATTCATAAAACCGTGTGTGTTTCTTTAATTATGCCCAATTTTTAACAGGGGACGTCATCTATTAAAACAGAAATTATACACGGGTCACCTATTTAGTAGATCTTTCAACTGACATTCATCCGTGAAATATCGTTATATTGAATTTATTTTAGTTAGCAAATATTTCAACTAACATTCATCCGTGAAATATCGTTATATTGAATTTATTTTAGTTAGCAAATATTTCAACTAACATTCATCCGTGAAATATCGTTATATTGAATTTATTTTAGTTAGCAAATATTTCAACTAACATTCATCCGTGAAATATCGTTATATTGAATTTATTTTAGTTAGAAAATATTTCAACTAACATGCATCCGTTGGAAATAAAATTCTGAAATGGCGAATAAAGGCGAGTTCAATTTAGTAAATGGCGAATAAAGGCGAGTTCAATTTAGTAAATTTCCCCCATAAAGAGGCTCGTTTCTACTAGCATTGATCAGAGGAGCATATGAAAATATTTTCGTCGAACATGTTTTCGTCAAAACAAAGCTGGTAAAAGCGAATTAAGCAGAAGTTAAAGAGAAAATAACTACGGTCGGTCGCTCCGTTCACTTTCATCATCATTTTGTTGTTGTTTTTTGTTTGAACAAAAACGCATTTTCTACGAAAACATTTTCATCTGATCCTGTGATGAAAGCAGATGATCTGAGGAGTTACATTTACTAAAATGAACTCGCCACTTTTGTATTAGATACTTTTTGATTTTGATTTTTTTTTACCCATTAACATTTATTTAAGAACTAGCTATCGCTTCGCTAAGTTCGCTACTTGAAACATTAATTCAAAATAATAAACATTTCATTCATAACTTTGTTGTAAACACGAAACGATATTTCTTATTCATCTAGATAGATAAACGGTGACATTTTTGTAATTTTGATTCAAATTTCTTTTAAATGTGACCGTAACGAAAGAACTCAAGTTGCATTTTCACTTACAAATTTAGGAATTGATCGAAGCTTGTTGGAAGCAAGTTGATCTCTCTAAAAAAATGAATATTTGAACGCAAATGCTAAATATTTGTCCAGGAAATAAAACTTTGTGAAACACAACTATTTGTTTTATCAAAATCAAGACAATCATTGAATTAAAACGAATAGTCAATTAATAAAATGTCCTTTTTCAAAACCAATATGCAAATCAGTTAACCTTGCAACTGATATTGCATAGACATAAGCGGCGTATCAAAAAAAGATGGTGCGTCTATTGTGTGCAGTTGAATTAACTTGAAATAGAGCGTTTTGACTTTATTATTAGTGCGAGAAGGAATGGGCTAAACTTTCGTATTTATTTTAGATATTAGAGCGGATATTTAGATATTAGAACGGGCATTCTTACGATACGTCCATTCAATCTACGCGATTTAGCGATGAAAATTCTAGTTCAAAATTAAATGTGACCGATTGAACACCGAACAAAGCGTCCTATAGACATACATCTAGTGTTGTCAACTGAGATTTTTAAAAAACTCGCTGGATCGGAACAAAAAATCCCCCCCCCCCCCAAAAAAAAAACACTAGATTTTAACTTTTCGTATCCTCGTATTTCGTAAAAATATTACGAATATACATAATATTTTTTTAATTTTCTATACATACTTTTAAGTTTAATGTTATTTAAATTGTTATTAGTCACTTTAACGTTCTCTGTATTGAATTCAAATGTTCAAAAAACAAGGGACGTAATTCTTGAAATGTAAAATTAAACAAAATATTTATAAAGTCGTGGTGGATAAGGATTTGTAAGGTCGAGGTGGGTTAAGGTTTTTAGGGTTTGGGGATCCCGGTAATATTTTTAGGATATTAGAATTTCTTTTTAAATATACAACTACAGCTGTTCTGCATTTATCATGTATTGAAGATAGATTAAGAAATCGTCTCATGTGATGACTAGAGAAGAAATAAATACGGAAAGTAGTTTTATTTGTCATTTTGTTTCAAGAAAAAAAAAAATTCTACGAAAACATCTTCATCTGATCCTGTGATGAAAGCAGATTTTTTGAGGACTTACAGCAACTCGACATTTTGCCTATGAGCTACTTTTTTGCGCGTGTGTAACAATCATAATTCTCTTTTGGGTCTGGGCCGAACATTCCCCGACTTCGTATGCTACCGCAATACCTTGTTGTTCTGGGTGTCAGCGGTAAAATTCTGTAATCTTACAGATATGACGAATAGCTACGGTCAGCGAGGAGGACTTAATGCAAGCCAGAGATTCTTCGATCTTTTTGGTTTTGTGCTGAAGTTCGATTCGCTAAACATCATCAACAACAACAGCAACAACTTGAAGTATTAGTATTCTTGGAAAACAAAGCCACAACTGCTTTTCCAAATTTAATTATGAAAATTGTATGTTGAGAAGCATTAATAAAAAGCGTGCTGTCTTTTTTTTATTGTACGAACCCCTTAATATACTAATATATATATATATATATATATATATATATATGAGAAAGGAATCCGACGTAATGCAAAGTCTTACAATAAAGACGCCACGTTGATGAATATATAAAGAAAAAAAATCTATTGATTTTACCTTTTTCATTTCCCATATATATATATATATATATATATATATATATAAATATATATATAAATATATATATATATATAAATATATATACATATATATATATAAATATATATATATATAAATATATATATATATATATATACATATATATATATATATAAGAAGGAAAAGAAAAAAGAAAAATAAATCTGTTGTTTTTAACAACTGAAGACGTAATACATTTTGTATTTTTATTCACATCTTTTAATTGTATATATATATATATATATATATATATATATATATATATATATATATATATATTGTGTGTGTATTTAGGCAGCATTTTCTCATTTATGCAAACATTGTTAAAAATTACAGAATTCGTCTGTTTAACTATACCTTTTATATTTTTTTCAATTTTTCTGATGGTCTTTTTTGTATTAAAGTCAAAAAACATTAATAAATGTTCTATAGGTTGCACAGGTTTCACGAACGTTTTCGATTCTTCGTCGAATCATCCTCAGGCGTCAAAAGCATATGAACAAAAAAGCTGGAGAATGAAGAGAATTAAAAAAAAAAACAGCGGATAACCGCGCAGAGAACATTTTTCGCATTGTTCAAGGAAGTCGTTGACGATTTTAAATTCAGCAACGCTTAATGGCATCACAGAACAAAATTGCATTATGTTAATCATTTTAAAATGTTACCACTGGTTTCATATGTGATGTTATAAATTTTAGGTTGTTGTGTTTTTATATAGATAGCTTCCAGTATTTTAAATGTTTTGAATTTGGTTTCGGAATGTATAATTTTAGTGTTATTAACTAGAATTTTTCTTAAATCAGTGGGAGTTCAGTTATGTTATTGTAGATGTTGGTAAATTGAGCTAGGGTTTACAATATGCATGGTGTTCCGGCGGAATAGGGTAGTGCTTGTAAAACCAACGTAACTATTAGCTTTATTATTATTATTATGGGAGAAACATTCTCCCAAGGGGCATTTAAACTTATAAATAACATTGGTTGTTGAGTTGGAGACAAATTGTTTTTCACAACAAGATTTTGGGTTTTAAATTTCTTATAGTAAATTATTAGTTTAATTTTATTGCTATTGTGAATTGGGAATATGTATATGTGTATAATATTTTATATGGCTTTTCCTTCTAATCTAATGCGATTTTTTTCTGTGATGCCATCCAGCGTTGCTGAATTTAAATCGTCAACGACTTCCTGGAACAATGCGATAACGCTCTCTGCGCGTTTCTCCGCTGTCATTTTAAAATTCTCTTCTTTCTCTAAATTTGTTGTTCATTTGCTTTTTTGTTCATTTGCTTTTGACGATTTTTGATAATTCGACGAAGAATCGAAAACGTTCGTGAAACCTGTGAAACCTATGGAACATTTATTAATTTTTTCAATTTTAATACAAAACATCAGTAAAATTGAAAAATAGGTATAATTAAACAGACGAATTCTGTAATTTTTAACAATGTTTGCATATATATATATATATATATATATAGTTAAATTTAATATTAAAGTGTTTTATACCTGCAAACGACCTCGTTTTGGGGGTCACCCTCATCAGTGCAGGAAGTGGTGATTTCAGGTGGTCGTATGGGCTCGAACGCAGGTCGTAGATTCAGGCTAGAATTACGAGCCTAACGCCTAGACCGACAAGGTCGCGAGAAATCGTCACATACAGAAATTGAAATTAAGATACACTTACCCAGGGAGCGGGGATAAGCGTCACGATGTGAATAATGTTCTACATATATATATATATATATATATATATATATATATATATATATATATATATATATATATATATATATATATATATATATATATGAAAATATATTTATGGCAATTAAGCTACACAGAGGCTCCCGCGTTTTATCCCCGGGGGAAATCGTCAGGCTAAATGCATGGAGTTTGTTTTGTCGGGTGCTTTTATATACACGACTAGCTAGTAAGCCACTCAGATTCATTGTTGTTGTTTTGCCAATCGTTGGGCTTCTCGTAAGGAAAGGTTCGGTTGATTTTACTTCCTATTTCCTATTCTATTGTTCTGTTTTCTATAGAGTGGCATATCCCTGTATTTTGTTGTGTCAATATAATGAGTGACCTTATTTTAACACGTGGTTTCTTGTATCTCTATTTTAGGTTTTTAATGTGTTTAGATTTTAGTTTAGTTTTTTTTACTTATTTGTTTATTTATTTATTTATTTTTGTTTTGTTATTCTAAGGTAAATTTTATTTTGTGTAGGCAGCTGTTTGCTATCTCACTTATACAATTTAATAGATTTTGGGTATCTTTATGGTTTAGGATTTCAAATTTCTCATTCAGACATAATCTACACGGGTTGTCTAATTTCTACATGTACTGGCCTGTCGTATTATTTTCCATTCAATTATTGGTGAGCGTCCATTTTCTTTGAGCTCCTAATAATGGTTTGCTAGTGCTGTTTTAATTCGACATTCTTTGTTTTTAAATGTGTTTTTGGTCGTAATGTCTGGTTTTAAAATATGGGGAGGTCATACCCACGTAGTACTTCTTGTTATTCGGTCTTTCCTTGGCAAATAGTGTGACTTGGTAAACAATACTTTTGGTTAGACATTTATTTTGTAGTGGACAAAGTGTACGATTTATGCAGTTACACCTTTTCTCTTCATTGCTAACTTTTTCATTTCTATTCGGGTGATTACTATTAGGGTTTTGGTTATTGCTATTTGTAGTGTTTATGTTTTTGTTCTTCTTAGTGTTATTTTTGCTATATTTATCACTTTTTATGTAATTTGTTATTTTTATCCTCTTCTCTGCTGTTCTCTTTTAGTATTTTGTTATTGTGTGCCTTAATTATCATTTCTAGGTTTTCACAGCAGCTGTAGGATAGTTTTAGGTTATTTTTATTGAATATTTTATGCAGAAGATTGGTTACGGGGAAGTCTTTTTCAATCAGATTTAGGAATTTCTTGCCCAGATTAGTTTTTAGCATCACCGCCCTATAATCAGATGCTAGTAATATAATTTAACCTGTAGATGTAGACTCGCTAAGTTTAGCCACACCACTGATCGATGTTATCCACTAAAATATAAATCCCACCTTCATACAATTACAAATTTTAAATTTTAAATTTAGGTTCAAACCGTTCAGACCATAGAATTTAAGGTTCATACACTTTTTAAAATCACTATGTAATTTTTACAAAATAATAGTTTAGTTAATATTTTTTTTATTTCCCCAAAACTTTGTTCATTATGGTAAATAAATGTTGAGTGACAGGTTGTCGTGGCAATTATAATCAGGAAAATGAGGTTCCTGTTTTTCGTTTTCCACAAGATCAAAATCAGCGAGAACGATGGCTAAAGATCTAAATATCTAGAGACAACACTCCTGACAAACCAAGCACTGTTGTTTGTGAAAGGCATTTTCATTCTGGGTGTTGCATAGCCCCCCCCCCCCTGCTTGGGCTGATTCTCATTTTATCACTCGTCATTTTTTTACACCAAAAATCATATAGTTTGCATACCTTTAAATTCTCGTACCCTCTCTTCTTTCCTCGTCGCGTGGAGGGGTGTGTCGTCTAGTGGTTGAATTCTTTCTTCTTTCTTTCTGCCGAAACATCGCCACTACCACAAAAACTTCATGACCGACTCAATCGACAAACAATCCTTTAAAACTTTCAATTCTTTTTATTACAGGCGTTAGTTATCTATCGACTTGGAGATATTCACCAACGTCGAGAGAGAGAGAGCAAATTACTGCTTTCGTAATTACTTCAATTAAGTCTTAACCATTCGTGAAGGGAGGGAAAATATTTCGCCTGTATTTTCTTAGGGAAATAATTCCCCTGTGTATGTTGCAGACTACATGGTAAAATCACGTCTGATAGGTTCACCTCCAAAACCCAGACTGCTAAAACTCGCTTCTCACGAAGAACGAGTGACATCACGGATCCCTCTGCTTCCCACGCAAAGGCCCGTGACGTCACAGAGCCTCTCGCAGGTGTGCATTGACCCTTGATCTGAGGTCTCGTCACGCGGTGACCCTGTCACGTCTGTGAGCTCCGACTGTGAGAACAGCCCTTATTCTGCACTCGACTGCACAGGTCCACCCGCACTAATTCGCGCAAGTCAAACCAACGATTTCCAACAGATACGTCCATTCCCATAGGACCATTATCCAACACTGGGTATAACAGTGATTATTCGAGGAAAAGTACGACCGCAGAAGTCCCCATCAGTATTTGATCATTTGCCATCAAGTGTTTTAAGAAGTGCTCAACCAAAACCCAGAACAAATAAATCTTCAGCTTCTGTGCGAAATATGCAAAATGATGAATTAGCACAATTCATAAAAAAGAAGAAATTAGCAGTTTTCAAAATGTGTTAGACAATATTGATCAACAGGATTTTGTATCAGAAGTTACATTCTATAAAGTTAACAATCAGCTGTTGATTCAGTCTGTTGATTTTTTTTACTGGAGGTATTCCAATATTTATGATAACATTTTTTGAAAATTTAAAATTTGAATGCTACTGTGCTGGTATACATACAACTATTTGTTCTCTTTCAAAAAATCGAGTTTCAGCATTGGTCACAGATTAATGAAACGATTCGTTTTCTCAGCAAAGTAGAAATTGATAAAAAAAACAGATACTTTAAAAGAACAAATTAATATTATGTCCCCACCAAGTATTGGCACAAAACATTCTGACTAATATTTTTATCAGGACATTTGAATATTTTGTAACGTCTCGGTCATTATATAATCGACTCCGGGATGATTCTAAATTACTCAGTGTGAGACTATTATCAGCTTTGACATCAAAAGTTTCAAAATTAGATGATTTTAATTTTCTGGGTGACATATTTTCTAAAATTTCTAAAAATCAGAAAAAGTGCATCCGTTTAGTTGATGAAGTGTATGTAAAAGCTTCTTTACAATATCACGGAGGAAATTTATTTGGTTTTGCTGAAAACTCTGAAAGATTAGCAAAAACAGTATTGGGGATTACGGTAAAATGCTGACATGGTGGACCAAAATGTTTACTTAAAATGATCCCAGTTGTCAAGTTATTTTTATATGAACAATTTCAAAATATAATAATATAATTAAACAATTCAATGGTCAAGTAATTGCAATTGTATGTGACAACAACAGGATTAATCAATCTTTTTTCAAAAACGTTAACAAGTTTATAATAAGTTAACACTGTTTATAGTGTTTATAGTCTTGGCTAACTAAAAATGGTGTGTATATACTTTTTGACTATGTCCATCTTTTTTTTAAATATTCGGAATAATTGGATTACTGAAGATTCTTCTGAATTACTATTTGATTCCGAAGGCAAAAAGATATTAGCAAAATGGAAAGTTGTAAAAGATCTTTAGGAACATGAAAAAACTCAGTTTGTTAAATTATCAAAACTAACTGATGAGCGACAAAATGTTTCTCATTGTTTAAAAGTATTTTATTATCAAACTGTAGCAGCAATTAAATCGTATCCATTATTAAATTAAGACGATACTGCAGAAAGGTTTTGACATTTTTGAAAATTGTCGGTGTCAAAGAAATTTATAGCGACATTAAGAAAAGTGATCAACTGAAAAAAACTGGTAACAGATTTATATTAATTAAATCATTAACAAGGGATACTAGTTTAGCCATTGAACATACATGCAATGGTTTAACTGATGTTTATAAGTATTTGCTAAACAGTGGATTTAACTTTGTTATGCTTGTGGAATTTACCACAGACAATTTAGAAAATGAATTTGGAAAATTAAGACAAAGTTCTGGTGGTGCATATTTTATAACTGTTCAAAATATTATTGAAAAATTTCATATTGAAAAAACTAAACTGCTATTTAAATTAGATGTTGATGTCAAAGAATACGACTTTAATTCAGGACATAATTGTTTAAAATGTGAATATTTGCTGGATGAACTGGCATGCAAAATATTTGATAACTTTCCAGATCTTGAAATTAAGATCTCAAAATATATTAAAATGTCTCTTTTGTCTATAGCCGATTATATTACAAAATCTATTGTCCAACTGATGAAGAAATATTTAATAATACAAGTTTTTACTTTCACGAATATGGACATTTTTTAAAAGAAATAGATCATGGTAATTTTAAAATTCTAATGGATACCAGTGGGTGTTTTTCTGTTTTATAATGTTTGGTGTTGTTAAATTGAACACTTGCAGACATTCTTTGACACAAATCTTTATGTCAGTTTCTGATATGCATCATTTCAATATGAAAAGAGAGCACAGGTTTATATTATCCAATGTATTTTTCAAAAAGACAATTCAAGAACCAGCACTAAAAGTTTTGAAATCATCTTAAAATATCATTTATAAAGTAAAAATGTTTATACAATTCTCATAAATAATCAGTATTGATAATGCATCATTTTCCATCAGATATGTTTTATATTTCTCCCCTTTTTTTACATATATTTGATTGGTTTTACGTTTTTGTTAATGCAAGTTGATTTTATTAGTAAGACTGTGTATAATATGTATTATCGTATCATGAAGAAATAAGCATTTTCTTCATTTTCTGTAAAAACAAATTGTATGTGTAACAAACATCACAAACTTTGTAAAAATTATCAAAAGTGTTTCTCTTTATTCATAAAGTATTTGATTTTCTAAAATGTCGAATTTGCTTTCTGATTGTATTATATCATTATATGTTTTGTAATCAATATAAACAAATTGACTGATTATTTTTTAAATATAATAAATATACTAATTCATGGTGAAGGAAGTGATTTTTGTGAATTTAGTTTTTATATTTTTGTACCTTTTACATCTGATTTGATGGAAATAAATCAATTATTGTAAACTGCTTCCTAACCATGTGTATAGTTGCTAATTACTGGGCATTACTAAAAGATTTCTTACTAAAACTTTTCTCAGTAATTATTATTGAGTGGTAATTTTGTTTTTCACATGTTCGCCCCCAGTCGTGGACCCCAGTCGTACGTTTGCTAGGCCTGTATTATGGATCGCTTTGGTATATATATATATATATATAGAGAGAGAGAGAGAGAGAGAGAGAGATAGATAGATAGATAGATAGATAGATAGATAGATAGATAGATAGATAGATAGATAGATAGATAGATAGATAGATAGTGCATGTATCACATTTGTTTCTATAGATATTAATCCAATGAAACTCAAGTGTTTATAAAAAGTGCGCAATAACAAGTACAGCTGTTTTTCAGTATAGATTTCTATTTATACAAACATTTTGGTTACATATGTGTATACATGTTTCATATATATATATATATATATATATATATATATATATATATATATATATATATATATATATATATATATATATATATGGCGAGCTGAAAGAGTTTAATTTGGGATTTTGTCTTTTTATTTTTTATATCTAGCTTCTTTTTATAATAGTTTCTTTTTAATAACTTTTTAATCAATTCTTCCCTTTTAATACCTTTTTTAATCAATTCTTTCTTTTTAATAGCTTTTTAAAATAAATACTTTCTTTTTAATAGCTTTTTAAAATAAATTCTTTCTTTTTAATAGCTTTTTTAATCAATTCTTTCTTTTTAATACCATTTTTAGACAAATATTTTCTTTTTAATAGCTTTTTTAATCAATTCTTTCTTTTTAATACCATTTTTAGATAAATATTTTCTTTTTGATAGCTGTTTTTAATAAATTCTTTCTTTTTAATAGCTTTTTTAATCAATTCCTTCTTTTTAATAGCTGTTTTTAATAAATACTTTCTTTTTAATAGCTTTTTTTTAATAAATTCTTTCATTTTAATAGCTTTTTTGATAAATTTTTCCTTTTTTATAGCTTTTTTAATCAATTCTTTCTTTTTAATAGCTTTTTTAAATAAATATTTTCTTTTTAATAGCTTTTTTAAATAAATATTTTCTTTTTAATAGCTTTTTTCTTTTAACCGTTTTCCATTTGCTGCTCCCTGTTACCCCGACTGCGCCAACATACAGATATTTAAATGTAATGTGAACAAGCATCTCATTGCACAACTCTCGACTTAGGATGCCCTTATAAATTTGACCCCCAATCCACAGTAGCCCCTTACGTCTCAGTGGCGATGTGCTTTGTTTAGGGTGGATAATAGTAAAAATTGAGATAAAAAAAATTTAAAAAAGACTTTTGTGAAAGTTTAATTAATTTTATTAAAGTATTAAATATAATTTTAAAAAGTATCTTTTAATTGTTTAAAATTGGGTTTAATTTCAAACAGTCACATAGAAACGTTAAAACACACACAAACAAACAAACGTTATCTGGTCTAATAACTTTAGTAGATAGATACGGCCTTTCCCCGTCGACACCTATAAAATCATCTACCGCATCGGAATACATTGTTTTATACATTCAGTATCACACGTTCTTTTGTTCCTCTTATTGTAAAGAGCTCTTGTTCAGCGAAGCGTCAAAGAGAATATACGTCGCTACCGACGGAGAAGGAAAGAAAAGTAGGATTAGCTTGGTTCGGCGAGATGCAGAGAAGCGACATCCATTTTTTTTCTGCCTGTTACTTCCGGTCCTGCGGAGAACTTTTTATCGATCTAATTCATTTCAATGCGTTTCTTACACTGAGTCGAACTCCTCGCCACTTATTCTACGAAACATAACAGTCAAAGGGAACAGCGCATTGAATTATAATACTAAAATGATATATATATATATGTATATATATATATATATATATATATATATATATATATATATATGTGTGTGTGTGTGTGTGTGTGTGTGTGTGTGTGTGTGTGTGTGTGTGTGTGTGTGTGTGTGTGTGTGTGATGTTAGTATTATAATTCAATGCGCTGTTCCTTTTGACTGTTATGTTTCGTAGTATAACTGGCGAGGAGTTCGACTCAGTGTAAGAAACGCATTGAAATGAATTATATATATATGCGAGATCCAACACAGTTTGCTGTAGTAGATCACTATTCTCGTTGTAAAATACCCGCCGACTTGGTATTTACAAAGTTAAATTCCTCCTTAATTCTAAGCTAATTTGTGGTGGCCAAAGGGAAACGCTGTTGACTGCGAATCAGTGGCGATTTGTGATCGGAGTTCGCGCTCGTCGACCGTCGGAAATTAACTTCCTGCACTGAAGATTACGTAAGCATTAAACATCGATGTATGTAGGTGATAAATAATTAATATTTATTTATAAATATTATATATATATATATATATAATTGAAAATAGAAGCCTTTATCAATGCAAGATTAATGTATTATGTTGTATTTTACTTTAATCTTATTAATTTCGGAATAATATTTCATCTTCAGAGTTGACCAGTATTGTGTCATTTTTTTTCATAAAAAAATAAATAAATAAACAAACTTTTTTCCTTTTGCTTTTTTGATAAAATGTCCTTGTTATGGGTGTATCCGCGGCGATGTCGTTGGCGGTTATGAATTCAAATTCTGGTTGTAGAACGAAGAAAGCATTGGCATACGCGCCCATGACCCGTTGGGTCACAACCGCTGTCACTATTTTTTTTTTTTTTTCATTCGAAAACGTATGAGCTGTGACATACCTGTTAAGAAATTCTTCTTGCTTAAAGTCTCTTTTCTTCTATAGTATCATTTAATAAAGCGACCTATTATTTTTCTATATAATTTCCATACGCGTTTACGGTGTGAAGAAACGCAACATGTAAATTAGCTGAAAATAGAGAGAGTCGCTTTTTCTATAAATTCTCACAGGGACATTAAAACATATTAGAATAACTCGAAAAATAATAATCAATAGATCAAATAGGCACATAAATTCTATATTATCTCATGATACGTTACCGTTCAGATATCTTTAATTTATTTCTATGTCTGCATCTCGATATTCATTCGCTATGTTTGTCTAACATGTTGTTCTCGTATGATACTTATTTTTTCGTATTAACGTAGATTGTTTATTTGGTTACAATTTTAGGCGTGCTGGACCTACATAAAACCGACCATGAGTATAAAGTTACTGTTTCAATGATCAATAAGATTTAGATAAGGCTGTTTGATGTCACAGTACAGGGTTCGCGAATTAGTGTCTGCCGTTGTGGCATCTCTGCTTCCAGACACCGATATAAATGTTCTTATTGCTAATGTTCTCCCTTGGGAAAATGGTTGTCTTGTGGACAAACTAGCTTATACTGAATTTTGCTTCAATGGGGCAGTCGTTTTATTTACTTCTTTCCCACGGCAGGAAGATGTGGCACAAGGTCGGAAGATGGGAGTAAAAACAGCGCCTCAGCAGAAGAGCCAGGCTGACCTCTAAAAATAGCCCAGGCAGTCCTCTCGGCATTCTCCGGTAGAGGCGCCTAAGGCAATTGGCAATAAACCAACCCCTTCCCAAAGAGAGAAGGCAAGACCTGGGAGAATGGACATCCTAGGACTACCCAAGACATAATACCTCAATCCGACAGATAAAGGCCACCGAAATGGTCACTCTCTATATTCTCGACTAGTATTTAGGCGGTACAATCATCAGCCAACTGTCGCAGACTGCATCATTTTGGAACACGGGACAGTCGCTCTTAATTCCACAGGTGCACCTGCCAGTGCTGGTATATGTCGCATTTCTTTTTTTTTTTTTGCTTATCAATCTGTAATTGTGAATATTAATTATGTTGCCTATGCATAGACAGGTCATTTTTAGGGGGTTCTTATAAAGTATGTTGTATAGCGAGTTGTTAATGTTAAAGTGGCTTCTAGTTTTACTAAAACCTAGCTTGAATTAATATTGAGATGCCGACATAGAAATAAATGCTCAATAGTCTAGCGGTAACCCAAACACGTTTCACCTCCCTTCAGTCTTTTAATTATTTTAAAATTGGTTTAATTTACAGACCAAACTAATAAAGCATGAGACATAGAAATCTACATCACTAATTCAATTCATATATATTTCGATGTATAGGACTCACACGTAAACTTAGATCAAAAAATAAAACACAAGACCTGAGTGTGTTTATTTGTAAGTGTGTGGATGTATGTCTGTAGATTGGTTTGGTAGTTTTGTTTTACGGCATATCAACCCTTTTTGGGTTATTTAATGCCGAATCTGGTCTTGTTTTCTTCTCTTTTTTGTTTCTTTCCCCTTTTAATATCTGTTTCTATTTAACCCATAGTTGGGACCCTAACAGGTACTACCACTCCGGGTCAGGGTGGACCTGGGAGCAATGGTAATTAAGAGGAGGCTCCACATTCCCCAAAGTCCGTAAGCCGGATCTCACCATCGGATGTAGTTTAAGGTCATATCCAGGACCGGGAGTAGGGTAGGAAAAATAAAAATAAAAAAGGGGAGGGAGAAAGGGAGAGGGGTTGTTGTTTTTGTTTTTGGTTTTGTAGAACATAATTAAGTTTTACAAAAAAAAAAAAAAAAAAACGTCAATGTAGGTGAATTTCGTCTCAGGGAGCCACAGGGCAGCCTGATCTGGTATCACCAGTATGTCTGTAGATATTTTTGAATACAATAATAAGGTTTAAAAACATCCTCTAAACTATTATTTCCCCTGAATTGATTACACATATGAATTAACACATCATAAAATCCAAACATTATTCGGATACATGAGTGTGTGTAAATACTTGTGTAAGTTTCGATAAAATTATCAATTTAAAATTACTGATATTATTGGGTCATCGGCAAATTGTTTGTAGTATATGAGTGACCAGTAAACATAAGTATTTAGACGAGACAGGTTATTGTATGGGTCATTACACTTCATAATTAATAGAAAAATAGTAATGGTGTCTAAGTGTGTACGTGTGTATGTGAGAAATGGTTACAAACAGTTCATCCTTGATTCCTCATTTCACACAATAATTGTTATAGCAAACACTTAAATTCTCTGAACAAACGTTCTTCGTTTTACAACGTAAAGCTCACAGAAATATATATGCTAAGCAAGAGAAAAATTTAAAAAAACAATATATATATATATATATATATATATATATATATATATATATATATATATATATATATATATATATATATATATATATATATATATATATATAAGTCAGTTCATATTATATTCCAATAACCATGGTTTTATTTTATAATTTTTATTTTTTCACATTTCCAAAAAACATAATATTTCTGTAAGATATATATTTTTACGGTCCGTTTCATTTGTTTTGTGCCAAACAACATTTTTATGTCAATATCATCTCTGCAACACTACAAAATCATCAGAAAAAATCCACAAAGAGTAAAAAGTTCTTGGATTGAAGTGTCTTGAAAAAACCTACCCTATACAGTAGTTCATTTTTGGGTGAAAACAAACAAAAAACAAATAAATATATATATATATATATATATATATATATATATATATATTATCGCAAGCATGAAGGGAAGACGAATTTTATCATTGATGATTAAAAGTTAATCAAGAAAAAAAAGCCAGCCGACCGGTTTCGTCTTGTCTTAACAAAGACGAAACTGGTCGGCTGGCTTTTTTTTTCTTAGTCAACTTTTAATCATGAACGATAAAATCCATCTTCCCTTCATGCTTGCGATGATAAAATTTCGTACTCCCGTCAAAATCATGAAATATATATATATATATATATATATATATATATATATATATATATATATATATATATATATATATATATATAAGTAAATTTCGTGTACAACAGAATCGTAGGATAAATTTTAGAGGAAGCATTATTATAATCAATGAAACAGACGAGTGGAAAAAAAAGGAAAATTGTTAAAATTACCTTAAGGCCTTTTCGTCTGACCCTCTGAGAGGAAACGTCAGAATGGTAAATTAAAAACTAAAAGTCGAATGAGATATGAGGGGAAAAAACTTATTTCAGTTGGAGGAAACGATTGAGAGGGAAAAAAAAAAGAAAAAAAACAGGTAAATCTCTCAACGTTATGGTGGCTTTGAATCATTAAAAATCTCCAACTGATGCTTCAAAATATTTTGTCTACACAGGCTAGGTCGAGAGTTGTTAATGACTAACGCCTCAATAATATTGAGATGGTAGTTCGACCTGGCACTGTGTAAAACAGAAAACCACCCATCGGAATACTTGTCAGAACAACTATTTGTACTAACGAGGTGATTGCTGATGGTTGATTCCTGTGCCTGGACGTTCCCGGATGATCTCGAAACCTTGTGTAGGCGAATATCACGTGGTATGTGTTGGGATATTCTAAATTCTAATTTTGGGATGTCTTGCCAACGTAGTCAGCTCCACACTGACACATGAATTTATAAACTACAGAATTCTTTTGAATGGCTGGCAAAACATCCTTACGAAAAGAAGAGAAAAAGGTTCGAGTCGTGTAAACTACCCTCAACATGGTTGCCGGAAAACAACGTTGAGTAGAAGAAGAAATCCTTTTAACAATGTCAAGGCCGTCAGAACCCAACCATGGGAGTTTCAAATAAATAGGGCAACGTGAAGGATTTCTTCTTCTACTCAACGTTGTTTTCCGGCAACCATGTTGAGGGTAGTTTACACGACTCGAACCTTGTTCTCTTCTTTTCGTAAGGATGTTTTGCCAGCCATTCAAAAGAATTCTGTGTTCAACAGGAACGAACTTGCATTATAGCTCATATTCTATTATTACTCATTAAAGGGCTCAGCTAAGAAGGGCCTACAAATAATTATTAAATAATAAATATGTTTAATTATTATTTACATACGTATACGTTTCATCCTTACGGAATCATCAGTATATATATATATATATATATATATATATATATATATATATATATATATATATATATATATATATATATATATAATGTATATATATAATGTATATATATATATATAATGTATATATATATATATATATATATATATATATATATATATATATATATATATATATATATATATATATATATATATATATATTTATATAAAGTAATCAAAGTTCAATTACATTCCAAAAGCCAAGATTTTTTTAAATTCTTTCTTACAAAACATTTTTCAAAACAAATATCATTCAGTGTAAATTATTTTGTGAATCGCTTCGCTTAAAGTTAACCAAACAATACGATTGTGTCAATATTGGATCTGTTCACCTCGAGTTCGTCAGAAAAAGTACATGAAAAGTTCTCAAGATGAAAAAATTACAACGTATTTTGACAAACGTTCAGAAGAAAAACTTTGACCTCACATGCGACTCTCAGATGTCAACCATCTGATGTGACGCCGCACCAATCGTTTCCCCCTAAACTGTCACTTGTCTTTATTTCACTCGATATTTTAAGTTGCAATCGTATTTACTTCCACGTATTTACTCTGTTGAGTGTGGGAGGAAAGCTGGCTTAGTAAATTTGTATAATTATACTGTTTCAATTTCATACTCTCATGAAATAAAAATGTCACAAATGTCTATATTTATTGCCGTAAGAGATATATATATATATATATATATATATATATATATATATATATATATATATATATATATATATATATATATAATTCGCTGCACTTTTGCAATTGATTGCCGTCTTATCACGTTTCTCAACTCTTCCTCGTCCGTGACTTCGTAGGTGTCATTTTAAACCAGTTTCAGGTCTGCATGGCCTGTAGCGCTCACAGGTGGCAAACATACATCATATTTTCCACGGTATTTATGGGGTCGTCGTCGTTTGAGATCTGTTTCCTGTGTACAACCGAGGGTGGTTTTACAGTCTTTGTTACACATCACACGGGTTATCTCACCATGTCCTTGTGAAATATTTTGGGTGGTCGTTATTTTTCATGCTTCTTCGTGTGATTTACGTCACCAGCCTTCGGGAGAAGCACCCGTTTACGAAATTCACACGTCCAGCTTTTCATGTTTACATCCTGATTGCCATCACCACATTTTCCGAACTGACGCTTCAGTTGATCATGTTCTAGACGATGTTTTACGAACGCCCGACAACTGTTCTTTTATATGCCCTCTCCACTCAACTCTACTGGACAGTGATGGCGGCGACAAAGCTCGATTAAGAATGATTACGGTGAGATACAACTAAGTGAGTCTTAGCTGAGGCTCTAAAATTGAGAGATAGGAGATTTAGCTCATATGTAGAGAGGCTAGCGATTAGACGCTAATGATACACACACACACGTGTCCAACGTGTCGCTTGTATACAAAGTCTGTGTTGGTGTTATTGTCTTTATTATGTATGTAGACTCTGAAATATAGTTTTGTGCATCAGCAACCAAAAAGAAGAAGAAGAAGAAGAAGAAGAAGAAGAAGAAGAAGAAGAAGAAGAAGAAGAAGAAGAAGAAGAAGAAGAACCACAGCACATACGTTTTGGGTCAGGCAGTCAGTCGGGGAAGCGGGCATGGTTGCACAATGTCACGAGCTGCCCATATTTTCTTTTCTAGTCTTCTAAAGAACACACTGGCGTTATGCAACACAAGGAGCTATTCCTTGACGGTGTACTTCCCAGATAGACAAATCTGGCAACCACTCCCAATCTAATTCCATGAATAAAGATATCATGGTCGGTGTATGGTTCCCCAGGTGCAGGGGTAAACATGGCTTTTTCTTTGTGAGGCTTATTGTGAGACCAAACCATGTATACGAAGTTGAGAATCAGTCCATGGTGCGTTGCATGTCAATCTCATGCAATCAATTGAAAACCAATAAGTATATATATATATATATATATATATATATATATATATATATATATATATATATATATATTTAAAATATTAAAGTGCTTTTATACCTACAGACGATATCGTTTCGGGTTTTCTACCCTCATCATAAAGCTCCCTTTCTTGGGTAGAGCTTATTTGTAAAGATATCGCCAACTGCCACTAGCTTTAAGGCATAGCTAAGTGATTGTTTATATTCCAATTACCAAAAATGTAGTCTTTAATCAAATCATTTATTTTTATTTTTATTTAAATTTTTGTGGTCTTACAATTGTTTCTCACTGAGTAAAATGCGGCCATTAACCGAATTCACCCGCTGTTCTTCAGAGACTGAAATGAAAGGCATATATAAAGTGGCACATCAAGCACGGAGTTGGTGAAGAAAAAACAAAAAGCAAAGCCACAACAGAAAGCAAGTAACACAAAAAGCAAACAAACAACAGAAATCGGGTAACACTCACAAGGGATCCCCCCCCCCGCCAATAGGATGACATAATTCCAATCAGAAAGGAAAAGTGTAAGTTAGTGAGCCCAAACAATTCAAGAGTTACCCTAGATGCGATTAATTCATATATATCTTTAGCAAAAAATCGATATAATTAATATTATTATATGTTTCAAAATAAGCTCAATGACTAATAAGTTATACTAATCAGCGCTTTGATTTATTGATTTTGTAGATTTAAAAAATTCAAAAGATTAACGATAATTTCAAATATTAGAATCGAGCTCCAAAAATAAATATTCAACAATGTCTATCAATGTGTACGCGCGTTTCTAAAAATCATTTTTATTAGCAAAATTATATTTAAATACATTTTCAAAATGTATATGATTTTCTTCCTCAGCATATTAAATGTTATCACTTACAATCTCAGGTAATATTATATGGATATACTTGAAATCATTAAAGCACAGTCTTTTTTTTTTTTTTTTTTTTGTCTGGTGCTTCGAACAGGCGTGTTCAGGCTTGCTGGTTGTTCAACTCGCCCTGGCTGATGTGAGGATCCTGTGAGACAAAGGAACCGCACCAGCATGTGCTTGCATGTGCACGATAGAATTGGTGTCGGCTTGCCTGCACGCCGTGTATCCGACAATTTGGGGTTGGTCCGGGATATTAGCGAGGTAGGCATCAAGAGAGCGCTTAAATTGTTCCACAGCAGCATTTTTTATATCCCGAATACACCTAGGCATGGCATTGAAGAGTTGTGACCCCTGTACAGGTAAGCTCGTTTCAAAAATGGTTCGTATTTTCCCACCAGTTTTTAGCGAGGGAACAATACAGTGCCTCCCGCGGCGTTCATTGTCTCGGGCTTGAATGTGGCCATTAATGTTCGGTACCTTTCCTTCCAATATCTTCCAGATGTAAATTATCCGGTACCTTTCACGTCGTCTTTGCAGCGAGAACATTTTTGTCTTCTTCAGACATGACCAGTAGTTCCGATCAGCTTGAATTTTCCGTAGAAAGGACCACTGAATGGCTTCAAGCTTTTGGATGAGCCTAGGGCTACTTGAGTTCCACAAGACAGAACAGTATTCCAAAACTGGAATGACCAAGGATTTATACAGCGTGACCATTGCACGATATTCTCTGGTTTTAAATGTCCTCAGGATCCAGGCAATGAGGTTCTTGGCTTTTTCCACAACTTTGTTTATTTGATTGCTAAAAAGACAATCACTAGACATAGATACACCGAGGTCCTTTACTTCTTGCTTTATGTTTATCATTTTTCCTGACGGAGTGTGGTATGATATCTCGCTTTTTAGCTGGTCGTTATTACCATAGCGGAGAAGCTCAAATTTCACGTCATTTAGCTCCATGTTATTGTCCTCCGTCCATTTGTAGATCTGATCGAGATCCTTTTGAAACAACACAGCATCCTCGGGAGACCGAAGTCTAAAGCCAAGATAGAAAAAACAAATTTCTTTCAAAATATGTCCTTCTTGACAAGATAGAAAAAACAAATTTCTGTAAAAATATGTCCTTCTTGATAAGATAAAAAAAACAAATTTCTTTCAAAATATGTCCTTCTTGACAAGATAGAAAAAACAAATTTCTTTCAAAATATGTCTGTTTTGACAAGATAGAAAAAACAAATTTCTTTCAAAATATGTCCTTCTTGACAAGATAGAAAAAAAAATTTCTTTCAAAATAGGTCCTTCTTGACAAGATAGAAAAACAAATTTCTTTCAAAATATGTCCTTCTTGACAAGATAGAAAAAACAAATTTCTTTCAAAATATGTCCTTCTTGACAAGATAGAAAAAACAAATTTCTTTCAAAATATGTCCTTCTTGACAAGATAGGAAAAACAAATTTCTTTCAAAATATGTCCTTCTTGACAAGATAGAAAAAACAAATTTCTTTCAAAATATGTCCTTCTTGACAAGATAGGAAAAACAAATTTCTTTCAAAATATGTCCTTCTTGACAAGATAGAAAAACAAATTTCTTTCAAAATATGTCCTTCTTGACAAGATAGATTCAAACAGAAGTTTAACACAAAAGCATGAGTCATTCTACGTTCAAAATAAAGGAGTGTTTTATATTCTTTTTTCATTCAATAAAACTCAATAAGCAAAACAGATGAAATTCACACATACCTTCAGATTGGATTGAACACAAAAAAAATGGCCGATTGTTTCAAATCTAGTTTAAATTAGTGATGGGATGATTCCAATATTTTTTCCGATTCCGATACAATTACCGATTCCGATTCTAAAATCGCCTAATCGCCCAAAAAGTAGAATTTCATTTTCTTTTTAATTTGAAAAACTTCATAGTGTTTTCCATTTGTGCATTTATCCTGGATTTTGCTGAACACTTTTTGAGATTTTCGTCTATATTTGTCCCTTGTGCCATTTTCTCCTATTTATCCACCCGTACAATTTTTGCCTGTGCCATTTTTACCAGAACATTTTTCTTGTGCCAGTTTCCCCTAAATTAGTTACAACGATCTATAAATGTTAGCCTTACTGGTAGTTTGAAAACAATAAATATTTATCATTTTATCAATAGAAAATGAAGTTTTTTAACAACAAAAATAAATAAATTAAACGAATCCTTTTGGGATCCGGAAATTAGGCTAACATTTTCCCGATTCAGATACCAATTCCAATACCCCCAAAAGTTCCGATTTTTTCGATTCTGATTCAAATTAATCATTCCAACACTAGTTTAAACCGAAGTACCAGGGTCAATCAATAATGAATTGCATCCTGCGTAGCGCTTATGTTTGTTACCGTTAAAATCCACCACAAGACACATGCAAAAAACACTCCTGTTTGAAAAAAAATACGGGGGAAGTAATATTTATTTACGGAGATTGGATTCTAGTTTTTGAAATTATAATTAATAAGTTTGGAATTGTTTTAATTTACCCAATGAAAGAAGGGAATAAACATGTACGAATGACAAATTTATTTAAAAAATGAAGTAAATTCTAATGGATTTACTTCATTCTTGAACTTTTTCAATGCTGCCTTCACGAAAACCCTTCTTTTCCATCTTTAAATCACCTTTCACTGGACACCTTATCAACGGACATTTACCAACTGGACAGACCCCATATCTTTTTACACGCACATTCTCACTCTCTATTACTTAATATTTTTCAAATTTTGAATGTTGGCTTTTCCTCCGCCAACATATCTATCTATGTAATTCCTCTGATGATAAGATTTTAATCTTTGAAACGCCTTGGCTTAAGGAAAGAATAATAAACATGTTTTACCGAGTACACCTTGCATTGAACAATTGAAGTTGAAATAGATTTGTCATTCGTACATGTGTATCCCTCTTCTTCTATCTATCTTTATAATTGCTCTATCTCGTATATTGAGCTTAAACCATTTCACTATAGGATCTATCTACTAAAAGTATACTTTTAGTTTCATATATATATATATATATATATATATATATATATATATATATATATATGTAGATATATATATAGTGATTGCTTATATTCCAATGGCCAAAATTCAGTTTTTAATCAAATCGTTTACTTTTATTTTTCCATGGCAGAATTGCTTGTTGTCTTACAATTGTTTTTCACCGAATAGAATGCAGCCATTTATCTCATTTTCTCGCTGTTCGTCAGAGACCTAAATAAAAGGCATATATAAAGTGTCATATCCAGTATAGAGTTTGTGGAGAAGAAAACAAAGCAAAACATCTTTTTTAAACCAGCAGAAAGCAGATAACCCTAACCCTGACCCCCCCCCCCCCGCTAATAGGATAACAGAATAGCAGTCATCGTGAATTATCATCCAGAGCTACGTGTTTGAAAATAGTTGTAAGGAACACTGACTAATTATGGAAAAAAATTCTCGTTATTTAATTAATGCTCGAAATTAAGGTGCATAATTATTGTTATAACAAAAATGAAGGCAGTTGTAAGTGTATATTTGTAAATATGAATTGATTAGAAGTTTAAAAGAAATGAATTATGTAAATTGCAAACCCCGCCTGTTGTCTGAGCGAGTTTTGGTAACAGTATATGAAGTAGTTGAAAGAGTTATATATTTTATAAGATTCTTAACACCTTGTGTTCGAATCGCAGTCTCGTCTTGAAATTTGTTTATACTTTATTTATATGTTAGTTAATGTTATTTAATCTAAATTAAGTAATTAATAGTTTGCCAACCTAATTCTAAGGTATACAAAGATTAAAAACGCTGACTTGCAAAAATTAAGTAATTACTAATTACCCGCCCCCCCCCCCTCTCTTACGTTTACAAAAATTCTCGCCGACGGACAGACAGACAGATACACAGAAATACGGTTTAAAGTAAATAATTACTTATATAAGCGAAGGCTTATTTTTCTCGCCATGTGCGAATTCCGATAGTAATCTGTTTACATATTTTTATTTATTGTCTCCACTGTAATAATTTAGACTTGGAAATTTGTAAAGACTTGGATATTTTTATTTATTGTCTCCAATGTAATAATTTAAAGACTTGGAAATTTGTAAAGACTTGGATATTTTTCATTTATTGTCTCCAATGTAATAATTTAAAGACTTGGAAATGTTTAAGCACTTGGATATTTTTATTTGTTGTCTCCAATGTAATAATTTAAAGACTTGGAAATTTGTAAAGACTTGGATATTTTTCATTTATTGTCTCCAATGTAATAATTTAAAGACTTGGAAATGTTTAAGCACTTGGATATTTTTATTTGTTGTCTCCAATGTAATAATTTAAAGACTTGGAAATTTGTAAAGACTTGGAAATTTGTATGTATTGTCTCCAATATAATAATTTAAAGACTTGGAAATTTTTAAAGACTTGGATATTTTTTATTCATTGTCTCCAATGTAATAATTTAAAGACTTGAAAATGTTTAAGCACTTGGATATTTTTTATTTATTGTCTCCAATGTAATAATTTAAAGACTTGGAAATTTATATTTTGGCTTAATTTATATTTAGTTCAAAGCTGAATTAAATTAGTTACTACTTATTAAGTTAAAAAGGTGGCTTAAACGAATTATAGTAACAGTGAATATATATATATAGTAATTTGTTTACATATTTTTTTATTTATGTAAACAAAATTTTAGTAGCACTAAAGTTAAAACATTATTCTCAAACATCCGTTCCTCGTCTCACTAATCTATAGGAATTAACTCTATACTAATCAATTATTATGGCTAACAGTTATCCCCCTTATAACTTAAAGAAAACCCATTTAATTGATATGCTTTCTTATGAAGCCTTTACGGCTGATATACCCCCCCCCCCCCCCATCCCAACCATTTAATCCATAATTGTAGCTTACCACTTGGATGGACTCTAGAGAACTATCCTTAATCCGGCAGGAGATATGCAAGCGTTTTACCCCATGAGATCTGTGTGTCTTTCTCGCATCTACGTAATTTGCGCATTACTATTTACTATTAATCGATTGTGTAAACTACTAAAACAAACTTTTTAAAATTCTATTTAAAAATAATTTAATTATGAAATTAAATCCGCCAGAATGCAATTCTGTTTCATTTTTAACTTTTAAATGTTAATATTTTGTTAATAGTTTTTTAAAAAATGCATTATTTCGTTATCCTTGAAAATATGAAAGGAATTTGTAAGCATTTATACTTTCGAATACGACACTTTCGTCAACATTGTCTATTTATATATAACCTACCAATAATTATCACCCGTTGATAGCTATGATTGACCCAAATAACCTAAAATCGATCTCCATCTCGCACGATAACTAGTTTGTTTTAATAATACTGAAACAATAGTGACAATAGGGTAGAAACTTAGAATATAAGATATAGATTGAAATAAGTTACGCTAAGACAGTTATCTACAAATGCGATAGAGATGAATATAGATGGGAGTTGAAGTGTCGAGAAAAAGCCAGCAGCAGCAGGAACGAAAAAAAAGACAATGTCAAGAGGAACACGTGACAACGACTAGGATAGGCGATTGCGGATATACGTATATTTCATTGTCACTGATGGTTTTGTATTATTAGACTTATTAGGAGAGCACTGGCCCCGCACTGTCTATCAAGCCCCAGTCCCTGTCTCATCGCCGCGATGTTGCATCCTTATGTTTATTTTACAAGTACTTCCACGGAATGTACTCCGACGAATATATTTCACTTGTATCCCCTCAACCTAAATACCGCCGACCAACCCAACTAGAAGCCAAATCGCACCCCTTCACTGTAGAGGTCCCCGCAAAACCTCCTACTCTAATAGCTTCTTTCCTCGGGCCGCTTGCCTTTGGAACTCTCTTCCTGCTCCCTGTTTTCCCGACTGTACCAACATGCAGAAATGTAAATGTAATGAGAACAAGCACCTTGCTGCACAACTCCCCACTTAGGATTGCCCTTTTAAATGTGGCACTTAACCACAGTAGCCGCTTGCGTCTCAGTGGCATTATGATTTGTTTAGGATGAATAAACATAAAACAAGGAAGAAACAGACAGGATTATAGATTCTGAGAGACTTCCATTTTTGTTTAAATAATATGAATTTATGAAATAAACTGTTAAAGGGTATAGATGGTTCCGTCTAATATTTGGATTTTTTTTTTACTACTTT
>OY744537.1:72523021-72598021 GCA_963556195.1 Sepiola atlantica | reverse complement strand
AATTTATTAGAAGCTGTTAATAGAATAAATATGCCAATTAAGTAATGCCAAAGCTAATTGATGGTGTCCCCAGATTACTATATATATACGGTATTTTAAAGTCTTGTGCTGCACCATAGAATTAAATAGGCATAATCCGTTTTGATGTTAATATAGTTAGAATAGGTGATATTCATTTATATATATATATATATATATATATATATATATATAAAGAGGTGTCTAATTTCTCTAATTCCTTTCCATTCTCCTTCATTTATATATATATATATATATATATATATATATATATAGAGAGAGAGAGAGAGAGAGAGAGAGAGAGAGAGAGAAAGAGAGAGAGAGAGAGAAAGAGAGGGGGGAGAGGAGTATTACAAGGCTATCACAATGCAAGAAATGGAAATCATTTCCATTTCTGGCATTGTGATAGCCTTCTAATATTCCTCCATATACGTATTACACACAATGTTTCAAGCAAACTACCTCTCCTTATTATATATATATATATATATATATATATATATGTGTGTGTGTGTGTGTGTGTAATAATAAATATTTTTAATTGTTAACCACATACGTATACATTTCATCCTTGCGGAATCATCAGTGTGGAGATAACTGTTCGGCCGGTCGCACGATTCGAACCCCAAACACGGGTTACATTTTAACTCAAATCTAGACATCTTATATATATATATATATATATATATATATATATATATATATATATATATATATATATATATATATATATATATATATATATATATATATATATATATATATATACATATATATATATATATATATATATATATATATATATATATATATATATATATATATATTAAGTTCAAATCTATTGATAAAATAAAATAAAAAATATTAAACGTTCAACCAGAAAAAATATTCTTTAACAAATTAAAACACATTAAGTAAATTCTAATTAACAATCAATTTCCCAATTATATTGTAGACGAACAAATAAAGTTTATGATTATAAACTTAGACAATACTAATAATAATCAGCTAAATGATTCCCACAACATAAATCTATTCTACTGTAACCAAATGCATCCGAACTTTAAATTGAATGAAAAAGCAGTTACAAATATAATACATCGATATATATCGCCCATCAACTGTAATAATAAAATAAGAGTCATCATTTATTATAAAAAATGAAAACATCGAACCAGGTAGTTAAAATAACACTTCTCAGACTCAAAACACATCAGGGCGAACCAATGTAATAGATCAATGCCAGATGGGGGAATGTATCTCCGACAATAATAATAAAACTAATCGTTACATCGGTTTCACTACCACAACACTTTCCCGAACACTCAACTTTCATCTCTCCGACACTAGCTCCATTTACCAACACCTAAAAAAACATGACTGCCCCTTTCTCAATATAGATACATTCCAGTTAATAATACTAAAATAATACATCACGACACCAACATCAAAAGATTAAATATTATTGAAGCCAGGTACATAAAAATCAAACATCCGACAATAAATAATGTAAATTACGAAACTAGTCCCAACAGTTTAAAGCTTATGACATAGTAATTAACATTACCAAATTCTTAGTCGTAAGCAATCATACTTTTGAATTTTGCACGCGCTTAGCACGTAATCACGTTCGCATGCAACATCTCAATATTACAGACGCTCATTTTAAAGGCGTAAATTACTAGCTGTTAAATAAACTCAACACTAAGGACATAGTTGTAAACACACCAAGACTAAAACTGTTGATGATGGTTTGATGAATCAAGTCAAAAGTACTCGCGAAAAATTGAAGAAGAAACCCGCGGACTTACATACACCAATTTGACCGGAATACTAAATGAACTATTCGGAAAATTAAAACAAAAAGTATTATCAAGAAAAAAAACTCCGTGTTATTTAATAATGTTTGCCTATATATATATATATATATATATATATATATATATATATATATATATATATATATATATATATATATATAGTACTAGGAGGTTTCTGCACAAGTTAGTATTGCTCACTGACAATAACTAGTGGTGTTCGCCTGGAATCCGAATGACAAGTTTTCTCAAATTTCCAGCACTCTCCACCTATTTCGAATTATTTTGCGTTATCGAAAGAACCGTTTACCGTGTATTTTTCAGTAGCAACGAACGTTCTGCTCGGATAAAATAAGTTTGCTGATTAAAGGAGATAAATTGTAGAAACCGTTACGTTTTTAATTGTGTTAGAGTTTATAATGAGTGCTGAGTCAAGAAGTACTCGCCGAGATTTATTAAAAATTAATTTAACGATCTAGCCTTCCTAAAATTAAAAGAACGATCGTGTTGTAATGCATTGGTGAAAAGTGCGTTCAGAGAATTGTTATTTTCTATATCTCTTTTATATTCACCAAGCTTTCTCTTCAGTTATCGTTGAGTTTACCCCTACGTGTATCTGATGACAATTACTGCATGGGACAATGTATATACCTAGATTAGATGTTGTCTTTTTAAAAAGGTTATTTTTTTTGTTTTTAATGTGTGTTTTATAGTTTGTGATGTGGTTTGTATTGTCGGAATTCCTTGTTTATATAGAGTGTTGCAAATGACTGTATTATTGGAATATTTTAAATATTTGTAGGGCTTTTTTCTCTGCATTTAATATGACATATGTGGGGTATTGCAATGTCTTCAATGAATTGGTGATGTATTTGAATTCTCCGTCTAGATATTGTGGACTACAGATTCTTAAAGAACGTAGGAAAAAAAACAATTATCATGCCTAATTTTATTTTGTTGTTATGGTGTGAATAAAATGTGTAAAGTCGTTTATGCGAGTGGTTTTGCGATGCATTTTAAATGATAATTTATTGTTGGATTTTATTATAAGTTGGTCTGAAATGGTATCAGGTTATTTTTCTATTTCATACGTAAATTTAATGGAAGGTTCGACTGTGTTTAATTTATTTTTGAGATTTTAAATTTGTGTTGTGTCAGTGATAAGTCTGATTATCTCTAATAAAGTGTTGCGAGGAAACTGTAAGTTGATGTTAATCTTTTTAGGTGCATATGGAGTAAATGTAAATACTTCTTTAACGAGGGGAATTAGTGTATAAAGATATTACGTCGAAGCTGTGTATAATTTTGTGTTATACATTAATATTTTTATTTTGTTTACTAAGTTTCCTGAGTTTTTGATATGGGGAATTAGTGTATGAAGATATTACGTCGAAGCTGTGTATAGTTTTGTTTTGTACATTAATTTGTTTTATTGTGTTTAATAAGTTTCCTGAGTTTTTGATATGGGGAATTAGTGTATGAAGATATTACGTCGAAGCTGTGTATAGTTTTGTTTTGTACATTAATTTGTTTTATTGTGTTTAATAAGTTTCCTGAGTTTTTGATATGGGGAATTAGTGTATAAAGATATTACGTCGAAGCTGTGTATAGTTTTGTTTTGTACATTAATTTGTTTTATTGTGTTTAATAAGTTTCCTGAGTTTTTGATATGGGGAATTAGTGTATAAAGATATTACGTCGAAGCTGTGTATAGTTTTCTTTTGTACATTAATTTGTTTTATTGTGTTTAATAAGTTTCCTGAGTTTTTGATATGGGGAATTAGTGTATAAAGATATTACGTCGAAGCTGTGTATAGTTTTGTTTTGTACATTAATTTGTTTTATTGTGTTTAATAAGTTTCCTGAGTTTTTGATATGGGAAGAGCTGATGGTGCTAATTAATGTTGGTTAGAATATGGGCTAATGTTTGCGCGATTTTATGTGTGGTGCTATCAATATCAGATATTATGGTGCGCATAGAGATGCCCAGTTTATGAGCTTTGGGGAGGCCGTATGATGTGGAAATAATGGGGTGGCATTCAATATATGATGTCCATTTCTTATCGTTTTTTATAAGGTTTTTGAAAGATTTGTTAAAAGTTTCAATGCTTTTGTTTATAGGTTTATGTGTTGATGTAGATATTTTCTTGAAATATGAGTTCTTCTCCACAATTATATTACCTCCATCTTTATCTGATAGTCATATGATTATGTTATTGCTATTTGCTAGATGTTTTAAAGTATCCACATACCTCTTCGGTAATACTGAATCATTGGGTAGGGTCGCGGTGACTGAAATAATTCCTTGTCTAAAGCCTGTATTGAATGAAGTCTGTGTCTTCATGTCTCTAAGATTGTGTTGGTGGTGATATTTGAATGTATCGCAGTTGCGAATTTTAATCCGAATCCGAGAGCTTAAGTTTCTATATCTGGGAGTCCTTGAGTGGTGAGGTTGTGTATAAGATCCTGGCGTCCTATCGTTCTCCATTTGCTGTTCGAAATTAATTTCCAGTTTACCAGTCTGACTATGTGGCGGGCGTTGAATTTTTTGACTGATTTTATGATATTTGTGATTGAGTTCGGTGTCCTTGTGTTGTTCTGTTGTAGGTTGATGGGCAATGTTCTAGCCTCGTTTAAGAGATAAAAACTTTTGTATTTCAAAAGATTTGCAGAAGATGATAGATATTTGTTAATGTAGTCAGGAAGATATTGTGTGCCTGATTTAAAGATGTAAAAGTACTTTTTCTCGTCAAAATATATTAAGTTACGTAGTTTTGTTATTGTTTTTAATGGCGATAGTATTTTTCTACTTCCTAAGCGGTAAAGGGTATATAAAATATTGCATTAAGTCGTCCTTAATACGACTTGTCATTATTTTTATTTTCATATATATATATTTATTTATTAATTTTTACTTACATAAAAGTAATCCATGGACACGTGTTTCTGGATATCAGACGTCATCAGCATAGCTAACCTAGACAGGAATCGAACCCTCGATTATATTGTCTGTAGTCTGACGTCCTATCCCAAGAGATTAAAATTGATTGGTTAATATATATATATATATATATATATATATATATATATATATATATATATATATAATGAAACGTCTTATTAAGTACGACTTAATGCAATATTCTGCATACTATTTACCGCTTAGGAAGTGGAAAATACTATTGCCAGTAAACCAATAACAAAACTACGTAACTTAATATATTTATATGCGCGCGTACCGATCTTTTTACCAACGTATTACTCAATATAACTCAAAATTTGATGTAGAGATATTTTTTTCTCTAAATACTTTTTTGTTTCTAATTTATTTGAAAGTTGTTGTTTTTTTTGTCAGGGCGGTTGCAAGTTTGGAGGTCACCCCCTAAATGTTTACAAAAAAATAAATAATGTGTTCATGTTACTCACCGTGTTGCCGAGAATATATATTCCAAAATCCATAATGATCGGTTAAGAAAAAAAGAAAGAAAATAAATAATAAAAAAAACCTTTATGTATATAAATGCTGGCGTTTACAAAAAAATAATGTACCCATGTTACTCACCGTGTTTACTAGAATGTATATTCCAAAATTCATAATGATCTGTTCATTAGTTTAGGACATTATCCTGTACATATATATACACATACCTAATTTTATATAGAAAGACAGTTGTGTGTGTGTGTGTGCGTGTGTGTGTGTGTGTGTGTGTGTGTGTGTGTGTGTGTGTGTGTGTGTGTGTGTGTGTGTGTGTGTGCAGGTATTTTATGGAAAGCTTGGAAAGTTTGTTTTTGAGAATTTCCCCCCCAGCTGAGCTACCAAGCGCAGCTGTGGCATTTAATGCAATTAGTTGGGTAACAAATTAAATACCATCAATTGTATCCATGAAATTGCCGACTCTTGAAATGGCGTCAATTATATTTGCGATGGCGCCGGCGAAAAATGTCCTTTTGTTCGACCGGTAAATTTAGGGGTTTCTATAGCAAAAGAAAATGTCGCACCTCCTTACTTTTCTAACACCTCACTCGATCTTGTCAAGTTTTTATTTATTAGTGACATTTCTATTTTGCACTCTTTCTGTCTGTCTGTCTGTCTGTCTGTCTGTCTGTCTGTCTGTCTGTCTGTCTGTCTATCATCTCTCTCATAGAAACATACTTATCTTTACTACAATAATACGCGTTCTGCCTCGGTTTCAATATATATATTACATATCAACCGATATATATATATATATATATATATATATATATATATATATATATATATATATATATATATATATAGCAGTTTATATGTAAGATGGCGTCACATAACTAAAAAGAACCCTTGCCTTAATAAAAAAAATGAGCTTTGAAATCTAACATTTTTATTTTTTATTTACATGTGCTCTGGTATTAAAAATTAAAAACTTAACAACCATTAAGCTTTAACATTGAAAAATTGGTTATAAATAATAAATATATACATATATTTGTTTATATATATATATATATATATATATATATATATATATATATTAATGTTTATAAAAAATATATATTCTTTGTAAAAACACATAAATATATATATATATATATATATATATATATATATATATATATATATATATATATATATATATATATTGAATATAAGAGACATCTCATGTCTAGATATCCTTTGGTAGATCCTTTCAATAGTTCGAATGAGGATCTTAGTTTCGGAGGGGAATTGGCTGATGAATTTGCCATTGTTTGGATTTGTCTCCAGTATAAGACATCAATTAATAGATATTACCTACATTTCAGTTTCTTTGAAGTATTTTAAAGGGGTTTTAGGGGAGCATAATATTGGCACAAGCGTACATTTGAAAATAAGAATATTTCAGATTTGCATTAAATTTGATCAATGGTCATTGGACATCAATTAAGCAAGATTCTCTGAATTTCAATTTATTCTTAGAACCGCTCAAGCTTAAGGCTTTAATTTTAGACATTTTCTATAATCAAAATCCCGTTATGGATTGTGATCAAAATTAGAACAAGGATTCTAAACATAAGGTTTATATCATTATATCCTGAGATTAATGTTCGTAAGGAAACATAAAAGTGATGCAAAACCTCTTAATTTTACACATCTTGGAACGGATATTCTTCTAGTATATATACGTATTTGTGTGTGTCGATGTACGTGTATTTATGCAGCATGTTTTTTTTATTAAGGCAAATGTTATTATGTTATTAAATTACACGGAGTGTTTTTATTTTGTGAGTCTTTTCTCCTCTTTCTTACCGATTTCCCGAATAATCGATTTAGATGTATATAAGCTGTGTGGGTTTCTTATTCAATATTTTGTTCACGAGTACTTTCGACTTGAATCAGCAAATCATCATCATACAGTCTTGGTGCATTTACATCTATTTGGTCCCCCGATTTATAAAATCGAGGAACTTATGTTTTGAGGCATGTCCGTCCGTCCGTCCGTCCGTCCGAATTTTTCTCCGCAACCATTTCTCTGAAATTTTGCATGAAGTTGTAACTTTGGTCAGGTTAGAAAGTGACATTCTCTGATTTTTGAAAAAAATCTGGTTAGCTCCCCAGGGGGTCAAAAGGCCCCGAAATGGCAAAAAATGACATTTTTTGCCCCATAACTTTTCATCCATCTATTCAATTTCTCTGAAACTTGGCCAAAATGTGGAGGCAATTGCTCCTAATAGAAAATAAGTATCGCTGACCTTGGAAAAAATCTGATTCGCGCCCCCAGGGTGTCAAAATCCCCAAAATGGCAAAAAATGAGCCTTTTCTCCCATAACGTTTGATCCATCCATT
The DNA here is from genome assembly GCA_963556195.1 of Sepiola atlantica. NCBI lineage: Eukaryota > Metazoa > Mollusca > Cephalopoda > Sepiida > Sepiolidae > Sepiola > Sepiola atlantica. The sequence continues at coordinate 72,590,380 of OY744537.1, read as the reverse complement.
CAATTTTTCTGAAACTTGGCCAAAATGTAGAGACAATTGTTCTGGATATAAAATGAGCATCCTAGACATCAGAAATATTCTGGTTCGCGCCCCCAGGGGGGTCAAAGGGGGTTCAAAAATTCCCCCAAATTGCCCAAATTTGTTGCATTTTACACTCGCCACATCGAGTCACATACAGAGGCGGCTTGTTTCTTTTACTGTTTAGTTTTTAATGACTAGTATTTAACAGATTTAAAACAAGGGTCTATAGTGAGTGGATGTTGCATACGAACGTTAAATGCGCATACAGAATACAAAACATCGAACATGCGTGTGTGTTAATTACTACCCTAGACGCTGAAACATTTTGAGACCAGTTTTTTAACAAATGGTGAGGTGTCTAGTTTTGATGTAGATGGTTTCAAGAATTTATTAAAATATTTTTATGTTTGTATCATAGTGTATTGTAAATGTGTCTATATTAAAGGAGCAGTCATGTTTTTGTTGTTGGCAAATGTGGCTAGTGTCAGAGAGATGCATGGTAAGTCTACGGGAAAGTATTGTTATAGTATACTCGATGTTAAAATTAGTTTGCTTTTATTGTCGTCGGAAATACAGTCTCACAAAGGTCATTGAAACTGCTGTAGATCTAACATTGTTTTTCTACTTTCTTGGGGACCTAGACACAGTTATTGTTAACTATAAGGTTTAATGCCTCAATTTTGTAATAATACATAAGGAATATTTTTTTAATATAACAGTTGTTTGTGTCAATTGTAATGCTAAACCTTTAACATTTTATGACTATTTTCGTTCTTAATGTTATTAATTGAGATGTCTAGTTTTAGTGTAGATAGTTTCAAGAGGTTTTTTTTACCTTTTTGTATGTTACTATCATAGTGTTTTTTCGTAATTTTTTAATAATTTTTTCGTAATTTTCGTAAATTTTTTTTTATTTTCGTAATTTTTATTTCGTAATTTTTATTTTTGTAATTTTCGTAATTTTTTCGTAATTTTCGTAATGTTTTTCGTAATTTTTTCGTAATTTTCGTAATGTTTTTCGTAATTTTTTCGTAATGTTTCGTAATGTTACTATTATAATGTTTTTTCGTTCTTAATGTTATTAATTGTGAGATGTCTAGCTTTAGTGAAGATAGTTTCAAGAGTTTTTTTACCTTTTTGTAACTATCATCGTGTTTTATCTACAAATGTGTCTATACTGGAATAGATATATATCTATGTATTATATTTTTAGAACTTTTTCATCCAAAATTCGGATCTATTTGGTTACAATAGATAAAATAAATATAGTGGACACCATTAAGCTTGTTATCATTAGTTTTGTATAAGTTTCTAATCATTAATTTAATTTGTTCATCGATATTATAATTAGGAAATTGGTTGTTAATTAGAACTTACTGAATTTTTTTTTTAATTTCTGAAAGAATATTTTTTTCTGGTTGAGGAGATTACATTTAGGCGGTTTAATAGATTATTTATCATTAATATTTCATATAACCAGCAAATCAATTCCAAGAATCGAAACCGTATTCGCGCGTCGTGTACTTCGACTTCTTTTCTCGGTGCCAATCCGCTGGCCGCTTATTAGGAGATAATATTTATTGTTTTTCGATATTGAGGCACACGAGTCTGAAGATTATTATTATTAACTGATGGGTGTTAGCCGTGGGTACATGTGACGAGAGGGGAGACCCGATATCAAAGACCCGAGACTAAAGACCTGGACTCACTTCCTTTTCTCTAATGCATGCCGGCCGAACCAACCTGTCTTATATTTTTGTGTTATTGCGTTGCTGAAACTGTTAAATCAAATAATATAAATTGTAGAGAAGATGGTTGTCTTTATAAATGGAACTCTGGTGAGCCTCTCTTCATCATCTCAAGCAAGGCCAGTCAATGAATACAGACTCTACTACAAAATGGCTATCTCCAATCTCCAACAAGCATCTTAACACACATCAACCTCTACACATGATGGATACTTATGTCATCAATTTCCTTGAATACACATGTACTTATTGTCTTTTATTCGCCTGGGTGGATTATACCTAGGATTATTTATTGATTTTCCATCCGCTAAAGATACTATTATTGGTCGATTCGCACTTGATTCGGACAGAAATGCAGAAAGGTTTATTATCGGCTAGGATTCTGTCCTATCTGCTAGTGAACGTAAAAATAAATGTCAAAATAATTGGCTCGTCGGTGAATAGGATGTAAGAAACATCAACGGATGAAAACATATAATAACAATAATATTTTAAAATCGGCGTAAATAAAAAATAGAAACAACTGAAGAAGGTCGGGGTCAGATCGGCCGGAACACAGTAGAAGCAGAAATATCAACGAAAGTAATGAAATTGCGTCGATTGATCGTGAACTTGCGAACGAATACACAGATTCGATTAGGATGATATACGCAGACAGATCTTTGGGTTTCAGTTTATTTGGAAGTTTGGAAAACAACTATAATTGGACTTTCCTCTTAGCTAAAAAACAGACATTTCGGTTTCGTTCATAATTGAAAATTATATATATATATATATATATATATATATATATATAAATATCCACAAACAAGTTGCATGGCCAGATTGTGACTATTTTAGGTAAAAATCCGTATTAAATTCTACTTTTTATTTTACATTTCTCCATTTTGTTTATTATTTTTTGGCTTGTTTTATTTGTTTTACCTACACTAGAAGCAATCCTCTATATATAAGGTAAATTACAATTCGTCTACACACACACACACACACACACACACATATATATATATATATATATATATATATATATATATATATATATATATATATATATATATATATATATATACAAAGAGAGAGAGGGAGGGAGCAAGAGAGAAAGAAAGTGGCCGAGAGAATTTATAAAAACACATCTTGAAAAATATCTTTGGACGGTCTGATAACAGACTAAAAATAAATTATATAGAAAACAAGACTTTAAAAAAAGTAATGGATTCTATAAGTTCAGAGAGTAGCGTTCACGACTAATCTATTGATTTCAACATCACGCATGACTTTGTCACCTGATGATAGCCCTGTTGATCGAAACCAGTTGAGTAACTTAGACAAAACAAAACTATTAACCCGGTGTATCCTATTTTTTTACGAAAAGCTTAAAAATGAGTTCATTTCATTTTTTCTAAAGGTCTGAGGGAGTTGACTCTCGAAGGAGGGAACAACTGAAACATGTATTCACATATGTAACCAAAAATGTTTGTATGAATGAAAAATTATTCTAAAAAACAGCTCTACTTGTTATTGAGCACTTTTTATAAACGCCGGAGTTTCATTGGATTAAACTCTAAAGAAAAAAATATAATACATGTACTATATATATATATATATATATATATATATATATATATATATATATATATATATATATATATATATATATATTGGTACAGAAAAATTAGTACAACATTCGTACCGTCGGTTTCAAGCACGGAGGAACTTGACCATCCGGCTCTCTTCAGCTTCTGTTGTAATCTGTTTCGGAAATGTGAAGTCGCGTGTTACTCTCGTTATTTGCTTAGAATGCTGTGTATGTTTGTTTAAATTTAGTGTAAGGAAGGTTTAATATATATATATATATATATATATATATATAGGTAGAAGGATGAAAAGGAATTAGAAAAGCAAACAGCAGATCTTTTTTCAATTCAGTTGCTCAGAGGTATATTCCGCAGAAAGGCAATTTATTCAATTAATTTTTTCCTTAAGCCAGGCTTTTCAAAAGATCAAAATCTTATCATCAGAGGAAATCGCTGGGATAGATAAGTTGGCAACGGCCAAGATTTAAAATTTGAAAAAAGATTGTTGGAAAAAAACAAGGCAAAACGTTGCCCGAATGCAAGCAAATGTCTGATTGCAAAAAAGTCCGGTGTCATCCTTCTACCTATCTAAAGTATACAGCTCAATATACAGGATAGATCCTGTATATTGAGCTGTATACTTTTCACAATAGGTTTTACCTTTCCTAAAAGTTCGCTTTTAGTTCTCTACTTTATATATATATATATATATATATATATATATATATATATATATATACTCTATAATTTCAAATTGAGTACCAGTGCACCGTTAAAGTAAATAATGAAAATCTTTACACAATATATTGTATCACCTTTAATATTATACGTGTATACATGAAATATATATATATATATATATATATATATATATATATATATATATATATATATATATATATATATATATTATATCACCTTATAATATTATACGTGTATACATAAAATATATAAATGTATTTTTATGTCATTATTTTTATTGGTGATTGCATAGTTCGTTGTTTTTTTGCTCACTACTACTTCGATTGTCTCACTTTCTAAGTGATTAAGGTGCAGAAAATTGCATTATAAGTCGCCCTTAACTTTATAGGACGTAGTTTTCGTTAAAATATATATTTTTATTTATTTTATACGTACATAAAAGTAATCCATGGACACATGTTTCTTGCTCACAGCCGTCATCAGCATGGCTAATTTAGCCAAGGATCGAACCTTCGATATTGATGTCTATAGACCAGCGTTTTACCATCGAACCAAGACGCCCTGTCTAGAGATATTTGCGATTTTTTTCACCTAAATATTTTAATGTATTTTTATGTAATTATTTTTATTGGTGATTGCAGCGTTCGTTGTTATTTGCTTAAAAAAAATATATATATATATATATATATATATATATATATATATATATATATATATATATATATATATATATATGGGAAATGAAAAAGGAAAAACCAAAAAGGATGTTTTCATTTCCCATATATATATATATATATATATATATATATATATATATATATATATATATATATATATATATATATATGGGAAATGAAAAAGGAAAAACCAAAAAGGATGTTTTTTTATGTATTCATCAACGTTTCGTCTTTATTTGTAAGACTTCCTTAGGATGATAATTTTAAGAAAAATGCCATGTAGTACGTGAAAATATTGGGTTGACATGATGGGTTGATGAGAAAAAGTAGTAGCCACTACTGGGTGCGCAGGCCCGAGGAGCGAGCTTAGTGAAGTCAGTAGCATGGAATGAAATTAATGAGGATGGTTCTGAGTGAAAAAGTGGTGCAACGGTGCTCAATGCGTGAGTAGAGCTTAGTTGTAAAGTATAAGAATATATTTACGGTAATTAAGCCGCACAGAGGCGTCTGCGTTTCATCCCGCAGGGAATCGTCAGGCTAAGTGCACTGTTGAAGTAAATACAGAAAGATATATACCTAATATTTTATTTTGTAATATAAATGTATAGATATGGAATAATTAATCATGTGTGTGTGTGTGTGTGTGTGTGTGTGTGTGTGTGTGTGTGTGTGTGTGGTCTCCATTTTCTGCACTCTATCGATCCTAGTTTCGGAAATATACAGGCAGCCGGTTTCTCTCACCGATGCCTCACTTTATATGTGCACTTACTTGCAAATTGTCCTTACTTTTCGTAAAGGTAAACAAACAAACAAATAAATAAACAAATGAATAAATAATATTAGAAAATACAAATGCGATTATTTGGGGCAATGAGTTCAAACATATGTGTCAGTGGGTACATTTTTAAGCAGTATCTTTATGTATCTTAAAGCTAAGTGCATTTTATCAATCATTTGATTAGATATATACACACACGCATATATATATATATATATATATATATATTATATATATTATATATATATATATATATATATATATATATATATGTGTAGATATAGATATATATATAGATAAATATATATATATATATATGTATAGTTTATAGTTATATATACATAAGAAGAAGAAGAAGAAGAAGAAGAAGAAGAAGAAGAAGAAGAAGAAGAAGAAAAGGAAGAAGAAGAAGAAGAATCATTTTAACAATGAAGTGAATAAAAACAAAAAAGAAAGAAGAAAAGAAAAATAATTTCTCTTTTATCAAAAGTATTTGTAAAATCAGAAAGCTCTTCCACGCCCGAGAGGGGGTAATTTGAAGATTATATAATCCTTTAATAATAGCCCCCCCCCACCCCACCCCACCCCGCCCCCATGGGAATAAGATCCGTACCCTAATAATGCACCTAACACGACACAAGCGACCCCTAATGATAAATCCTTAAATCGTTTCAACATCTGTGGATTGTACCGGCTTTATAAAGGATTTAATTTAAGAGTAAATTAATTGTGATTGTAAAAAAAATCGGAGAGGGCGACCTAATGATTACTGACCTAGACTATGAAATCGGCAGTCCGAGTTCAAATCTAGTTTGATCCATTACAATCACATATGCACCACTTTTTTGTCTGCAAGCCTTGTAACCTCTTCCTTCACTATTGAGCTCTTAAAGGGGATTGCACGTTACTGCTGTGGTCTCTTTCGGGCTTGATTTGTCTAGTAACTGACAGATAATGACGGTAGTTATGTATCTTTGGTAGAGAGAGAGAGAGAGAGAGAGAGAGAGAGAGAGAGAGAGAGAGAGAGAGAGAGAGAGAGAGAGAGGGGGTCATAGTGCTTTTTCTAGTCGGCACTTTATCGGATGATAGTACAAGAGACCGAACTCAGGGGTAGCTCTTTGAGAGGCTTCTCCATCCGCACCAGCTAAATGGGTATTCGCAAGTGCCATGTTGCGCATGACCATGTGTCCCTTGAGGTATTTCCAGCGTGAATGACTGGGTCCGTCACTGCCGTGCTAATATTTTATTTTGCTTCTGAATTTATTACCGGCAGTTAAAAGATTACCTTGTTTCGAAGTGATTCTATCTTCGCCTCCTTATTGCTATCATAAAACTTAATCATCGTTCGTTCGTTTTTAGCTCTTTAGATCAAGCGGCTTCATGCCTTGTCTTGTGCGACATCCATAAAAAAACACGATTTATTAGATAGTGGGACGACGCCCGTTAGAGGTTGTTTCTCTCTCTCTCTCTCTCTCTCTCTCTCTCTCTCTCTCTCTCTCTCTCTCTCTCTCTCTCTCTCTCTCTCTCTCTCTTGTTCCTGACCACCAAGAACGAAAGACGTGCGGAGCGAAGGTCCCTGCAGTAAATAATTTTTCTGTTCTCTCTCTCTCTCTCTCTCCCTCTCTCTCTCTCTCTCTCTCTCTCTCTCTCTCTCTCTCTCTCTCTCTCGTGTACAACAAACACTCAATCTGTGTACTACGTTTTATGTTTAAATAAAATTTCTAAAACAGACCAGCGTCCAGCATTATCGTACAGAGCCCGAGACACACGGAACAATAAGACAAAATCCGGGTACCCACGGCGAAGGTAAGCAGAAATCCAACATATTGGTAAAAACATGAACTGTCGAACTTATTACTAAAATAACAATTTGTGATTAATTATTGGAGAAAATGTAATAGGATTAGAGATTGGTGTATAAAAATAATGTTCGAGCCGTTATTTTTCCACACGAAGCTATAGTAAGCATAAGGTTAGAGTAGCGGAAAATTCCATTAAAAGTTAAGAGACTAGTGTTATGATTACGTCACAGGATATTACATCATGAGAGGAAGTGAAGTACGTGGCAGAAAAGCGAGATCGATTCTGCTTTCTTTTGGGTTTACGAATTCCAAGTCTTTTTTGAGGTCCAACACCGCTACGGTTTGGGTCAGAAAACTACAGCTTATCTCGATGTACATTGGTGTAAATTGCTGAATGAATTAAACTAAATCTCGATGTACATTGCTATAAATTGCTGAATGAATTAAACCAAATCTCGATGTACATTGGTGTAAATTGCTGAATGAATTGAACTAAATCTCAATGTACATTGCTATAAATTGCTGCATGAATTAAACTTAATCTCGATGTACATTGCTGTAAATTGCTGAATGAATTGAACTAAACCTCGATGTACATTGCTATAAATTGCTGAATGAATTGAACTAAATCTCGGTGTACATTGCTATAAATTGCTGAATGAATTGAACTAAATCTCAATGTACATTGCTGTCAATTGCTAAATGAATTGAACTAAACCTCGATGTACATTGCTATGAATTGCTGAATGAATTGAACTAAATCTCGATGTACATTGCTGTCAATTGCTGAATAAATTAAACTAAATCTCGATGTACATTGCTGTAAATTGCTGAATGAATTGAACTAAATCTCGATGTACATTGCTGTAAATTGCTGAATGAATTGAACTAAATCTCGATGTACATTGCTATAAATTGCTGAATGAATTAAACTAAATCTCGGTGTACATTGCTATAAATTGCTGAATGAATTGAACTAAATCTCAATGTACATTGCTGTCAATTGCTAAATGAATTGAACTAAACCTCGATGTACATTGCTATGAATTGCTGAATGAATTGAACTAAATCTCGATGTACATTGCTGTCAATTGCTGAATAAATTGAACAAAATCTCGATGTACATTGCTATAAATTGCTGAATAAATTAAATTTTATCTCGATGTACATTGCTGTAAATTGCTGAATAGATTAAACTAAATCTCGATGTACATTGCTGTAAATTGCTGAATGAATTGAACTAAATCTCGATGTACATTGCTGTAAATTGCTGAATGAATTGAACTAAATCCCGATGTACATTGCTATAAATTGCTGAATAAATTAAATTTAATCTCGATGTACATTGCTGTAAATTGCTGAATGAATTAAACTAAATCTCGATGTACATTGGTGTAAATTGCTGAATGAATTGAACTAAATCTCGATGTACATTGCTATAAATTGCTGAATAAATTAAATTTTATCTCGATGTACATTGGTGTAAATTGCTGAATGAATTAAACCAAATCTCGATGTACATTGGTGTAAATTGCTGAATGAATTAAACCAAATCTCGATGTACATTGCTGTAAATTGCTGAATGAATTGAACTAAATCTCGATGTACATTGCTATAAATTGCTGAATGAATTAAACTAAATCTCGATGTACATTGCTATAAATTGCTGAATGAATTAAACTTAATCTCGATGTACATTGCTATTAATTGCTGAATGAATTAAACTAAATCTCGATGTACATTGCTGTAAATTGCTGAATGAATTGAACTAAATCTCGATGTACATTGCTATAAATTGCTGAATGAATTGAACTAAATCTCGATGTACATTGCTGTAAATTGCTGAATGAATTGAACTACATCTCAATGTACATTTCTGTAAATTGCTGAATTTATTAAACTAAATCTCGATGTACATTGCTATAAATTGCTGAATGAATTGAACTAAATCTCGATGTACATTGCTATAAATTGCTGAATCAATTAAACTAAATCTCGATGTACATTGCTGTCATTTGCTGAATGAATTAAAATAAATCTCGATGTACATTGCTGTAAATTGCTGAATGAAATGAACTAAATCTCGATGTACATTGCTATAAATTGCTGAATGAATTGAACTAAATCTCCATGTACATTGCTATAAATTGCTGCATGAATTAAACTTAATCTCGATGTATATTACTCTATATAGTTCTGAATGAATTAAACTAAATCTCGATGTACATTGGTATAAATTGCTGAATGAATTGAACGAAATCTCGATGTACATAGCTATAAATTGCTGACTGAATTAAACTAAATCTCGATTTACATTGCTGTAAATTGCTGAATAGATTAAACTAAATCTCGATGTACATTGCTATAAATTGCTTAATGAAATAAACAAAATTGCGATGTACATTGCTGTAAATTGCTGAATGAATTAAACTAAATCTCGATGTACATTGCTATAAATTGCTGAATGAATTGAACTAAATCTCGATGTACATTGCTATAAATTGCTGAATGAAGTTAACTAAATCTCAATGTACATTGCTGTCAATTGCTGAATGAATTAAACTAAATCTCGATGTACATTGCTGTAAATTGCTGAATGAATTAAACTAAATCTCTATGTATATTTCTATAAATTGCTGAATGAAATAAACAAAATTTCGATGTACATTGCTGTAAATTGCCGAATGAATTGAACTAAATTTCGATGTACATTGCTATTAATTGCTGAATTTATTAAACTAAATCTCGATGTACATTGCTATAAATTGCTGAATGAATTGAACTAAATCTCGATGTACATTGCTATAAATTGCTGAATAAATTAAACTAAATCTCGATGTACAGAGCTGTCAATTGCTGAATGAATTAAAATAAATCTCGATGTACATTGCTGTAAATTGCTGAATGAAATGAACTAAATCTCGATGTACATTGCTATAAATTGCTGAATGAATTGAACTAAATCTCCATGTATATTGCTATAAATTGCTGCATGAATTAAACTTAATCTCGATGTATATTACTCTATATAGTTCTGAATGAATTAAACTAAATCTCGATGTACATTGGTATAAATTGCTGAATGAATTGAACGAAATCTCGATGTACATAGCTATAAATTGCTGACTGAATTAAACTAAATCTCGATTTACATTGCTGTAAATTGCTGAATAGATTAAACTAAATCTCGATGTACATTGCTATAAATTGCTTAATGAAATAAACAAAATTGCGATGTACATTGCTGTAAATTGCTGAATGAATTAAACTAAATCTCGATGTACATTGCTATAAATTGCTGAATGAATTGAACTAAATCTCGATGTACATTGCTATAAATTGCTGAATGAAGTTAACTAAATCTCAATGTACATTGCTGTCAATTGCTGAATGAATTAAACTAAATCTCGATGTACATTGCTATAAATTGCTGAATGAAGTTAACTAAATCTCAATGTACATTGCTGTCAATTGCTGAATGAATTAAACTAAATCTCGATGTACATTGCTGTAAATTGCTGAATGAATTAAACTAAATCTCTATGTATATTTCTATAAATTGCTGAATGAAATAAACAAAATTTCGATGTACATTGCTGTAAATTGCCGAATGAATTGAACTAAATCTCGATGTACATTGCTATAAATTGCTGAATGAAGTTAACTAAATCTCAATGTACATTGCTGTCAATTGCTGAATGAATTAAACTAAATCTCGATGTACATTGCTATAAATTGCTGAATGAAGTTAACTAAATCTCAATGTACATTGCTGTCAATTGCTGAATGAATTAAACTAAATCTCGATGTACATTGCTGTAAATTGCTGAATGAATTAAACTAAATCTCTATGTATATTTCTATAAATTGCTGAATGAAATAAACAAAATTTCGATGTACATTGCTGTAAATTGCCGAATGAATTGAACTAAATCTCGATGTACATTGCTATTAATTGCTGAATGAATTAAACTAAATCTCGATGTACATTGCTATAAATTGCTGAATGAAGTTAACTAAATCTCAATGTACATTGCTGTCAATTGCTGAATGAATTAAACTAAATTTCGATGTACATTACTATAAATTGCTGAATAGATTAAACTAAATCTCGATGTACATTGCTATAAATTGCTGAATGAATTAAACTAAATCTCGATGTACATTGCTATAAATTGCTGAATGAAATAAACTAAATGCTTTGAATATTACAGCTTCCAGAATGGAAACGAAGAATAAGCTGAGAGACACAATATCAACTAGGCAATTTGTTACGTGTCAACAGAACGGGACTCCGGATAAAATATCATTCATCATAGACGAGATTTGTTTCCTATTAGTGAAAATATTACCTTTTTTATAATTGTAAATTCCATTTTTATTGAACAATTGTCCGGTTTATTTCATGGAACAATGTGAAGTTTTTAAATCACAAGCTGTCAAAATAATTTAGCATTGAATTCCAGATGCGATCTAATCTCACTCTCACACATTCCATTTATTAACCTTATTCGGTGTAACCTATTATTATCACGTTAAATGTTTTTGCATGTTTCCAAATATATATTTTTAGTAATACTTATCAATGAGTATGTCCTATATACAGTATCGCGCTAAACTCGTTCCTTTCGGTTGCTAGTATAATTGGGATGCTAAAACCGCACTTGATCTATTTTTATGTACCTTGACTAATATTTTTTCTTTGATTTTTTATTTTATTACGTTGTATTGTATTGCACTGTAACCATGCTTTCTCGTTCAACTTTGAAGCTTTGAACGTGGCGGCAGGAGATTCCGGAATGTTTAAATGTGTTTACTTGGAAGTTTAACAGAAGAGAAAAAAAGTTCCGAATATTAGAAAACAACAACAAACTCACTTTTCAGATCCCGATTCAAAAAGAGACGAAGTATTTCTTTCTTTCTTTAGGTTTATTTGATTTTTGTTTGTGGTCGTCATGACAAGATAGACATTAGGGGCGAGGGTCATTCTAGTGCAAACTATCAGAAGCTCACGTGACTTGTCTCGGCGAAGACCAGCTTGGAAGACGGGTTGGCAGCGACTTAGGTTCGAGGAAGGGCATGCGTTGTTAAGGACAAGATATTCTTCATGATCTGGAGATGTAGAGGTCGTTAATCTCTCTCACAAACAACATCGGCCATCTTTTTCTCTTTCTTTCTCTCTCTCTCTCTTTTCTCTTTCTTTTTGTCTTCTTCTTCTTAGTGTTTCACTAGTTATGATCTCTCTCTATTAGTCTTGTCGACAGAAGCGTCTCCCATCATGTACCACCATTTTCACTAGAGTTTTCTTTGAATGACCCCTCTCTTTCTCTCTCTCTCTATCTCTCTCTTTCTATCTATCTATCTATCTCTCTATCTCTCTTTTCCTCTCTATCTCTATCTCTCTCCCTCTCTTTCTCTCTCTCTCTTTCTTTCTCTCTCTCTTTCTCTGTCTTTCTCTCTCTCTATTTTCTCTTTCTCTCTCTATCTATCTCTCTCTTTTTCTTCTTTCTCTCTCTCTCTCTCTCTCTTTCTCTCTCTCTTTTTCTCTCTTTCTCTCTCTTTTTCTCTCTTTCTCCCTCTCTCTCTCTGTAACTTTCATACAAACACACATGCACGTGCACACACACAGGAGTTTTTTGACTGGTGCAATGGATATAATAACGGATTATGGAATCGGCTCGGCGGAGTTGAAATTCTATTGTGTCGGCGGTGCTTAATTACGCATTAATATCTGTTTGTACATCTCTGAATAGTTTGCTCACTGAGGACAAAGGTGCAGTGATTTTTTCTTAGACGATCGGGCCGAATTTTAAAACCGCCAGTATCAATACAGTTAACCGAATTATAACTATATAGTATTGCTTATAATAAATCTATCATGCTCTTACAAACGTAATTGAACCCTCTGGTTGATTCTGTAGCAGGGGTTCAAACCTTGCGACCGTCTGAGAGTATCATTCCCTACAATAATGAGAGCGAAAGCTTGAAAAGGTTGGCGTATGTAGGCAAAAATAATTTAATATTATTTACTTAAAATTAATATTAGTATATATATATATATATATATATATATATATATATATATATATATATATATATATATATATATATTAAAGAAAGAAAGATGAAGATAAAGAATTGCATAAAATTACATAAAGTTACATAAAATTAATACAAATTTTATTACATCGAAAGTTCAGATGCAAGGAGTTCCATTAATCCTTAAACCATGGTTTTTCACAAAAAAAAACTCTTCTCGTCAGAGGATAAAATTTTGTAATGTTGTATTTATAATAAATAAATATTACCTAGTTCCATTTCACTTTGAAAAATATACGGTCTATTAATGTATACATTACATCGTTAAAACTGAATTCAACGGATGTAGTAGCAAATTTCATCAACTGCACGAATATGCTTTCGGGAATAGAAAGAGACGATAACTGGCTACGATATAAAAAAATCGACACATATATCGATTGCTTCCAAAATAGGGACACAGGTAAATAGGTTGCTAATATCGTAGGAACACATACATTTATTAGCAACCTTAGAAGTTTGAATGTGATTTGCAAAACAAAATGAATCTTTTAAGCAGTATTTACTATATAGTAAATACTGCTTAAAAGATTCATAGTACTTCAATACTGGCTATAAAATATTAAAGATAAATTTTTCAACCTTCTGCTGTTATTACCCTACCATAGAGAGAATGGGCCTAACTGGGATATCCGCTTTGTGAGTTTTGGGTAATCCATATAAACGGGGGGGGGGAGTACGCCGCTTTTCACCCACTTAACCAGTTGTTTCTGGAATTTAGTTTCTAAGGAAGTTGTTGCCTCATGAGTGCCGACAAGGCCCAATTCGACAAATTTCTCTGTGTCGTTTAATATCAACATCATTGTGTCGACGTACTCTTTATGGTTTAGTACAACAACCTCTGAACCTTTATCCGGTCTGGTTATTACCAAATACTTATTTTGTCGTAGAGTTTTAATCACGGCAAAACGTTCTTTGCGCCATTTCAACTCTGAATGGGATACTGATGTACTCGCATAGCTGTAATGGTGAGTGAGAGTGCGCGTGTAAAAAATATTTATATATATATTACTTAATATTTTTTCAAATTTTGAATTTTGGCTTTTCCACTGTCAAATTATCCATCTATGTAATTCCTTTGATGATGAGATTTTAATCTTTGAAAAGCCTTGGCTTAAGGAAAGAATAATGAACATGTTTTTACCGAGTACACCTTGCATTGAACAATCGAAGTTGAAATAGGCTATAGTTTCTATCTACTAAAAGTATACTTGTAGTTTCATATTTTTATATATATATATATATATATATATATATATATATATATATATATATATTAAACAAGTTCGGTCCTGAGTATGACCTTAAAAGACATCCAGTGGTGAGGCCTCCATTTGGGAGCTGTGGGAAATGTGGAGTTGCCCCTTAGTTGCCATTGCTTCCAGGTCCACTTTGGCCCGGAGTGGTAGTACCTGTAAGGGCCTCATCTATGGGTCAAATAGAACCTACTGGCGCTACCAGATCAGGCTGTCTGAAGTTATTGACTTCCTGACTTAAAATGCACCAAACATAGATGTTTTATTGTTTTTTTTTATTTTTGTTTGCAAAAGTCAATCATGTTCTGCAAAATCAAAGAAAAAAACAATTTCCCTTCGTTCCCATTCTCCTCTCCCCATCCCTTCCATCCTTTCACTCAACCAAACACTATGAACAACTATTTGAATATATAAAGAACTTGAAGTATAAAGACTTTCACCAAAAAAAAACGAATTCAGCATTAAATAACCTGAAAACGGTTGATATGCCGTAAAACGAAACAACCAAATAAAAGACCATGAATGAATACTTGAACATATAAAGAACTTGAAGCATAAAAACGTTCACCAAAATGAACGGATTTGGCATTAAATTACACGAAAAGGGTTGATATGTCATAAAACAAAACAACCAAACCAAACCAAACCTAAACAAGTTAAAATATATTGATGCAATTAAAACCAATAATTTTTTAAATAGTGCTCAATACAAAGTAGAAGTTTATAAATATACATTATATCAACATTTAAAATTGTCTACAAACATACATTCATATTTCAGTAATCAATGTACCTTATCGAGAGCTAATAAATATATATATATATATATATATATATATATATATATATATATACACACATATATATATACACACATATATATATATACACACACATATATACACACACACACACACACATATATATATATATATATATATATATATATATATATATATATTTATAATGAAATAAAATATCCTGTATTTACCGTTTTTTGACATGTTGTATTTTTCCATCGAAGGGGTTTTTCTTTGTTCTTTGGTTGTGTATTTTTGTATTTTTTATATGTTTTTATACTTTAAAATCCGTGTTAATCGTAATATAATTTTACTGATTTATCCCTATGATCTCTTCTGATCATAAAAGCTTGTCTTTTTGAAAATGTATGAGTTTAGGAAAGGAAAAACAGTTGAAATATATATTCCTTGTTAAAACTAATTGATGATTCAATAAATATTGTTCTTCTAATTTTTATTCTCATCACTCATTTTATATATATATATATATATATATATATATATATATATATATATATATATATATATATATATATATATATATATATATATATATATATATATGTTGTTGATGGTTTTATTCCATTTTGCTACATAATATATTGCGTTTCATTAACGTTTAAAATAAACGTCAACCGTCAGGCATTTTTGAATTATTTTTATTAATACTAAGAGTAGTATCACCACTAAACTTATTTTATATAGTAATTTTATTAATATTAATTTCATTATTAGTATACTATAATTACAATTAACAAATATTATCACAACGAGAATTACTACTATTACTATTAATATCATTATAAAAGCCATAACTAGTAATATTATTGGATAATGACGACTAATTAATATAGAAATGGAATGCTAGTATGGCATTTAATACCCTAAATAAAATTATCAAACATTTTTTATACGATAACCATCAAAGATATGCGACAATATTTTTATTTTTATTATATAGAAAAAATTCAAACCCATCCCACTCTCTGCTCCAGTTACGATTAAAGTCACAATAACCCAAACACTAAATACCGCCCCACCCAATTTCTTAAAATACCACCCGTTAGAACCTCCCCCCTCCTCCTTTCCTTTCCTTGCTATATGCGAACCTCGTCTTCATTCCCCTCCCTCTTATCCATCCCCAATTTCCTGTTGTTGTTGAATTATAGAAATTTGAACAGTGAATTCCAAAATTCCTGACGAATTGACGTTTATTTTAAACGTTAATGAAACACAATATATTATGTAGCAAAATGGAATAAAAACCATCAACAAAATATATTTTGCTCTGAATCTTCATTGAGCACTCTCATGAACCCGGTTTCAACTTCCTTCGGATTTATACCCCTTGGATATTTGTAACAAGTTAATTATATATATATATATATATATATATATATATATATATATATATAGAGAGAGAGAGAGAGAGAGAGAGAGAGAGAGAGAGAGAGATTATTTTTATTCATACAGATATGTACAAAATATGCAACACTAGTATGTCGATGTTATCGATCAACAACTGGGCAGAATGAAAAGCCGATCCTGACCTCAGATCATATTTGGATTTTCATTCTCCCTGTCAGTTTGTTAATCGATAACATCGACATGCCAGTGTCGCAGATTTTGTACATGTCTGTATCAATAAAAATAAGCATATATATAAAAGCTCAATTTGACAGTTAGCACTTTTTATAAGCCCGGTTGCATTTTGTTTATTATTATCCTGTGCATTTTTACTTTACCTGGATTACTATATATATATATATATATATATATATATATATAGTCATCAACATACAGACTGTTTCGCTGTATCACAGCTGTTCAGTGCGGCTAGACCAGCTAGTTCCTCAAGCCGGGATCGAAACTCAACCGTCGATCTGACAGTTGGCGTTTCTACACCTCCGCTATTACACGACACTGGCTGAATGTAAGTGAAATCTCAATGTAAACATTGTCAAGTGCCGTAAAAAGTCACCGTTTAAGAAAAAACACAAATTGTTTCTATAGCTGATGGTGAGGTTTGATCGTCGAAAATTAGCTGATATTAAATAAATAAATAAATAAATATTTATTTGAAAAAAATTATTTCTGCGGTTTTTTTTTTTGCTTTTAAAACTTACAGATTCCTATTCAAATTTACACAACGCTTACAATGAGGAAAAAAATCTCTTTCATATATATATATATATATATATATATATATATATATATATATATATACATGGACGGCGGCACCGGGGGGCAATGATGGGGGGGCTCAAGCCCCCCACTTTTTTACTTCCCCCCACCACTTTACTGTCATCAATAATGAAGTTATATATGCATGTGTTTAATCGCCCCCCCCCACTTTTTAGGAGAGCCCCCTCACTTTTATAACTGTCCCGCCGGTCCTGATATATATATATATATATATATATATATATATATATATATATATATATATATATAGTGTGTGTTTGTTTCTAATATGAAACGCGTCGTGTATATCTTTCGTTTTCTTCACTACCTCATTAATAAGGACATAGAGAGAAAGGTCTTAAATGATTTCTGTGTCTGTCGAGTGTCTAGCCGAGTTAATTGGAATTCAATGGAAATACAAACATTTGGGTCAAGTTTCTGTTTAGCTTGTAGTTTTCACATAATGATCGTTCCAAGGTTATTTTTAGCTCAATTGATCGATACGACCTTTGCAACGTCTGGAAAAAATGTTTCTTCTTCTTTAAACTTCATTTGTTTTTGAGGATTTTTTGTCTTGGTTTATTTAAATTTTTTGTTTTGTTTTATATTTCGACAAACGCTCATGATTCAATAGAAACAGAATTCTGTACACCCTTTCTTTATCGCCCAGGCTTTTAAAAAATGTGTATTTGCAAGTTTGCATAGACACGAAAGCAGAAAAATAAGAATAATTATTTCAAACAAGGAAATTTGAAACAAAGTAATATATCTAATTATTTACATAAATCGGTTCTTCTTCTTCGTCTTCTTCTTCTTCTTCGTCTTCTTCTTCTTCGTCTTTTTCTTTGTCTTCTTCATCTTCTTTTATCTTCGTTTTCTTTGAACTGTATTTTATGCATTAAAAGAGCAAGTCAGCAATTTCATATGCGCAGTATAATTTTATCAGATAATAATTAAATTAGGTGCATCAATAAGTTTTATAGGGCTGTTCGTCTGGCTTGGCAGGCCGAGAGCATGCTCAATGCGTTCCCTCGAATAATGGCCATAGAGAAATGCTAGTAGACCTACATTAATTCAAAATGATCCACTGTGTGGTGCGTCATTAATAGACCAAGACGGATGAGGAAGTCCCGACTGACGGGGCCAATCGTTCTACTCGTCTCCACGGCGATTAGTCGGAATACAAATCTGTCGAGCAGCCTATTTTGATCGTTTCCGGTCCTCTGTTGACACTTGTTACATGACCAGGGTTTATAGCCGATTCCGTTACTGACAAGGGGACAAAAGTTTCGACACAAGTGGCATCCCATATTATCGACTTGCTGTTTGAAAAGGGAAACACGGTCAGGCCATCAGGCTGTTTGCTATAGGTATTTATCTATCTCCCACAGAGTAAAATGTGACACAAGGTCGGAAAGGATAACTCAGCTCCCTAGAGGAAGATCACTTATGATCCTCAAAAAATGCCTGGGCAGCCCCGTCGGCATTCCCCGGTAGGGGCGCCTCGGGCGATTAGCAAAAAAACTAACCCCTTCTCCAAGGGTGAGAAGGCAAAGCCTGGGAGGGTGGAATCATGGCCCAAAGGCCCAAAGGCCAAGACGGTACCGGTCTATAGGGTGCAGTATTCATCGGAACAGATACTACACTTTCATCTTGGCCAAAAGGCCAAGATGTGCCCTTTATTTCCCCCTTATATTTATATTGTAAGTGAGAACGGGAAATAAAGTAAAACATCGTTCGTTTCGCTCTTTTATAAAGCTATTTGTAGTAAGAATAGAAATGTCGTTTTCATTTGAAATAAATTACTTAAATCTCTTGAAAACGAACTCAATTAACGGGAAACAAGCAATATAAAATTAATAAAACCACAATTTTGCATTTGTCAAAAAATATATTATCACTTATAATCATACAATGCGCCTACCTTTATTTTTATCATTTGTAAAAATTATTAAATTAATATTGTTTAATTTTTCACTTTTTTTATTTTTCTTATTTTTCCGTTTTTGCTGGAGATGGGGCATCCTACCGGATGCCAGACATTCACCGGCTATTTCAGACACTCCAGCCTAAAGATCTTATAAAGATTCTAACCGTCTTTTTAAGTGCAATTGTCTGTATTTCTCTTGCACTCGGTTCACCGGGTATACTCGCCAGATAGCTTTTGAAATTATTTTTCATTAGTCCTGTTGTTTCTATAATTACTGGTATGATGGAGATTTTCCTAAAATTCCAGTTTCTTTTCATGTCGTACAGAAGACCTTTGTATTTCGTAATCTTTTCCCTTTCAGCTCCGTTTAATCCTGCATCATGAGGGACACTGACTTCAAATAGGGTTGCTACTTTCTCCCTTTTGTCCCATATTACGATGTTAGGTTTAACAGCTCCATTTTCTAGATATGTAGCTGTAGGGGTTGTATAGTCATAGTCGATGGTGTATAAATTATTTCCAACTGTTCTTTCTGATATATGCTCCCAGGACTTGCTGCTACACTGGATATTCAACTTTTTACAAATAGTCCAGTGAAGATATTTACACACTCCGTTGTGTCGCATTGTATAATAGCCATCCCCCAGGAGAACCTTACAACTGGATGTCAGGTGGCTCACACTATGGGTGTATTTGTAACATTCTAAACCCCCTCTCGCCATGGCCCAGTGTTTTCATTGTAAAATGTAAATTGCTCTAAAACTAATTAGAAATTAGAAAGAAAATTAAAACACATAGATATTTTATATAAATAAATAAACAGTATAATAAAATAAATAAATAGTATAAATAAATAAATAAATAGATAAACAATATAATAAAATAAATAAACAGTATAATAAAATAAATAAACAGTATAATAAAATAAATAAATAGTATAAATAAATAAACAGTATAATAAAATAAATAAACAATATAATGAAATAAATAAACAGTATAATAAAATAAATGAACAGTATGATAAAATAAATAAACAGTATAATAAAATAAACAGTATAATAAAATAAATAAACAGTATAAATAAATAAACAGTATAAATAAATAAACAGTATAATAAAATAAATAAACAGTATAAATAAATAAATGAACAGTATAATAAAATAAATAAACAGTATAATAAAATAAATAAACAGTATAATAAAATAAATAAACAGTATAAATAAATAAATGAACAGTATAATAAAATAAATAAACAGTATAATAAAATAAATAAACAGTATAATAAAATAAATAAACAGTATAAATAAATAAATGAACAGTATAATAAAATAAATAAACAGTATAATAAAATAAATAAACAGTATAATAAAATAAATAAACAGTATGAATAAATAAATAAACAATATAATAAAATAAATAAAATAATATACCGGAGAAAAGATTACTAGAACAATACCCGTCCCAAGACGGGTAAAATAAATTCTCCAGAACAGAACAGTTTTGCATCACTTTTCTGTGACCTTACGAAGATTAAAAAGATAATTTAATGATACTAAACCTTATGTCTATAATCTTTATTCCAATTGTGATTCAAATCCATTTCATGACTTTGATTCTAAAAATATCTAAAATGTAATGCTTAAGATTTGAAGCTTAAGCATTAAATTTTAGACATTTCTAAAGAAAAAATGGAAATTCAGGGGATCTGGCTTAATTGATATCTAGTAAGTATAAATAAAATTCAATGTAAATCTGATATATTTGAATCTCAAAATTGGAAGTTGTACCCTAAAACTCTTTAAAATATTTCAAATGAAATGAAATTTGGGGAATGTTTATTTCTGTATGTCTAATACCTATTGTTAAAATTTCACAAATCTTGTAGTTATATGAATTTTCAGGATGAGCTTCTCTTGTACCCCCTTGCATAAACTTAATTAAACTAAATATATCCGACATTTCGATCCCTTACGCATTACAGCTGTGTTCCAAAATTCATAGTGATCAGTTAACTATTTTAAGAGTTAATCCATGCCTGATTTTATATATATATAATGAAGATAATCAAAAGTAAACGCCAACCGAAAAACCTCAAACAAATTCTAACCTCATCTAAATTCAATCAACATGCATCACAAGGGGTCACAAAATGCAACAAAGAAAGATGTGGAGTTTGCGACATAATAATAGAGGGTAACACATACACATTCAAAAATCCAACACAAACCTTCAAAATAAAGAAGGATCTAAACTGCACCTCTAAAAATGTAATATATGTACTTGAATGCATAACATGTAAAAAATACTACATAGGTGCCACAAAAACATTCAATAATAGAGTGGCCCTCCATAAGAGCAACATTAAAATTCAAGAAAATAGAAAATTGCCTGTCTCCAAACATGTACACTCATGCAGCAGTGGAAAATTCCAGATAATGCCCATTTTCCAAACTCAGGACTACTCATACCTCCTAACACAAGAAAAAATCTTCATATACAAATTTAACCCACCATTAAATAAATCATAAGACAAATCACACCACAGACATATAATAACAAGTACGAACACATGTATAAACAGGAACCCATCTGCACTCGGACACGTGTGCATTTGCACACCCTAACACATGGAACAAATACATACCCCATGTGAGTGTATTCATACACACATACAGAAAATAATATGAATGTGTGTATCTATCTATCTATCTATCTATCTATCTATCTATGTGTATATATATATATATATAAATATATATATACCTTTCTATAATTCTATTTATATTTCTATCTACCCTCAATCTTCCTTCCCCCTCTCTGTTTTTTTCTCCCCCCCCCCTACTTATGTATCTACTCACCCATCCTCTTTCCTACTAATCTCTCTCTCCAAACCCAAGCAAACATCCTCACCCCCAACCACCCACACATCCACATTCATGTGTGAACCCAGCAGGGACACCGTCATGAATGACCGGGAATGACCACACCCACACATACCATACAGATTTGACCGACAGCAATTAAAGCAATAAAACCTAATACACAAATGAACTTAAATGACCAAACACTGGCCAAACTAAATATATTTTTATCTCAACAAGATAGCATTTTTTTCTGTTAAACAGAACAAACATTTTTTTCTGTCAAATGGAACAGACACTTTCACATGAAAGAAAAATGAAACGTTCTCTCAAATGAAACACTTTTATCAAATGGAATTTACATCTGAAGAGAGCATAATGGATAAACGATAAATGCTCGAAACGCGTTATGTAATTATATTTAAAAAACTTAAAATGTTAAAATGATAAGATAATAAATAATTATTGAAAAAGTTTTTTTACTAGCGTTGGTAACCACAATTCTTTAAATATACTTTTTTCTCTCGTTGGAACTGCACTGATGCTACACAACCCTCTTCTCTATCTATATATATATATATATATATATATATATATATATATATAATACCCTGTTAGATAAGTAATGAGAGTGTATTAATAACTTTTTTTTCTGTTCATTGGTTGCTTATGAAAATGTGTACACATGTACAACTTATCTCAATAGGTCTGGTTACATAGAGTTTGTAACTGATTGTGGTACGAAGTGGCGAAATTTGAGCAAAAATCCAATTAATCTCCGTGCTGTTGCATGGCAACATCACAATGCACGCTGTCATGTTTCACGTGAGACCAGTTCATTTTTCGAAAGTCGAGAAATTGTTACATTGAAGCAGAGCCCCTATTCACCTGATCTCAACACATGCGACCGCTGGTTGTTCCATAAACTGAAGACAGAACTACGGAAAACTACATTTCATAATTCCGAGGAGGTGAAGATTGAGGCGCTGCGAGTGCTAAGAGACATTCCAGAAGATGAATATCATGAGAAAGTAGAAAAATGATGACGTCATTGTGAGCGTGTAATTAATGAACATGCTGGTTATATTACTGATTAATACATTTTTTTATGTTAATTTTGATAATATACTTTTTATATTACGACTCTCAGAACTTATCTAACAGAGTATTATATATATATATATATATATATATATATACATATATATATATATATATATATATATATATATATATATATATATATATATATATATATATATATATTGTTATTATTATTACGTCACTGTGAGCGTGTAATTAATGAACATGGTGGTTATATTACTGATTAATACATTTTAATTTTATACGTACATAAAAATAAAAATAAAATAAAATTAATAAAAAAATATATAAAAACGAAAAATACGTCCCATAAAGTTAAGGGTGACTAATAATGCAATCTTCATCATCTTCATCACTTAGGAAGTGAAACAATTGATATAGTAGTAAAACAAAAAACAACAAACGCTACAATCACCAATAAAATACAATTGCATAAAGATACATTATATATATATACACAGATAGATAGATAGATAGATAGATAGATAGATAGATAGATAGATAGATAGATTTTGAAAATCGATGGTATAACTTTCAGATTATATTCTATATGTGCAAATGAATGCGAAGTTTTAAATTATCCTCCTCCTCTTAATGGAAAGATAATCTGCAACTACTGCTAATTACTTTTTAATAAAGAATATTTTAAGTGAATTCTATGCTAATGTATCATATATGAACAAAGGAATTAAACTGAAAACTTTCATCATTGATCAATACCAAAGCCCATTGTGAACGGATTTGATGGAGTCATTTGATTTATGGAACCTATCCTTCAATATGGTTTCTAATAGCATAAAAACAGCTTCAAATAGTCTATGAAACTAAAAAGGGAACTTAAACCAAGTTCTCCTAACATTTTCCTAAAGCTTTACGAATGAGCTCAAAGGCAAAAGCGACGTTCGAATTAAAAATAATACGAAACTAATTTTAGACAAATAAGACAAATAACTTTAAAAATAATACGCAACTAATTTCAGACGAATGAGACAGATACCTTTAGAAAAAATACGCAACTAATTTTAGACAAAAAAGACAAATACCTTTTAAAATAATACGCAACTAATTTTAGACAAAAAAGACAAATACCTTTAAAAATAATACGCAACTAATTTTAGACAAATAAGACAGATACCTTTTGAAATAATACGCAACTAATTTTAGACAAAAAAGACAAATACCTTTAAAAATAATACGCAACTAATTTTAGACAAAAAAGACAAATACCTTTTAAAATAATACGCAACCAATTTTAGACAAAAAAGACAAATACCTTTTGAAATAATACGGAACTAATTTTAGACAAAAAAGACAAATACCTTTAAAAATAATACGCAACTAATTTTAGACAAAAAAGACAAATACCTTTTAAAATAATACGCAACCAATTTTAGACAAAAAAGACAAATACCTTTTGAAATAATACGGAACTAATTTTAGACAAAAAAGACAAATACCTTTAAAAATAATACGCAACTAATTTTAGACACAGAGACAAATACCTTTAAAAATAAAACGCAACCAATTTTAGACAAAAAAGACAAATACCTTTTGAAATAATACGGAACTAATTTTAGACAAAAAAGACAAATACCTTTAAAAATAATACGCAACTAATTTTAGACAAAAAAGACAAATACCTTTTAAAATAATACGCAACTAATTTTAGACAAATAAGACAGATACCTTTTGAAATAATACGCAACTAATTTTAGACAAAAAAGACAAATACCTTTAAAAATAATACGCAACTAATTTTAGACAAAAAAGACAAATACCTTTTAAAATAATACGCAACCAATTTTAGACAAAAAAGACAAATACCTTTTGAAATAATACGGAACTAATTTTAGACAAAAAAGACAAATACCTTTAAAAATAATACGCAACTAATTTTAGACACAAAGACAAATACCTTTAAAAATAAAACGCCATAATTTTAGACAAAAAAGACAAATACTTTTTAAAATAATACGCAACCAATTTTAGACAAAAAAGACAAATACCTTTTGAAATGATACGCAACTAATTTTAGACAAAAAAGACAAATACCCTTAAAATTCAAATAATAATTGAAAATAAAAACTGGACCGTTTAGGAACAAATGGATTTGCAAGTAAAATAGACAATACTGCTTGAGCGAGTCCCAGAGTTTATGTAAAAAAAGGAACAATAAAATTTGAGTTTGTGTCGATTACTCATCTGAATCAAATAATTTTTTATAATCTCACAATTAGCCATTACCTAGAAAATAGTCTCAAATGAAAATAGTCTCAAAACTCGATTCATCGCATGCTTACCTGCAAATACCACTTGAAGAAAGTGTGCAGAATTGGTAACTCTCAACACACACAAAGGTAGAAAGTCAATAGATTGATTTTGGGTGAAATTAGCCCCATGTATATTTCAATAAATAATGAACGCTGAACATGTAGACAAGTTGTAAACGCTTATTTCGAGGTTGAATGAACCGCCAAAAAAGAAGTGATTGCTTTATTAAGTACAGAAATGGAGATTAAAAAAGTACTTTTTAATACGGTAAAAGAATTGGCAGTTACCTTCGAGGAAAGCAAATTTAAAGTCAAAATTGTACAATAAGTGAGCAAAATAAGAATAAAATCAGGAAATCATTTTTTCTTCTTGTGATTGTATTTTGTTAGTGATACCGGCATATTGAAATGCATATTGAAAAATGGGGAGTTATATTTATTCGTCTGACATGGATAAAGATATCGAAGATCTTGAAAAACAGTAAAAATTCACCCGTGATGGTAAACAGACAGACGAGTGTAAAGACAACATATTGACTATGCAATACCATTGAATAAGTTATATTACCCTATTGTGGTAGATTTTTTTACGCAGTAGCCGACAGATGTCAAACGTAGGAAACTTAGGTTTTTGTTAGAAATCTTTGCAAGATTTGGTATTCCTGATAGAATTGTTTCGATTAATGGCTACAGAACTTGAAGATCATGAAGAAAAATGTTCAATTATTAATGTGACAACCGCGCTGTATCCGCCAAGATCTAATGGTCAGGCAGAACGCTTCGTAGATACGTTTAAGCGAGAGTTAAGAAAAGCACACGGAAGTAAGACTAAAGATGAATTGTTAAAACAGTTTCTCAACGTATATCGGATAGATAACTCCAAAGATAACTGATGGTGTTGGCAGTGCGGAGAGACGTTTTATCAAGTAACAAAGAAATAAGTTTGGTTATTCGTGTTTTTGATAAAGAAAATTAAAAAAATGACTCAATAACTGGTCACCTCTGAAGATGGAATTTATTCCGAAATATAAGATTAATGAAAAAAAATACATATTAATCTCGCATTGTTAATGGCTTACATATCAATTTATTAACATATCCAACAATGCTTTAAATGGACGACCAACCAATACTATTACCTACAGGAGCGAGCCAAGCTCTTCGTTCGACACCGGAATTTGAATCATGGCCGCCAACACCACCAGTGCGGAGAGACGTTTTATAAAGTAACAAAGAAATAAGTTTGGTTATTCTTGTTTTTGATAAAATAAAAAAAATGACTCAATAACTGGTCACCTCTGAAGATGGAATTTATTCCGAAATATAAGATTAATGTAAAAAATATATATATATAAATTAAGCTCGCAGTGTTAATGGCTTACATATCAATTTTATTAATATATATATATATATATATATATATATATATATATATATATATATATATATATATACATATATATATCGAGTAGCTTAGTAGAAATATTACGCTGAAATGTCTTTTTACTCTTAATGACGGAGTATGTTGGAGCAGGGGGGGGGGATATTGAATTGCTGATCGCATTTGTATGTAACCGACCGTTCGGGTTTCGAATCTCAACGTGACTTCTCTTGCTACATCTCGCCACACTGATGAGGCGTAGACGAAACAGCTGATTGTGGATGACAATATGTGTGTGTGTGTGTGTGTGTGTGTGTGTGTGTGTGTGTGTGTGTGTGTGTGTGTGTGTGCGTGTGCGTGCGCGCGGACTGCATGTTCACTGTGTTGCTGGTATATGCGACCTGTTTTGAATCTATTTTCATATTTGAACTTCTTAAATAAACAAGATAAAAATGGCCGCGCGTGTGTATCTGCGCGTGCGTAAAAACACATTGTGCACACGTGCCGCTTTTTTTTTCTTCTTTTACTTTTATCTCGAATAAATCCCCCTAAGAAAAAAAAGGAGAGGAAAACAAACTTTAACGCATGCGCAAACCAGTGTATTCTTACTGTAGTGCCACCGAAAATATAATTTTAGATTTTTTGCTAGATTTAATTTTTTTTTTCCTCTTCTACTTTTATCGTGCGATTGGTTTGTGGCGGTCCGACACTTTCAGCCATTAAAAAAATGTAACTCCTCCTCCAATCCACTGTACCGTCACTGTCTCCTAATCTCATTGGCTTATGGAAGCTATAAAACTCTGTAATCTGATTGGCTAATGAAATTGCATTTGAAAGAAAGGATGGAAAATTTTAGTTTAAGATTGTGACTCCACCTATATAAAGCATCAGATGGTCACAACGAGAAAGTAAAGATCTTCAAATCATAAATTTAATAACGCAATAGTTCGTCTTACTAGCATTAAAAGAAAAGAAAATTAACACTTTTATAGTTACGGATAGTCGAAATAACTTATAATGTTGTGTATGAACACTAGCAAGTGGTGACAACATAAGGTATGAACATCTAATATATAAAATAAAGTCAGTCTCTTTCTCGATTTTTGTCATCGATAGCTTTTTTGCTACAAAATTAATATTTGATTCTGGTTCGTCAATTTTTTTGGTGGGTCGTTGAAGCGTGTTGTTAAGAACAATAAAATGTAATTCGATTTAATTCCTTTCAGAAAATAATTATAACAGTTCGGAATTACTTTCATACGGACGCCATCTTACAAAAAGGGCGTAACTCTGTATTCGTCAATACAGATTTCTTTTTCTTATTGGGAATTTAAAAAAATAATATTTTGAAAAAAAAGCATAGTGTAAAATAAAAAACAATACAACAAATTACAAGTAAACACGCTACTAGGCAACACTAGTAACATATACAAGGTGTTTGAAAAATCAATGGGATAACTTCGCGATTAGGTTCTATATGTGTGGGGTTGATTTTGTGATAACACCCCATTATTATTATAATTTATTTTGTGGTCAATTTCTTTCTTTTCATGATCTTTGGTTTGTGATGATCATATTTATTTACCTTTGAGTAAAGCTGAATTCTAGAAGCGAGGACGTCCTGTGCTTTACTCCGGTAGAGAAAGTGCTGAGAAATTAGTGTAAAAGACATCGATAAAAGTTGAAGAACATAAAATCCTTTCATTTCGAGTCTTCTTTTGTTAAATATCCAGGCCGGGTGTACGGAAAAGACCATTTGAACGAAATAGGTACAATTGGCACGGGCCTTAACCTGGCGGCCATAAACAATATAACATGATTGATTGCCAGAAATAAAATAATCGTTGGTTTAAGTCGGGCCACCTGGCCAGGAGAAAACAACATAGCATGATCGATTGTCAAAAATAAAACAATTGTTGGTTTAAGTCGAGCCAGGTGGATGTGAAAAACAAATATGGTGGATTGTCAAAAATAAAATAATCATTGATTGGAACAACTTGCAAAAGGTTAGCGCTAAAAGGAAACATTTAATCACCGAATATAATGCCCTGGCTACATTAACAGTAAAGTCCCAGAGTGGGCGTTATATAATAACAACACGAAATTAATATCGGCAGTTGGTTGGCGATTTGTGCCTGAGACAAAAACACCCGTCCAATTCCTGATACTTATTATTTTTAGTTATGCAAGAAGAATATGTCATAGTATTGAAATGAAATCAAAATCGAGTAAATATGGTAATAACATAGTTGTGACTCAACGGTTAACAGGTATTTGAAGTGTATCTATATTTATACATACAGGGTGTCTCAAAAAAATATTCCTAATGACATGTTTCGCGACGTTTGCGAATCCCTTGGTGCGCGTTATCAGCTTTGTTTGAACAATAATGGTCATCAGTTTGAACATTTGCGAACATGATTCTTCAATTACATCTGTCTCATGTATTCGATGCTATTTCATTTCACTCTATGTTCATAAATAAAAGTTTTCTCGTCATTCTACGAGTGAGTACATTTTTTTGAGACACCCTGTATATCTATATACTAATATACCTACCACTCAAGCTGTCTTTTATGCTTCGTATTTATCTATGTATATGCCAACCAACTAAATACCTTACCAACCTATATATATATATATATATATATATATATATATATATATATATATATATATATATATAATATATATATATATATATATATATATATAATATATATATATATATATATATATATATATAATCTCTCTATATTAATAAAGTAATGTCGATTTCCCCCATGTAACTACAGTCATAGTTTCCCGATCAGTTCATCGTATTCATTTATTTTTCATTTACACATTCGTTTCCAGGAAGCAAACAGAAATATTTATTTTACAAATTTACCCACCGATTTCCATAAATCGTAACCCTGCGTTGAATTTCAGATGCAAGCAAAGTCTGCATTCCATTCGCTCTAAAAACTAGACAATCAACTGCTGAAAGATACCAAGTAAGTTCAGATTTTTAGCTTATTTTTTATATGTAGCATCAAGACGAGGTGTAAGTGAATCTATTTAACGAGATGAATGACTATGTGAAGCATAATGATAAGAAGTAACGTCGCGCATAAGCATTTAAAGAACATTGCATATGTAAGAAAACATCAGAGACAACAGCGTTACACAATCCCACATGAAAACGAAACTAAATTCGGATAATGAAATAAAAATTTAAGATTATGCACCAATAATACTAAAATGCTGATAATATTGGTTGTTTTTTTATATAATAAGATAAAGAGAGAATGCGTTGAGAATTGGTGGGAGTAGGGGATAGATAGATAGATAGATAGATAGATAGATAGTAGTAGTAGTAGTAGTAGTAGTAGTAGTAGTAGTAGTAGTAGTAGTAGTAGTAGTAGTAGTAGTACCGAAAAGTAAGGAATATAAGTGTTATGGTACAAACCTTTACGGATTACATGAACTCTTCCGCGTCACTATGAATACCGGGAGCACATGCCTATCGGTGTTGGATCCACCCCATCCTGTTCAGTTTCTCATTAACTTCGGTTCATTGAGGACATCGGGATGGGGTAATACCAGTCGAGGATTCGTTCTCGACAATCAGTCCGGCAGGAACTGGGCCATTTTGGTGGCCTTTTATATACCGGGCTGAGGTATACTGTCGTGGGTTGTCCTAGGGGTGCACCCTCCCAGGCCCTGCTCCCCCTCTTTGGGGTGGAGTAAGTTTATCGCTTACTGCCTGAGGCGCTCTTACCGGGGAATGCCGACGGGGCTGCCCAGGCTATTTTTGCTAGGCCAGAGTGCTCCTTCTTTAGGGGCGCTGGCTTAACTATTCCTACACTTTCCGACCTGGTGTCACATATTCCTGCGGTGGGAGGGAATTAAATGCCTGGAACTACCCCAGTCTAATACTGGCAATCAGACACACGTTCAACCACTCCCTTTACATGCTGTATTTATTTATATATTTTTTCAATATACTTTGTTACACTTAATCCCAAGTTCGTGTTTTCTTTCCGACCGCTAACAGGTCCACAACAGTAAGAGAATGACATAAATAAATAAATGACGTAAATAAAAGAAAAGAAAAAAGACAGAAAGTAAGATGGCGACGTCAATAAATATTTTATGTTATTACTTGACAATTGAAAATTATAGAAATTCAAAAATAAGTATATAAATAGTAATGTGTAGTACCGTGCCGGATGCAGGAGTTCACAGGGGCCCCCATTAGATCGCGGACAACGCTGGGGGGTGGGGGGGTCTGCTAGTACGACGTAGATGCAGTAACTTTTTTTTTTACTTCTGCTTCCTTATACATATTCTTGACATCCCTAACATTGGTTGTTTCTCAAAGATACGTAGAAATATTAGCTTCAAAAGCACATCAATTAACTTCTGTGCACGACACAACATCCACTAATGACTAGGGTTTTCTGCAGAAGGGGTTACTCGCAAGAAAAGAACAAAAAATGATTTTGATATTCGACTCGTTAGTGCAAATGCCAAAGGTGAAAGGTTCCAAACTAAAAAGCTTGGTCTTATTTCCTTTGCTGGCTTCGGGCTGAATGCCGGAATTATACGCTATTGTTGAGCTAATATTATTTAACCTGGGGTATTTATTTTATTTATTTATTCAAATGACAGATGAGAACCCATGGTTATTTTTCATCACTGGTTCATCTGATCCGGGCCCTCAGGATAGAAATGATAAAATCGGAATTACAACCTTTCTTTCGCCACTACCACTCTCACACACAGATACAGTAACACACACACATATATATATATATATATATATATATATATATATATATATATATATATATATATATAAGAAAGGAAGGATGAGAGTAATCCGACGTAATGGGAAATGAAAAAGGAAAAACCAAGAGATATTGTTTATATATTCATCAACGTTTCGTCTTTATTGTAAGACTTCCTCAGGATGATAATTTTAAGAAAAATGTCATGCAAGTACATCAAAATATTGGGTTGACATGATGGGTTGATAAGGAAAATGAACTAATACTCTCACCCCTCCCCTTGTTCACTGCTGCCTTAATGGTACCCACTCAAAGCTTTCCACTACTGACTTCTCGCAACCTGGACCCTCGTCCAGCGCTCTTAGCAGCCATGGCTACTAATTTTCCTTATCAACCCATCATATCAACCCAATATTTCAATGTGCATGCATGATATTTCTCTTAAAATGATCATCCTGAGGAAGTCTTACAATAAAGACGAAACGTTGATTTGATGAATATATAAAAGACATCTCTTGGTTTTTCCTTTTCCCATATATATATATATATATATATATATATATATATATATATATATATATATATATATATATATATATATATATATATATATATGAACGAGACGTGTAAACGTCGAAATGTTGATTAATCCGCATATAGACTATTTCTAATGTTTATTTGTTTACTTATAAAAGCTCTTATTTGTATTGAACACTTTTCACACAATATTGGGATTAATTTCATTTGATTAATATATTTTTACTCGTTAAATATATATATATATATATATATATATATATATATATATATTTAGATTTTTCACTTATAAAATAGATCATTCAGTGAAGACCGGGGTTGTTCCAATAAAAACAAGCTCGATGATACTCGATTACAGAGTACAGAGCATTTATATGTGATTTTATGAAGGCTTACCAAAGCATTCCTTTCAGGACACCAATGATCACCATTAAAGATATTTTTTCTTACAAATATTATTTATTCAAATTAAATGTTTTTTCCTACACGTGTTTCACTACCAAGCAGTTACTTGCTTGGCAGATCATCAGGGAAATTAAATGTCTGGAATACTGGTTTCAACTGCCGACAATACACAATGTGGCGTTGCAATAGTTGAGGTCACTTAAGAAGAGAAGAGGAAAAAAAAATAAAAATAAAAGTAAAAATTAAAAAACAAGGAAGAACAACGATAAAAAAAGAAAGTCCTAGAAAAGTCTTAGAAAAGTAGCTCGTTCATTATTTCTTCCACCAAGCCAACAAGCAAATAATCGGTCCCAAATACATTCAAAAAAACCAAAAAACCGGAACAATGTGCGATAATACACTTTCACGTCGGCCGGCTCAATGATGAATAAATCCCCCCCCCCCCACAAAAAACCAAAAGAACTAAATCATTCAAGATACCGCTCACAAGTTACCATTCCAATCCAATGATAGTATGGGAATTCTAAATCCAACTTCTCACAAAGAAAAGTCAACACAAATGTTCGTCCGAGTTCAAAGAGCCTTATTTCAATGGCCGATTTCTTGCCCTTCGAAACAAACACACGACGAGTTGAATGTCACTCTCGCAGAAAAACCCCCTTACATTAAGAAAAAATCTTAATTAGTAGATAGAAAACTATTTATTCAAAATACTGTTTCTAAAAATATTTATTATTAAACCTATTCTCTATAGAAATTAATTATCTAGTGTCTGGGACGTCATTTTACATTTTGGGAAAATATCCTTCATTTAATTAACTGCCGAATTATTATCGTTTTGTTGTTTAACGAAGCGAAACAAGCCTATCCCGCAGAATTTGTTTTTAAAAGATTGTTCATATATCAAAAATAAAATGTTATTATAAAAAAGAATGATTTAGTTCTTTTGGGGGTTTTTTTGGGGGGGGGATTTATTCATCATTGAGCCGGCCGGCCGACGTGAAAGTGTATTATCGCACATTGTTCCGGTTTTTTGGGTTTTTTTAATGTATTTGGGACCGATTATTTGCTTGTTGGCTTGGTGGAAGAAATAATGAACGAGCTACTTTTCTAAGACTTTTCTAGGACTTTCTTTTTTTATCGTTGTTCTTCCTTGTTTTTTAATTTTGACTTTTATTTTTATTTTATTTTCCTCTTCTCTTCTTAAGTGACCTCAACTATTGCAACGCCACATTGTGTATTGTCGGCAGTTGAAACCAGTATTCCAGACATTTAATTTCCCTGATGATCTGCCAAGCAAGTAACTGCTTGGTAGTGAAACACGTGTAGGAAAAAACATTTAATTTGAATAAATAATATTTGTAAGAAAAAATATCTTTAATGGTGATCATTGGTGTCCTGAAAGGAATGCTTTGGTAAGCCTTCATAAAATCACATATATACATATATATATATATATATATATATATATATATATATATATATATATATATATATATATATATATATGTGTGTGTGTGTGTGTGTGTGTGTGTGTATATATATGTGTGTGTGTGTGTGTTGATTCATATAAAAGTATATATTTAAGTATATACTCCTTATAATATTCGAAAATGTTTCAAATTGCAAGCTCAATGAAGTTGTATTACAAGCTTCAGAGAATTTATACTTTATAGTTGCATTCCAATGGCCATGGGAAAAATCAATCCCAAACCAGAATTTTCATTTACTGTTTCAATTTTTTTATTTTCCTATTTCAGCGAATACCTGTATCATTTCTTCGTGTCACAAAACCAAATCTTTAATTTATTTTTTCAAAATTTAATACTTTTCTTACGCGCGTTTCACAGCAAAGTCAAGAGAAATATATAGTTTTTAGTTTAACTTGGCTGATCATCAGAGCAATAGTTAACTTAATTGTAATAGGAAAACATATTTTCCCAAAAACAGGAGAAAGGAAGAAGAAAAAAGTTTAAGGAGTATTGTGAAAAATAACGGCAAGACAAAATACATGAAAAAACTAACTTAAAAAATGGTGACAAAAGTCCTGAACCCCCCCCCCCCACTCTAAAAAAAAACTTGCTCCTTAAATTTAAATCGACTATTCAAACCGTCACCTATAATCAAATCCAACTGGGCTAGCATGAATCAACTCAAGGGCAAAGCAAAATCCCGATGGAAGAATCTTCCCCGAAAAGAACAATTGATAAATTATAATTGAAACTGATCGAATCATGTTGATTGGACTTGATTTTTTGTAATACCATCAATAAATAAATACTCTGCTCTTATTAAATACTTGTTGGATTTCTTTCTACCAAACTAAACCCAATATTATATACATAAATGAATGAATGCGAAAGTTGGGCCCGTTTCTCGTATTAACGGCAAAGTCAAAACGCTCTATTTCAAGTTCCTATTTATCTACTTCCCACGGAGCAGAATGTGACACAAGGTCGGAAAGTGGGAGTCTCAGCACTCTAGAGGAAGAGTACCTTGAGGAACTTTTAAAAATTGCCTGGGCAGCCCCGTCGGCATTCCCCAGTAGGGGCGCCTCAGACAGTAAGCAATAAATTTACTCCACCCCAAAGAGGGGAGGCAAAGCCTGGGAGGGTGGACCTCCTAGAACTGCACAGGACAGACCCATAGACAGGCGTAAATCAAGCCCCGAAGGCCAAGACAATACCAGTCTATGGAGTGCAGTATCCATGTCGCAAAGTTAACTAATTTGCATATTGGTTTTGAAAAGGACATTTTATTAATTAATTATTTGTTAATGTTTTACAATTCAATAATTGTTTTGATTTTAATATAACAAATAGTTCCGTTTTGCAATATTGTTTTATTTCCTGTGCGCATATTTAGAATTTGTGTTCAAATGTTTATTTCTTTAGAGAAATCGCCTTTATTTTGAGCAAGTTGCGATCTTGAGTTAAAAAAAAAAGAAATCAATTTGCTTTTTCAATTGCGATTTAA
This sequence comes from Sepiola atlantica, assembly GCA_963556195.1. NCBI lineage: Eukaryota > Metazoa > Mollusca > Cephalopoda > Sepiida > Sepiolidae > Sepiola > Sepiola atlantica. The sequence goes on along the minus strand of OY744537.1, from coordinate 72,554,500 downwards.
AAATTCTAAATTCCACTTTCTAGACGGTCACATTTAAAAGATAAATACATTTGTTTCAAAATTACCAAATTATTCATGGTCATCTATTTATATGGACAAGTGAGAAAGTACTTCAAGTAGCGAACATTGCAAAACAATAGCGAGACGGCAAAAACATCTAGTTTACATATATATATTGGCTTAAGGAAAGAATAATAAACACTAGTTTATTACTGAATGCACCTTGCATTGAACAATTGAAATTTGAAATAAATTTGGACAATCGTCGCATATTTATCACTCTTTTTTCTTCTCTCTCTCTCTCTCTCTCTCTCTCTCTCTCTATATATATATATATATATATATATATATATATATATATGGCTTTACGGAGCCCTCCAAAAAGGAGCGCGCTCCAGGAGCACGCTCCTTTTTGCTGGAGCGAAGGAGAAAAGGGCTCATTTTATATTCAGCGGGAGTGGAGCGGGAGCAACTCCATTTGGGACTAAAAAGCGGTGGTTTCATCGCTCCTCGCTCCAAAATTATTTGATTTTTTTTTAAACATTAGTTTTTTTTATTCAGCAATAAAAAGGAAAAGAAAAAGTCTCAGCTAAACTCTTTGAGTTATTTTTAAAATTATATCTCTGGTAAATGTATATGAGATAGAGAGAGAGAGGGGAGAGAGAGAGAAAGAAGGAGAGAGTTACACCTGGAAATAGAACACTGAAACTTCTCAGAATTTTTTCACATCTACGTTACATTTTTGATAGGACAGTTTTCTTAAGGCAGGAGACAATTTGGCAACAAATGCCTTCAAATGTGCCATCTATAGAGATGTCTTTGAAGTTATTTTCTTAAAGATTTAAACGTTTTTTTGTATTTATGACAAGGATGTTTATTGCTGATTGAGTAAATAAGCAAATTTTTCTTTTCATTTTAATTGAACTTTTATGCCACATTTTTACCGTCGTCTTTTTGGCAAGATTTTGTTATTCTTAAATTCACAACTAGTATGTTTTAACCTTTTCATGTTTGCTTTAAAATTCGTTTAATTCCGTTAAAACTTGATTTTGTAAATAGAATGTTCAAAGTTTGTTGTTTGTGTGTAATAAAATGTTAAAGCAATAAAAAATATATTTAGTCCAAAGAAAAAATATCTTTGGTCCAAGGAAAAAATATCTTTGGTCCAAGAAAAAAATATCTTTGGTCCAAGGAAAAAATATATTTAGTCCAAAGAAAAAAATATCTTTAGTCCAAAGAAAAAAATATCTTTAGTCCAAAGAAAAAAATATCTTTAGTCCAAAGAAAAAAATATCTTTAGTCCACGGAAAATAAAAACAATAAAAACCAACATGGCCGCCAGTGATTAAAACCTGGAATTAAAGTTAGATTCTCAACACTTTAAAAAGTAAATGAGAATTTTATTTCAGGACAAAAAATACAATTAAGACCAATCAGTTTCATCCAAAATTTGGGCGAATACCAAGCGAAATGAGCGAAAAAAACAAAAAAAAACAGAGGTCCCTATTCTACAATTAAACCGATGTTTAAACTTAATTAAATTAAAGAAAATGTCTTAAATTTTATTTTATAAAAGCAAATCATTAGACTTTCTGACTAATTTGTTGTTTTTTTAAACCGAAAGCAGATTAGATATCTTTCTTTATCTCAAAAAATCTATTATCGAATATTAAAATTGTAAACAGTTTGTTTTTATTATAGATTTAAAATATGGACGTTTTCACCTTTTATTAAAATTAAAAATTAAAATAAATGTTTTTGCCCGACCAAGTAAAACTTGCTCCAGTTAATTTTTCGGGGGATGAAAATTAGACCCGATATTTTTTCAACTCCTATGGTCTTGGTCAGATATTTTGAATGAAATTTTAAGACATTAAATGGATCTCTGAATTGTTTATTGACAATTTATTGATATGTTTGGCCAACTTATGGAATAGTATTTTTTATTTAATCTTTAAAAAATAAAATTCATTGTTTATTTTTGTTTTTTCGCCCCAAATTGTACTATTAGAAAAAATGGATAAATCGATTTGTTTGAAAGTACTTGCGCATTTTTCTGTGATAAATAATAATATACATTATACTATATAGTTACGTTCTTAAAACAAACAAATATTAAACAACCACACGACGATTAATGTTGCCCTGGTTGTCTCTCCCCTCACAGTGAAATGTTTTCTTTAAAAAGAAAATAATCACTAATAATTTTTAAAAGTAAAACTTTATTTATTTAAAACAAATCTAAATTCCCTTCCAAAATAAATAGAAAAGATATCGGGTCAAATTTTCTTCCCCTGAAAAAATAGGTTGTTAATGTAATGAAAATTAAAATTGTTTTAAAATACTTCAGGGATTTTTCTATTTCTATTTTATACCTCAGGAAACGTATGCTTCGTCCGACATGTTCTCCTATAACTCTGAGCACATCTCAAAATATTAGCGAGAGTTTGTCAAATATTATCTTACGGTCTTACACTTAAAGTGACATCCCCACCCATATTGACGAAATCCTTTGACGCCCACCCCTATCCTTCGACCACTCATTGGCAGAATAGAACGTTTATGAAGCGCTGAAAAAGAGCCGCTCCTTTTATATAGGAGTTTGAGCTGGAGCGGCTCCATTTTGAAAATGGGGAGCGTGAGAGGAGCCAGCTCCAATTTTGGGCGTTGGAGCAAGAGAGAGAGGGGGGGAAGAGAAGACTATCGATTTCTCGAAGATAGCATTGAATGTAAAAAGTCATTATTTGATTTTGACTAACAAGTTTTTATTTCAATTCGATTTCATTCCTTTATAAAAAAATATTTATCCACCTAGAAACATTTTCACGATGGCTACGATCTTTGTTGTTAGCAGCAAATTTAGATTAGAACAGGTGTCATCTCTCGTTTGAGGAGCAAATTTCACTACTTATCGTACATACTACTTCGAATAATACATTATTGCATTTATTATTAATATATAACACTTAAATAATAGACTATTAGTATTATTATTTATAACGAATATATAACAATTCAATAATATAATAATGTAATTAATATTATTATTAATATATAACACTTAAATAATATAATATTGTTATTAATATCATTATTTATTATTAATATAACACTTAAATAATATAATATTGTAATTAGTGTTATAATTTATTATTTATATATAACACTTCAATAATATAATATTGTAATTAATATTATTATTTCTTCTTTTTATATAACACTTCAATAATATAATTTTCTCATTAATATTATTATTTATAATTAATATATAACACTTTTATAATATAAATTGTAATTAATATTATTATTTATTATTAATATATAACACTTTTATAATATAAATTGTAATTAATATTATTATTTATTATTAATATATAACACTTCAATAATATAATATTCTCATTAGTGTTATTATTTATTATAAATATATAACACTTCACTAATATAATATTGTCATTATTATTATTATTTATTATTAATATACCATTTCAGTAAGTTAATATTGTAATTAGTGTTATTATGTATTATAAATGTATAACACTTCAATAATATAAAATTGGAATTAGTATTATTATATTATTTATATATAACACTTTAATAATATAATATTGTGATTAATATTTTTTATTAATATACAACACTTCAATAATATAATATTGTAATTAATATTATTTTTTTATTAATATACAATCATTCTATAATATGATATTGTAATTAATATTATTTTTTTATTAATATACAACACTTCAATAATATAATATTGTAATTAATATTATTTTCTTTATTAATATACAACACTTCAATAATATAATATTGTAATTAATATTATTTTCTTTATTAATATACATCACTTCAATAATATAATATTGTAATTAATATTATTTTCTTTATTAATATACAACACTTCAATAATATAATATTGTAATTAATATTATTTTTTATTAATATACAACACTTCAATAATATAATATTGTAATTAATATTATTTTTTTATTAATATACAACACTTCAATAATATAATATTGTAATTAATATTATTTTTTTTATTAATATACAACACTTCAATAATATAATATTGTAATTAATATTATTTTTTTATTAATATACAACACTTCAATAATATAATATTGTAATTAATATTATTTTTTTTATTAATATACAACACTTCAATAATATAATATTGTAATTAATATTATTTTTTTTATTAAAATACAACACTTCAATAATATAATATTGTAATTAATATTATTTTTTTTATTAATATACAACACTTCAATAATATAATATTGTAATTAATATTATTTTCTTTATTAATATACAACACTTCAATAATATAATATTGTAATTAATAATATTTTTTATTAATATACAACACTTCAATAATATAATATTGTAATTAATATTATTTTCTTTATTAATATACAACACTTCAATAATATAATATTGTAATTAATATTATTTTTTTTATTAAAATACAACACTTAAATAATATAATATTGTAATTAATATTTTTTTTTATTAATATACAACACTTTATCAATATAATATTGTAATTAATATTATTTTTTTTATTAATATACAACACTTCAATAATATAATATTGTAATTAATATTATTTTCTTTATTAATATACAACACTTTAATAATATAATATTGCAATTAATATTATTTTTTATTAATATACAACACTTCAATAATATTATATTGTAATTAATATTTTTTTAATTAATATACAACACTTCAATACTATAATATTCTAATTAATATTTTTTTATTAATATACAACACTTTAATAATATAATATTGTAATTAATATTATTTTTTTCATTAATATACAACACTTCAATAATATAATATTGTAATTAATATTTTTTTTATTAATATACAACACTTCAATAATATAATATTGTAATTAATATTTTTTATTAATATACAACACTTCAATAATATAATATTGTAATTAATATTTTTTTATTAATATACAACACTTCAATAATATAATATTGTAATTAATATATTTTTTTATTATTAATATACCACACTTTAATAATATAATATTGATATCAATGTACAACCAAACGTGAAAATTTCAGGAAATATATGGTAGCTTTCATAATTCACTACTACAAAATGTTACGTCAATCGATGTCAAATATTTATGTACAACTGGTCTAATAGCTATCCTTTGATGACGTTCTTGTGTTTTCACGTGAACAACGGCTTTACGTTAACGTTTATATTTGGATTTCAGAGAGAATTCATTTTTATTATCATTTATATCTGTTGGAAATTAATGACTGAAACACCAGACATACAAGTTTATTTGTACCAATTGTCACTATGGACATTCGTAGGAAGTGTGGTCTTGAATTGACTTCACACTCATCGGATCTTAACGTCCCACACCAGATTTTTATCTGTGAGGTTATCTCAAAGATAATGTCTATGAGAACAATCCCAAGACTATTCCAGAACTGAAGAGGTCAGTTCAGCCCAAATCAGATGGGAGATTCAAGAGAAGAGTGTGTCAGTTATTCACAATTTTGAACGTTGTATTCAGGTATGTTTACAACGCAACGGTGATAAGACAAAAACTGTTGGAGACTCAAGACTAAAGGGTGGTGGGCAAGTCAGATAGAGACTGAAGTGTGCTTGCACCAAATATGGTTGGATGGCAGAAAGGATTGTAAATTTATTAACGATTCTATGAATGACATTTTAAGAGGTCACTGTGTAGTTTATAGCATATTACAGAATCTAAACCTTATTATCCCCTGGATTGATAAGGGGGGGGGGCAATATTAATATGAGTTGATCTTGTTCAGTCATTCTCTACGTTTGTTAAGCAACAGTTTTTTTTTATCACGACCAGTTAAATAGGAGGGTCGTTTACGAATTCGACAAGACACCGGAAGAAAACCGGAGAGTACAACGGCCGAAGCCTTATGAAGATGAAATCTGAAACATGATTGGTTGCTGCATTTTACAGCTAGGACACTTTGGTGATAGTCTCATTCGTATGAGGTGTGATCTTGAATGGACTTTACACTCATCGGATCTTAACCACCCCCCCCCCACCAGACTTTTATCTCTGAGGTTATGTCAAAGATAATGTCTATCAAAACAATCTCAGGATATTCCAGAACTGAGGAGGTCATCACGGCCCAAATCAGAGGGGAGTGCCACGAGAAGAGTGTGTCAGTTATTCACAATTTTGAACGTTTTATTCAGGTATGTTTACAACGCAAAGGTGCACATTGGACATTCAAGACTGGAGGGTGCTGGGCAAGTCAGATAGAGACTAAAGTGTCTTTGTCCCATTTAATGGTTGGATTGCAGAAAAAGATTGTGAATTTATTAACGATTCCATGAGTAGCCTTTCTTTTTGTTACCCTGTATTAGATCGGCAGAAAAAGTTTGTGCGCCATCTTAAAATAATGATTTATTAGTGTAGAATTTATTTTTAAAATGCCGGAGATCCTTCTACTCCAATAGCTTTTTTCCTCGTGCTGCTGGCCTCTGGAACTCCCTCCCTGTTCCCTGTTTCCCCGACAGTACCGACATGCAGAGGTTTAAAACTAATGTAAACAGACATCTCGTTACACTGCTCCCAACTTGGGGTGACACCCAAAACCCACACCCAAATTCTCAGTAACCTTTTACGATTACAATGGCGGCATGCCTTGTTTGGGGTGAAATATCATTTTTTTTTAAATATTTTAAAAAGTAAAAAATGTTCGGATGACAATGAGCCGTTGTTTGATTGACACCAAAGGGGTCAGAGGTGACACCAGAACGTGAGTTGCCGAAACCACGTGACTTTCAGACGGAGATTTTCTGTATTGTTAGACTTTAAACAGGAAAGACGTGTCCAGGGTGCCGTCACACAATTTAACATGGTGTAGCGGGACGAGTCATCTGTCTAGCTGTCTAGCTGTCTGCCTGTCGGTCTCACACGCGCGTACGAAAGTAATCTGTTTCTCTGATATTTTCTGTTACTGTACTTCTCTTTGTAATAAACCTTTGTTATATACCTCGGCGTCCGAGTGATTGTATCCACAGACAAAGAAGAACCTTGGTTCCTGACGACGACACGGGTTTATAATGGTTCATACACGCACCGGTAAGTGAAAGTAGAAAACCTTCAACTTCATCGAATGATTCAAATTAGAGACAATTCGTAGAGTCGTTGGCAGAAGGTCGTGGACAATGATGATTTTTTTGATTTTTTAAATAAATTTATGTACAATAAATCATTTATTTTTCCGTCCAGCAAACATGTCAGCATGTAAAACAGACGTTAAACTGATGATGATGATGATGATGATGATGATGATGATGATGATGATGATGATGATGATGATGATGATGATGATGATGATGACTCATTAAGCTTAAGCCTTAATTTTTAGACATTTTCTAGAATCAAAATTATATAATGTATTTTGATCAAAATTGGAACAAGGATTCTAGATCTAAGGTTTAGTAGGATTATATCTTATATATTTTTTAATTTTATATCTTATTTTAATATTCGTACGGGGGCATAAAACTGGTGCAAATCTGTTCTGTTCGGGGAATTAATCTTACCCAGCTTAAAACGAGTATGCTTCTAGTATATATATATATATATATATATATATATATATATATATATATATATATATATATATATATATATATACTTCAAGTATATATATGATATATGTGTGTCTGTGTGTGTCTGTGTGTTTGCTAGTTCTTGCGCTCGTGTGTGTGATAATGCCAGAACAAATGACGTTGATATATTCTGATACAGAAGCTCAATTTTAACTGGGGTTTCGTATGTCAGCTCCCGCCTTTAAAAAATGTGCCGATTCAGCATTCAAACTGACAATTAACCTGAGAATCGAAAAAGAAAGAACCGATCGTTAGGTTTTGGAAGAAAAGGACAAAGAAAAACAAAAACGAAAATAAAAATTAAGTACAAATGTAGATGATAAAGAAAGAAAAAAAAAGAAAAATACAAAATATTCGAAAGAAAAAAAACAACGAAAAAGAAAGAAAGAAAGAACATGTACACATCAATGTGCACCTCTGCGTTGAAAAGGAAAAGGGAAGGGGTAGATTAGAGAGAGGGGCGGAGAGAAAGAGAAAGAGAGAGAGAGAGAGCGTAATAGATCCGATGGCAAAAATAAGAAAGAATAAAACGGGAACACAAAAGAATGTTGACAAATGCAGACGCAAGAAACGCAATTCAGATAAGTCAGCATTTTTTGTGGGTTTTTTTTTGTACTTGCTTTGTTCTTATTTTGTTATTATTTTCCTCCAAAATAATCAAGTACGTAGTTGAACGTTCTCACTTTCCGGTGCGTGTATAAACCATTATACACCTGTGTTGTCGTCATCGTCGTCATCGTCGTCGTCGTCGTCATCGTCGTCGTCATCGTCGTCGTCGTCGTCATCGTCGTCGTCGGGAACCCAGATTCTATTCGTCTGCTGATAAACGCAATCGTGCACCGATGTTTATAAAAAAGGGTTTATTACCAAGAGAAGAACAATCACAGAAAACATCAATGATATGGGTTACTTTCGTACGCGTGAGGGAGAGAGAGAAAGACAGACAGCTAGATAGACGGATAGCCCGTCTCGTTACACCTAGTTATATTGTGCGCGCCTGCCACCCCCATTGGGGATGGCACTCCGGACACGACTTTTCTGCTTGAAGTCTCTTCAGCCGACAGAAAACTTCCGTCCGTAAGTCCTGTGGTTTAGTCAAGTTCCGTTTTCTTAGGTCACCTCTGGCCCTTAAGGTACCACGCAAACTTTATATTCAGACTTTATATTCGGCCTTCGTTATGTAACAAGTAGAATATAAGAAGGAACCACGGGAAGAATACGAATGTCACTAGTGAAAACGGTTCTATGGATCGAATAGTAATCGAACACGACATGCTGGTATCCACTTCACAACCTCCCATACAAAAGTATTGCTCCAAAGAAACATAAAAAGATAGCAAAAAGAAGGACACAAGAAATAACGAAAAGAGAAATATGAAAATCAGAAATTAAAAAAAATAAATAAAAGAATAAAAAGAAGCGCGAAAAGCAGGAATAAAAAAAAAGAAACAAAAATAAAAGGATGTTGATAGATATAAAAGCATTGTTCTGAATAAAGAAAAAAAAGAAAGAAAAAAGAAAGAAAAAAAGAATGAATGAGAGAAAGAAATACAGATGTCGGGAATTGAACAAATCAAAAAGACAGAAAAATGACGCTAAATGTTTACAAGTAAACAAATTTATTTGAAATAACAAAATAAAAAAAGAAAGAAATGTAAAACATAAATCAGAAATTAAAACAGAAAGAAAGAAAGAACGGGCGAATAGTCGTATTAAGTAAACATTAAACAAACATGGTAACACATAAACGGTTGCAGAAAATGCTAGATCATTGAATTGGGCAAAAAGAAAAAAATGCATAATTAAACGAAAGAACAAAGTAAAAAAAACAAGATGTACAGGTACCAGTATTGAAGCCAGAGTTATCTCCCTTAGTGAGAAACTGGTTCCTTATCAGAGTGATCGCCCTTAGTAAAAAAAATAGCTCATATCCCTCAAATATTGTGGTAACACGAGATTTGGTTGTGACTTCTCAATTCACACGTAGTCGAGAAATAAGACTGTGTTACGTCTTCAGTTACTGATCGCTCACTCTACAGAGAGGACAGGCTTCGGTACGTCTACTAACAAAAAGGGCTTAACAATCCCCTTTTCTACTTTCGTATAGGAATAACTTGTGCCTTTTTCTGTTGTATGGGAACAATTTTTTCTGTGTGTTTATGCTGATGTCTAACATGTTTCATTTATGGTTTTCATAAATTGTCGTAGACAAACTATTTATAAATGAAATGTATTTGTCCCTCCCGGCTTTTGTAACCGTATTTTGCTTATTGATCCGTGTCTGTATTGCAGACAAAAAACATCCAATATTAGCACCCTCATATTCGTCTGCGCATGCGTTGCTAAACTTGATAAAACAGAATATAAAATATTCTAATTCTTCGGTGGTGACCCCTTGTTAGAAAGCGCAAAATAAATTGTTAAACAGTAATAAACATAATTGACTACCCAGTAAGACATCTCACACTAAGTGTTTAGAATAGTTCAGTTTAGCTGCGAGAAAAATAATTCAGAAATAGTCGGTTTCACAAGCATTTCTTTCCCTGTGCGTAGAATATATGAATAAAGAAGAAGGGAAAAAATATTTTGCCTTTCTGGTTTGTTTCTCACTTTCTCCACAGTAACATATTTAATTGTATTTTTTTTTACTCCGCGTCAGCTTTTTTTCTCCATCTTTGCCTGTAACGAGTAATGAGTGCTTATTTTTTTACTACTTGCTTTCTCTTGGTCGACGAAAACCAGCTAACGTAGCACTGCTTGACTATCATTTCTCTGGTGGTGGAAATAAAACATTTCACTATGGCCGAAAAAGATGGATACAATAATATCTGTCCGATATATTTACAGGCAGACTCAGCCTTATGCTTCACTCAAATAGAGCTTAATTGCCAAATCAGATGGATTACCTTTAAATTAAAAAAAAAACTCCATGCGGCAATCTCTTAATTATCCCCAAAATGTAGCGATTGAAGTAAGATATATAATAGTTTCTCCACCGGTAGAGGAACCTCACATGGTGCTAAAAGAACATTTGATTTCGAGGATATCGACTCAAATTTTGCACGAGTAAAAATTTAGGGGATAATCTCAATTTTGGGGACGACTTCAGAAGCATGCTGGCGATAGTAAGGAAGACGAAATTATTGTACGTCACATTTTCCTACAGCGTATTCCTGTTACATTAGCGATGATAGCAGATACAATTGCTGAAGTGCTGACACCTGCTTTGGTATCGGGTGTGCGAACCTCTGGCCAAGCTCATGGAAGATCAAAGTAAGCTAGAGACCAGAATGGACGAATTGTCCAGATTATTTTATAGACTTAATACAGCTCCTCCCACCCCCTAAAAAATAGAGATTTCTCCAACTACCGCTCAAAGAAAATGAACAGAGACTTCATGCAGCACATACATGGTTTGTAGATAATTCATATTTCTGTTAGTCCTTCTACTCATGTAAGTCGATTCAGAAAAATATCCAGTTGATATACTGAAGCAACTCGGGATAGCAACATGGGAGAAATCTGCCTTCTATTATATGTGGCTAACCGCACTATGGAAATAAATTCCTCGTAGACAGTGACGTACAAATTGTGATAATTCCTGCGATAAAGGCAGAAAAAAAGATTAAGGGCGATCGTAAGCTTACTCTGCGGACCATAAATATCTTTTATTCGAACTTTACAGCCAGAGGTACCTATCATTAAATTTTGACTTAAAAGAGATTTTCGCTTACTTTTTTTATCATGAGAGGTGAAGAACGGCATATTCGTTGCTGAATTTTGGGACAAATATGGCTTTCACGTGGATATTCACAGACATTGTCTGATTGACCCCGGGATCACAATGATACATTTCTAGCCTTATCCTGCTATACCCCATCGTGACCAATACGGATGTTAGTTCTATTTGTTTTCTTTTTTTCTTTTTAGAAGCTTTGCAGAGATTCACAAGCATAACGAAACCATCCCTCGACAGGGGAACACTCGGTCACCCATTATATCGCGACTAGCGCCTCCCTGTGCAAAACCGACATCGGAAGCTGGCACTGGGAAAACTAAGCCGACTCTAACCAAATAATCGAAATGGCTATTATCCATTCATTAAATATTAATGCTTAGTTTTTCTTTCTCCCCAAAAAATCCATATTGCCACTGAAGCGTAAGGAGCTACTGTGATAGGGGTCAGGGAAACAGAGAGCAGGAAGGGAATTCCAAAGATAAGCGGTCCTAAAAAATATGCCATATTAGAGTAGAAAACCCTCCTGCATCTAGGGACCTCTACAGTGAAGAGTTGGATTTACTGCTAGTCGTGTGGGTTGGGTGTATTTATGGGTACAAGTCCAGAAAGTTCATTGGAGCACATTCTGTGAGAGTAGTTGTAAAATAAGCACAGCGATGCAACACTGAGGTGATGCGACAGGGGTTAAGGCTTGGCGGACAGTGCGAGATCTATTTAGAAATCATTTTTTTGCACTCTGTCTAAAAGTAAGAGGCTAGAGGGTTGAAGCACCAGCCCAGATGTGGCAATAATACTTCATGCACACGTGGGCTTCTCTACAACATTTAGTACCAAAGAGTAATGTGGATGGTGATTATAGGGCACTCAACTCTGTAACTGAACCCTAACACCGTTACTCTATTAACCACATCAATGGTATAACCGCTGTAATTCAAGAAAAAACGATTATTTTCACGAAATTAAATCTCATCCGGGCCTACCACAAAATACCAGTAGAGCACGAAGACATTCCCAGAACACTCGCACCACACGTGGTCGAGCAATAACTGAATTCAGAATAATTGTCAATTATGTCGAACTCGTTCTTTTTTACATTGTGATCACCAGGAATCGTGATATAGATAACGTTGTACGTGCCAGATTCGTTGACAACAACAATGTCAGCTCGCCTGAGCTCAATGATCCTGCCGGTTTGTATATTCGGACTCCACAGTTAAGAAAAAATATTTCCATTGCACAATTTTGCACGCGCACATACATATACATACACCAAAACATTGTTTTCAAAAACACATACATATACACACACCAAAAAATTGTTTTCAAAAACACATACATATACACACACCAAAAAATTGTTTTCAAAAACACATACATATACACACACCAAAAATTGTTTTCATATACACACGCCAAAAAAATGTTTTCAAAAACACATACATATACACACACCAAAAAAATGTTTTCAAAAACACATACATATACACACACCAAAAAATTGTTTTCAAAAACACATACATATACACACACCAAAAATTGCTTTCATATACACACACCAAAAAAATGTTTTCAAAAACACATACATATACACACACCAAAAAATTGTTTTCAAAAACACATACATATACACACACCAAAAAATTGTTTTCAAAAACACATACATATACACACACCAAAAATTGTTTTCATATACACACGCCAAAAAAATGTTTTCAAAAACACATACATATACACACACCAAAAAAATGTTTTCAAAAACACATACATATACACACACCAAAAAATTGTTTTCAAAAACACATACATATACACACACCAAAAATTGCTTTCATATACACACACCAAAAAAATGTTTTCAAAAACACATACATATACACACACCAAAAAATTGTTTTCAAAAACACATACATATACACACACCAAAAAATTGGTTTCAAAAACACATACATATACAGACACGAAAAATTGTTTTCATACACACACCAAAAAAATGTTTTCAAAAACACATACATATACATACACCAAAAAATTGTTTTCAAAAACACATACATATACACACACCAAAAAATTGTTTTCAAAAACACATACATATACAGACACCAAAAATTGTTTTCATATACACACACCAAAAAAATGTTTTCAAAAACACATACATATACACACACCAAAAAATTGGTTTCAAAAACACATACATATACACACACCAAAAAATTGGTTTCAAAAACACATATGCAAACGTAGATACGTTTTACACAGTCAAGATTGTGTATAGTGTTAGCTTTTGTATTTGAAGGAATAAAAAAGGCAAAAACGAGAGAAACATGGTTCCTGTTCATAGAAAAACGTGTTCGCCACTGCAACTTTTCTCGCGTGACACCGTATTCGATCCAGCAACGTATTTGCCGCTAGATCGGTATCACATAGTAGACTTTTCTCCAAAAACACATTTTTCAATACTGCTCTTGGTAACAATGTATTCGCCATTGAAACTTCGTTACGTGGTATGCTTTTTTCCAACAAAACTAGTTTCAATATTGATCTTAACCCTTTAACTGCTAAAACGCTTCTAACGGAATCATATTAACCCCATTTGTTATGGATGACAAAGCACACCGGTCACGCGTGGTCGATACGCATGAATACTCTCATTCCAGCAAGCACTTTTTCTTTCTCGCATTTAGGTTCCGCACGCCAGGTAGAGACGTGCCCTTTTATGGCGATGATAAGGCGTTAAGACTATTTTCACTATTCGATCCAGGTTCTGTCTGACGCATTACGTCCGTCATAGTATTTCCTTAAGACGTCAATTGTGAGGGAAATTTTCAATTAGCCCGTTTGAATCTTTCTCAAGTAAGCCTAGTGCCACAACTACCACAGATATCTTCATATGCCACATTCTTGAAATGTCGATGTCAAGGTCATCATTTTTTATATTTGTTCAGAGTTCTGGAAGTTATATGAGAGTTTTCAGGAATCACCATGTTAATAAGAAAGTGCAATCCGTTTTCATAGCCTTTGATCAATATGTATGGAGATTACCGTTGCATCTGTTTATATGTATATTAAAGTCTTTGATCAATATGTATGGAGATTAACGTTGCATCTGTTTATATGTATATTAAAGTCTTTGATCAATATGTATGGAGATTAACGTTGCATCTATTTATATGTATATTAAAGTCTTTGATCAATATGTATGGAGATTAACGTTGCATCTGTTTATATGTATATTAAAGTCTTTGATCAATATGTATGGAGATTAACGTTGCATCTATTTATATGTATATTAAAGTCTTTCATCAATATGTATGGAGATTAACGTTGCATCTATTTATATGTATATTAAAGTCTTTGATCAATATGTATGGAGATTAACGTTGCATCTGTTTATATGTATATTAAAGTCTTTGATCAATATGTATGGAGATTAACGTTGCATCTGTTTATATGTATATTAAAGTCTTTGATCAATATGTATGGAGATTAACGTTGCATCTATTTATATGTATATTAAAGTCTTTGATCAATATGTATGGAGATTAACGTTGCATCTGTTTATATGTATATTAAAGTCTTTGATCAATATGTATGGAGATTAACGTTGCATCTATTTATATGTATATTAAAGTCTTTGATCAATATGTATGGAGATTAACGTTGCATCTGTTTATATGTATATTAAAGTCTTATACAATCTTACAATCTGCAAGTCAAATCTTCTCACCAAGATGAAACGTGACTTCTTTGAAGTCATTTTTACATCAGTTCTTGCATATGGAAGTAACACCTGGGCATTTATCAAAAGATTGGGGGAGAAAATTGACGGCGTGTACACCAGAATACTAAGGGCTGTTCTTAACATCCCCTGGGGGTGGCAGCATTTCAAAAGTGAGATCAGAGAGAGAAGAGCCAACATTTCTGATCACTGGTCGAGAGCTAGTAATTAAATTGTCATGAAGTGTTCTATTGTGGATGCCAAAACAGGGATGTAGTTCAGTGGGGATAACGCGCAGAACCTACAGCAAAGCGAGGCATCACGATGCACCTATGAAGACCTACCTGGTTTGATGGAGGATAGAGCAAGATGGCGTGAGCGAGTCAGGAAAATCCGTGACAAAACCACGATTAGATGATGATCAAATGGTTTCAGGTGTTGTGTTTGTCTGGGAGATGTTCATACAAATAGCTTTCGGTTTACTTTCTATAAACCTTGGAGATTTTCCAATGCCAGCCTTATCATGATAAATGTAATATTCGGTGGATACTAACACCAGGCAACCTCATACAAGATAGTCAGTTTCTTTCTGTGCATTCATCACAACATTTGCATTTGGAGTCAACATTATTATTCAGTATGTTTGTTTCTTATTTTGTTTTATTTTACGGCACATCAACACTCTTCGGGTTATTTGATATCGAATCCAATAATTTTGGTAAAAGAGTTTACATATTGTCTCTAAATTCCCATTTGCAAACCTGATATTTGTCGCCTTTCTTCTTTTTATTTTAATGTTTTTTGACAACAACAATTAAAAAGAACAACCACATTTTTGATTTTGCAAGATTTGACATCCTTCTATTATTATTATTATTATTATTATTATTATTATTATTATTATTATTATTATTATTATTATTATTATTATTATTATTATTACTATTATTATTATTATTATTATTACTATTATTATTATTATTATTATTATTATTATTATTATTATTATTATTATTATTATCTGAGTGACAACAAGCCTCCACAAATTTCCAGTACTCCTCACCTCTTTTCGATAACCATTACAAATGACTTTGCTGTATCGCAACAGCTGTTTACCATTGATTTTTCGCTGGTAACGATCATTTGTCTCCTCTGAGATTTGGATGGAAATAAACCTATCTACGGTCACAGTACTCTCCGCACTCTTCCAGTGTGGTCTGGTTAGTGCTGTCCTTCTTCTGTCTTCCCATCCTCCTTGACTCTTCACGGCTATTTTGTGAGGTATCAACCGTGGCTGGTGCTATCACTTTGGAAGAGGGCAGTTTATGAAGTTTCTTGTAGTTTGTATTCCTTTGGTTCATGTGGTTTTGTTTTCTTCTTTCTGTTGTACCATCCATGTGGCTGATTACCGTTCGTAGCTTATGCAGGTTAGTTTCCGCATTCGAGGATTTTCCTTAAGATTGCAGCTGTTTTCATCATTGCCGTCCTTTGTATGGTCTCAGTGATCCCTTCGATTCCAATTTCTCCCATTCTTCCAGTTTTTTTTGGGGGGGATTGTTCCTAGTGCCCCTGCGATCATTGGTATCGTATTAACATCCTTCATACTCTATATTTCTTTCAGTTCTCTGGCAAGTTCCGTGTATTTTTTTTACGTAGTTCACTCCAAACAAGGCAGGCCGCCACTGTAGACGTAAGCGGGCTACTGACAAGAAAGAAAAGGGGAGAAGGTTGGATGGGTCAACCTAAACTGGGATCTGCGCAGCGAGATGTCTGTTTACATTAATTTTAAATTTCTGCATGTCAGCACTGTCGGGGAAACAGGGGGCAGGGAGGGAGTTTTAGAGGCCAGCAGCACGACGAAAAAAGCTACTTGAGTAGAAAGCTCTCCGGCATCTGGGGACCTCCACAGTGAATGGATGGGATTTAATTGATTGTCGAGTTGGTCTAGTGACCGGCAAAATCTACAACTTGGCAGGATTTTTTCTTCTTGTTGACTATTATGACCCCCGGCCTCCTTGCTTGTATGAGTTTATCTGCTTACACCTTCACATGCCAGAAGATTTTGTGATTTTACTTTTTCAGTACTGTCTCTAGTTTATGTTGGTACCATTTGTCCGCGTGTTCGAAATGCAGTCGTTTGCATAGTTCCCAGTGTACTGCTTTCCCCACACAGTCATGCCTGTTATTGTGTTCTTTTTTGGCTAGATTGCTGCATTCACATATTATGTGATTTATTCTTTCGTCTCTTTATCCACACAATCTGAATTTGCTGTTTTCCTGGATTTTATCTATTTTCGCTTTCATGTAGTTAGGCCTAATCGCATTGTTCTGTGCAGCTGTCAGTAGAGACTCCGTTTCTCTGTTCAAGTGTCCTTTTTCTTAGCCGTGCCCAGGAATGTTTGTGGGGCTCTTCTCTTGTCATTATTATGAAACGCCAATGTAGCTGTTTTTCATCT
Source organism: Sepiola atlantica (assembly GCA_963556195.1). Classification (NCBI taxonomy): domain Eukaryota; kingdom Metazoa; phylum Mollusca; class Cephalopoda; order Sepiida; family Sepiolidae; genus Sepiola; species Sepiola atlantica. Next base: position 72,536,931 of record OY744537.1, on the reverse strand, counting down.
CGTTTATCTTTTTTTGTCTTTTTGTTTCTGATTTCGGTGTTTCCCGAGTTGTTCATTGGGACGGTGTCTCTTGCTGCGGTAATCAGCCTTTCTGTGTTTTGGTTTGTTGTTGTTGTTATTATTATTATTATTATTATTATTATTATTATTATTATTATTATTATTATTATTATTATTTGTTCGACATGAATTTTCATACGGATCATTGTTAGTGATTGCTTTTAGTACTATCCACGCACTTCCAGGTCTGGGTAGTGCCTTCCTTCCTCGGTCTTTCCAAATTTTCTAAGGGAGGGGGGGGGGGTTATGTTGTTGTATTTATTATAGTTTCAGGTCTTTTGGATAGTGTAATATCTTTTTCTATATTTTCTGTTCTAATTCTATTTCAACTTAGCTGTGATTGGTCGGCGATACCTAGTTATACGGATGGGTTTCAGTACTGGAGGATTTTTCTTTAATGCTCAGTATCACTGAGCATGACAGGTGGTGCTCCCTGGAGTCTGAGTGGCAACAAGTCTCCCCAGAAGTCTAGTACTTGCCGCCTCTTTCGACAACCGTTGTAAGTAATTTTGCGTTATCGCAACAGAAGTTTACCATTGATTTCTCGCTGATAACTACCGTTGGTTTTCACTTGAATTTAAGTGGCAATAAGCCGACCAAAATTCCCCGTACTTTTCGCACCTTTCCAGTGAAAGACTGGGTAGTGCACACTCTCATCGGTACTTCTATCCTCCTTGACCCTTCACGGCCATTTTGGGTGGTACCAGCCAAGGCTGTTTTGGAAGGGGGTCAGATTATGGGATTTCTGGCAGTTCATTATTATTAGTATTATTATTATTATTATTATTATTAGTAGTAGTAGTAGTAGTAGTAGTAGTAGTAGTAGTAGTAGTTTAATCACTAGGAGTTATCACGACATTCGTTTTCAGTGATCTCTCTAGTATTATCAATTTGAAGGCTTAAGCTTAATGGGTTATAGGAAGAAAAGAAAATTCAGGGAATCTTGCTTAATTGGTGTCTAATGACTATGGATCAAATTTAACGCAAATCTAGTAGATAAGAATTTTCACATGGAAGGTTCAGCCCATATTATGCTCTCTAAACGCCCTTTAAAATACTCCAATGAAAGTGAAATTTAGGAAATAATTATTAATTGATGTCTAAAGTCTATTTTCGCCAAAATCGGAGGTATCTGAATTTTCACAAAGGGACTTTCACCCTATCCCATTTTATCCTTTTTGCATAACACCAAATAAAACTAAATATAGCCAGATTACGACCCTTTACGCCCAGCAGTTGTGTTCCAAATTCATATTGATCGGTTAATTAGTTTAGAAATTGAATATTTAAGTATATAAACATATAGGCATATCTAACTTCATATAAATAGAGATTTGAGCAATAGTACGTCTCTTCAGGATTCCTGGGCCTTTCCATCCTCTCAGATCCTTCGTAACCATTTTCCGTAGTGTCAGCGCGTTTTATTGAGAGGCAGATTAAAGATCTTTCTTAGTATATATATATATATCCTAGTGGTTTCAATTCTCTTGGTTTCGTTTAAGTATGTTTCATCTATATTTCTATTTGTCTTTGCGGAGTGCTGTCTTGTGTTAGCTTACCAGTGGTGGGTAAGGTTCGCCATGCTATGTGGGTTGGTTTCTGCGCCTCAGGTCTCCTTGCTTGGTTGAGTTTGTTTGTTTGTACCTCCATGCCCAAGAGAATTTCAGGTTTTTCATTTTCCAATACTGTTTCCAGTTTTTGTCTGTACCATTTATCTGCAAGTTCTAAGTGCATATATTTTTATAGTTCCCAGTCGACTGCCTCCTCCATGCAGTCGTATCTGTCTTTTTTTGTATTTTGGGGGGGAGGGGATACTTGATGAATTTGATGAATTCACTCTGTATGTGATTGACGTTTAGTCTATTTCTTCACAGAATCAACATTTACTGTTTTCCGGGCTTTTGTTTATTTTTGGCTTTGATATAGTTCGTTATGATCGCGTTGTTTTGTGCGGTTGTCATTAGCGATTCTATTTCTTTGTTAGTGTGTCATTTTCGTAGCCATGTCTATATGTTTTCGTACCTCTCTTCTTTGGTCAGTCTTATAAATAGCTGATTCTCTTCTCATTTTGCTTTCTTTGCCTTTTGGGCAAAATTTTTAGGGACGTCCTAAATAGGGAATTGGGCAGCAAGATGTGTGTTCATATTACATTTAAACTTCTGAATTAGTAGAGTGGGGAAACATGGAACAGGGAATGAATTCCAAAAGAATTAAGCTATTAAAACATAAAGTTTTCCGGCGTTTTGTGACTATTACGGTGAAGGGGTGGAATTTTGCTTCTAGCCGGGTTTGTCGGGGGTATTCACGTTGAGGGGCACAGGTGTAATAAGTTCGTTGGAGCACATTCAAGTGCTTGTAAAGATACAAAACGATGGAATAGGGGCTGGAGCTGTGAAGACAGTGCCGAACCTATTAAATAAGAGACTCTTTCTGTACAAGAGGGAGAGACTAGTGGTTGGTGCACTAGCCCAGACGTGGCCACAATTCCCGATGCTTCCAGAACTCTCGGATACGTACAAGTATCAGTTTTGTCAAGTGCCCTCATCTTCTTTTGGTTCGATGCCCTCCACTGTCTCGAGTTATCCCCATTTTCCTTCCCAGTAGTGCACACTTTTCCATTCCTAATTCCATTTGAATACTTATGTGTTCATGGGTTCTGCAAAAAGTGCACTACTACAGTTTAGGTTTAAATATCGCGCAAAATGCGATGTTAAGTGTATAAATATTGTTAATTCTCCGGGTTCACTTTTTCATTGATGCTAGTCGGATACACTTCTGATGTTCGGTGTAACCGTAAAACTGCAATAAAGTGTTAAACTAATACATTTTATCATAATTTATTACATATATATATATATATATATATATATATATATATATATATATATATATATATATATATATATATATATATATAGCGCGTCAGGATATGTTAAAAATAAATCTAAAAATGCTCGATCGCAAAAATATGAGAGCTAAAATGTTTTTATTTCGTGAGTCGCTGATGATTTAAATGGACGCTAACGGCCTTTTTAAACGGTAAAAGTTCAATCCATGTCAATGAAACTGTGGTACGTTTTTGAAATATGTAACACATAGTTTTTAAATAAATAATTTGTATATATATATATATATATATATATATATATATATATAATATATATTACTATTTCATGTATCCACATAAAATTTTATAAGGAGATATACTTTTTTATGTATCAATTTTCAGTATTTACTTCAACAGTGCTCGATACGTAAGTAGAGCTAGGTAGTAAGCTATGAAAATATATTTATGGCAATTAAGCTACAGAGAGGCTCCCGCGTTTCATCCCCGGGGGGGGGGGGGATCTTGAGGCTAAAATGCATAAATATATTTTCATAGCTTACATATATATATATATATATATATATATATATATATATATATATATATATATATATATATATATAAGTGCAGATTAGTAGTCCGAGGCTATATATTAATTTTAGTAAGTAACTATATATATATATATATATATATATATATATATATATATATATATATATATATATATATATATATAAAACCATATATAATAATAATTACTTATTGTTATATAACTCTAGAAAAATTGTATTGAGTACTATTGGATTGAATACTAATAAATACTAAATTGATATAGTACCTTGGATGACTGATTAATTTATTGATTTAAATTTAATTTTATTTATTTATTAATTCTTATATTTGGCGGAGCTATTTAACGGCATTTCATATCTCTTTTTTGTTATGACCTAAAAAAAACGTTGATATGTCGTTAAAAACGGACTAATCGAAATCACCTCCCCCTCTCTCTCTCTCTCTCTCTCTCTCTCTCTCTCTCTCTCTCTCTTCTCTCTCTCTTTCCCTCTCTCTTTCTTTCTCCTTAATGCTTCTTCTTTTATTTAATTTATTGTGTACGTTTTCTTTTTGCTATCTATCTATTGATGTATTCATTCGTTCATTCATTTTTTATTTTTTTCGTTTTTTTTTAGCATTCTGCCGGCAAAAAAAAAACCTCTGACGATGGCAGAAGAAGATGGTGGTGGTGGTGGTGGTGGTGGTGGTGGTGGTGGTGGTGATGGAGGAGGACTTTCAGTGCACTTTTGTCACGTGATGGCAACCGAACGCTCTGAAAAATGTTACAAAACGTCGAAGAGTGCATTTCGACAAGCGAGTCGAACTACACATTTTTAGGTGAGTGTTACACATTGGAAAGAAATAGCGTCAAGCGCGGACGATTGATAGAAGGAAAGGAAAGAAGTGAAATCCAGCAACTGCAGAGAAGCAGCTTCATCAGATGGGAGATATGAGGAGACGACGGGGGAGGGGGGTTAATAGAAGAATAGAAAAGGATGAACAAAGGGATGAAGAATGGAGAGCGGGCAAGAGAGACAGTAAAAATGGGCGTTCTTTCGCTGCAGGTTGTTGGCGTAGACATATTTTTATTTATGATTATTGTTACTTACATTTTTAATGATAGATCTAGATCGGGATTTCTCAAAGTGCGGTCGCGGCCCTTTAGTGGCTCACGGGATAAATGAAAGAAAAAAGAAAAAAGACGCAAGTGTGTACTAATAGCAAATTATAAACAACTATAAATGTTTTATGGCACTCATAAATTGTTGCTAGTTTTTATTATTATTATTTTTATTATTATTATTATTATTATTATTATTATTATTATTATTATTATTATTATTATTATTATTATCATTATTATTATTATTATTATTATTATTATTATCATCATCATCATCATTATTATTATTATCATTACTTTTATTATTATTATTATTTTTTTATATTATTTTTATTAATATCATTATTATTATTATTTTTATTATTATTATTTTTATTATTATTATTATTATTATTATCATCATACTCATCATTATTATTATCATCATCATCATTATTATTATTATTATTATTTTTATTATTATTATTATTATTATTATTATTATTATTATTATTATTATGTAATATATACAGGTCATCACCTCTTTCGATAACCATTACAAATGACTTTGCGTTATCGCAACAGCCGCTTCCCGTTGATTTCTCAACCAATGCCCTTCTGTGGGATTTGGGTGGCAATAAGCCTCCCCAAAGTCCCTTTACTCTCCGCACTCTTCCAATGGAGGTCTTTTTTGTGTGTCCCCCCCCCCCCCTCGGTCTTTCCATCCTTCTTAACCCTTTACGATATATTCTGAGGTATCAACCGAGGCTGGTGCTATCACTTTATTATTGGGGGGCGGAGCAGTTTATGAAATTTCTAGTAATTTCAGTTCCCTTCAGTTCATGTGGTGGTTTTCTTTCTATGTTGTTTTGTTTTATTTTTATTGCAACTTTCATGTGACTGGTTAGCGTTTGCAGTTTATCTGGGTTGGTTTCCACATTCGAGGATATTTCTTAAGATTTAAGCTGTTTTTAACATTACCGTCAGTTGTATAGTCTCAGTCTTCCCATTGATTCCAATTTCTCACAGTTTTTTTCTAGATTGTTCGGGACTATTCCTAGTGCTCCTTATTGGTATTATATGAACTTTCTTCATGTTTCATATCGTTTTCAATTGTCTGGCAAGTTCCGTGTACTTGCTCTGTGTTTCTGTCGTCTGCTGGGACGGCAAAATCTACGATTTCAGAGTTTTTTCCTTCTTGTTTCCTTCTTGTCTCATTCCTTGGATGAGTTGATCTGTTTTTACCTCCATGTCCGAGAGGACTTTTTGATTTTCGTTGTCTAGTACTGTCTCCAGTTTGTATATGTACAATTTGTCTGCGTGTATTCTTTTGGGGCTTGTTTGCTGCATTCACTAATTATGTGGTTTACTGTTTCGTCTCTTTGTCCATAAAGTCTGCATTTACTGTGTTCTCGCATTTTGTCTATATTAGTTTTGATATAATTAGTTCTAATCGCATTGTTCTGTGCTGCAATTAGTAGCGATTTTGTTTCTCCGTTCAAATGTCCTTTACTTGGTCACGTCCAGGTGTTTTATAAGTCTCTTCTTTTGTCATTCTTATGAGTCGTCCATGTAACCGCATTTCTTCCCACTTTTATTTTCCTATCCTTTCGTTTCTCATTTCACTGATCTCTGTCTTGTTCATGCTGACGGTGTCTCCCTCTGCAGTGATCAGCTTTTCTATATTCTCGGTTATGTATTTTCCCATTTTTTGTGTATCATATACAGTCTTCTGTACTTACCAGTCATCTTCCCCTATTCTCTACATTTCATGTAGAGTCGGTCAATATCATCCTTATGATGCAGTGCATTGCCCATGGTCATTAGTTTCCTAGTATTCTAGTCAAGATGCCTAAGTTCTTCTTTTGTCCAACCTATGAAGGGTCCAGAATATCTTACTACTTATATTGCCCAGGTGTTGATTCTTTTTATTAGATTTCTACTATATAATTGAGTTTCTTAGAGTTTCCTTCTTCTTCTCAGATATTTTTTCCAATCTTCTCTTTCATTTCTGTTGATTTGATGGTGTCTGCTTCCAGTATTCCGAAATATTTATAAGTATCATGTTCGTCAAGTGTCCCCATCTCGTCTTCGTTGAGCAGTTCTAGTGTCTAGTCTTCCCCTTTTAATTTCTAGCAGTGCACACTTTTCCATTCAGAATTCCACTTTAATGTTCTGCCTGGCTGAAGATTCTGGTCGTATTTATCAGCTGTTTTTTTTCTTTTTGTTGTTTTGCAAATAGCTGCAGGTCGTCCACATACGTAAGTTTGTTTATTCTTTATTCTGTGTCTGAGAAATCGATAGTACCAATGGTAAACGGCTGTTGCAATGACGCAACAGCCGTTTACCATTGACTTCTCGGTTGCAAGGACCGTTGGTTTCCTTTGGAATTTGAGTGGCAATAAGGCTCCACAATGTTCCCGTACTGTCTGCACCTTCTAGTTGGGGTCTGGCTAGTTCTCTCCCTCCGCGATTTTTAGATCTTCATTGAAACTTCACGGCAGTTTTGTGTAGGTTGGTGTTTATCCTAATAGATATAAGAAAGTTAATAATTGAGAGAAAAACTGTAACTGCAGAATTCGTGCACATTGTCCATTACGAAATAACTGCTTACCAAGCTGCAATATTTCTACATGAAAACCCGAATTAGAAAAAATACTACATATAAGAAACAGCCGTAAAATTTAGAGCTCGGTATAATATTCACAAAAGTGAATACAGATTTAAAACCCTATTATCGAATCATTACTGGGAGCTCAAAGAATGCGGACGTACACCTATAGTACACCCTGTCAAATTGTAGAAACGAAGTAGAAATTCGCTATAGACACAGAACAAATTTACTTTAGGATATATGTATATATATATATATATATATATATATATATATATATATATATATATATATATATGTGTGTGTGTGTGTGTGTATATGAATAAATTTAAATAAATAAATAAATAAATAAAAAACTAAATAAATACAAGCACCATGACTAAAAACAATGGTGACCGGTTACAAAATAATTAAAACGGATAAATTATTTTAGTTCCCACGTGTCAGAATAAAGTCACCATTGTTAATTTGACCTCCGTGTAGCTTACTTGGAAAGAATATATATATATATATATATATATATATATATATATATATATATATATATATATATATATATAACATTTGAGAAATTTTTGCAAATTATATAAACAATGTGATTTTTTTAATAAATAATTTATTTTAAAGAGGCTAATATGCCTCTAACAATAAGAATTAAAATGAGAAAAAAAAGTGTCTATTACTTTTGATGAGGACGCTTTGCGTCGAAAGCTCCAGTTTTTAAATAAAAATTAATTTATTTAAAAAAATCACATTGTTTATTTGGTTTTCAAATTACTTTAAATGGTATTCAAATATCAAGAAATGTTACAAAATAAATGTTACTGTTTTCTTTCAATACACACACACACACACACACACACACATATATATATATATATATATATATATATATATATATATATATATATATATATATATATATATATATATATATAAAGTAGAGAACTAAAAGCGAACTTTTAGGAAAGGCAAAACCTATTGTGAAAAGTATACAGCTCAATATACTGGATAGAGCAGATAGATAGAAGGATGAAAATGAATTAGAAAAGCGACGGAGGCAGATCTTTTTTCAATTCAGTTGCTCAATGCAAGGTATATTCCGCAAAAAGGCAATTTATATAATTAATTATTTTCCTTAAGCCAGGCTTTTCAAAGATCAAAGTTTTATCATCAGAGGAAATTGCTGGGATAGATAAGTTGGTAAAAGCCAAAATTTAAAATCTGAAAAAGTAAAACAAAGATTGTGGTGAAAAAAAAACAAGGCAAAAAGCTGCCCGAATGCAAGCAAGTGTCCGATTGTAAAAAAATCCGGTGTCAAAAAGTCCAGCGGAGAAAGTGGTTTGTAGGTAGGTCGTTAGAAGGCACGAGAAATAAAATGAGAGGTTTCAAAGTTAAACTCCAGAAACCACTATCTTCAGGTGCGGCCAAAATAGATAGAATCCAGAGGGTAAAAAGTTCAATAGAGGGTTCCTTCGTTCGTGGATGCAACAAGGCTCAGTAATTCGTGAGGTGGGAAATATTAGCCATATTATTGAGCAACTGAATTGAAAAAAGATCTGCCTCCGTCGCTTTTCAAATTCCTTTTCATCCTTCTATCTATCTATCTATCTATCTATCTATATCTATATATATATATATATATATATATATATATATATATATATATATATATATATATATATATATATATATATATATATATATATACTAACTATTTATATTACATATGTAAAATAAGTGGTTTCATTTGGAGAAACATTTTATCAATAATTCTGATGGGAAATCATCAGAAATTCTTTATAGTATGTTGATTTGGTTTTGTTGCAAATAAAGTTCGTTTAGCTATGAGAAAATTTTGGGTTGCAGCTTTTTTTTAATAAAATACACTTCTTCTTATGGGAAATCAATGAACAGATATATTTATAAGTTTGTTGATTTTGCGATCCTTGTCCAAAAACGTTGGATTACTATTTGAGGAATTCGTATTGCTTCTTGCCGAGCACATTTCACGCTCAATTTTGGATCAAGAAAAATAAGAAAATACTCTATCATTATTATTGTCATGGTTGGTGCTCGACTGAGCCCCAATCTTTGGTCGCCCTTGTCAGATATTCATCACGGAAACACGTTTCGCTACCACAGAAAAACAAAAAGACTTTACTTTCTCTCTCCATGTGCCTAGTGTCAAGCAGAATCTTTAGGGAAAGAGCTTGTTTACATGGGATTCCTGTCTATGGAACACATTATCGCGGAACTGCTTTCCTACTGATTACAACTTGGTCATCTTCAAATCCAATGTCAACTAATCCTTGTCAAAACCCAACCTATAATCAAACGCAGTTCATACCAGTGATCAATGTTAGTACTTCTGTAGTTTTCTTCATCTTTCAAGTGAAATCATTTCGATCTCATTAACGCTATCCTCGAGTGACTCTTGGCCATCATAAGTGGTCACTTAGTAGTAAAAATCAAAAAGATATTTTTCAAACATAACAGTGTGGCATATGTAAATCTCAGTACCTCCTTATCATATCAAATTGAACTTTCATGTCAAATTCTGACACATCTTCTAACAGAAAATGGCGGCATTTCTGTCATTAAAAGAATTATCAACGTATATTTAAACTAAATTTTTGGCTTTTAAATTTGTTTAATTCTGCTAAAACCTGTGTTTTTTTGTGCAAGAATATCTAACGTTTGTTTTTGCGTGTAATAAAATTTTAAAACATTAAACATATTTCTGGTCCAAGAAATATAGAACACTTTAAATAGTTAATTAGAATTTTATGTCACAGTTTGTTTTCAGGATAGTCTTCGTAAGAAACAAAAACCAAAAAATGGAGTGTACATTTTAAACTGCTAGAATAATAATAATAATAATAATAATAATAATAATAATAATAATAATAATAATAATAATAATAATAATAATAATAGTAATAATAATAATAATAATAATGATGATGATGATGATGATGATGATGATGATGATGATGATGAAGAAGAAGAAGAAGAAGAAGAAGAAGAAGAAGAAGAAGAAGAAGAAGAAGAAGAAGAAGAAGAAGAAGAATGTCATTTATTAACAATGTTATTTATTATCACAAGTTCATGTCAGAATTTAAAATCAGTAAACTCAATTCAATAATTTGTAAGAGGGCTCACTTATATTATGGAGTGTTGGATTTTCTCGTTGATTTATCTTGGTAATCGTCAAAACTTTGGATAAAATTGAGTGTTGCTCCTAAATTTGTCTAGTCATGAAATAAAATTCTAATTTACTTTTTAAATTGTTGAGTATCGAATTTTAATTCAATGTTTTAATCAATGGTGGCAATTGCTGTTTTTCGTTCTTTTTTGTATAAAAAAAATATTGCCAAATTTTATTAAACTAAAAAACTGGGTGACACAAAAATAAACTTAGAACATCCTTTTTACGCAAAGACACCGTTTTAATGATTTTAAAAGCAAAAATGAAGAGACTAAAACACTGTGTAAAGGAAATTTAATATTTCATTCTTTTGAGCTAATAAAATAATAATTTCAGGGTTTCTTATAAATCAAGTTAAAAAATATTCTAAAATGTTTGTTATTTCATAAACAGATTCTTACAGGGAGCGAATGAAATAAAAATTGCATTTTTGGGCGAAATTACTGGTTAAGAAAATGATATTCAATACTCGCCGACGTGGTATGAATTAAAAGTATTACTTATAACACAGACCCTTTTTATTATTATACGTATTTATTATCCCCTTTATTTTATTTGTTCGATAAATAAAATTTTCGATATTATTTTAGGTTAACACCCTCCGCTAACTCAGACCACCAAGTAAAAATGAGAGTTTACTTTTTCTTAGGTAATTACGTGTGAACAGCATAATGCTAGTAAAATGGGAAGTTGTAAAAAGTCTTTACGAACATGAAAAAATGTGGTACTTGCTTTCCGATCGTATTATGTCATTATATTTTCAATAATCAATTACTCAACATAAACAATTTGACTCATGATTTTTTTAAATATCTAATTCATGGTGAATAAAGTGATGTTTGTGTATTTAGTTCTTTTATATTTTTGTTCTTTCTTTTTCGATTTGATTTTATAGAAATAAATAAATAATTGTAAATTGCTTCCTAATAATGTGTATAGTTGCTGATGAAGTAATTACTAGACATTACTAAGATATTCCCTACTAAAACTTCTCGGTAATTATTATTTAGTAGTAATTGTGGTCTCCACATGTCCACCCACATCGTGGCCCCTAGTCGCATGTTTGCCAGGCCTGGTATAAGTATCTCCATGATATATATATATATATATATATATATATATATATATATATATATATATATATATATATATATATATATATATATATATATATATAAGTGTAAATCCATGGAAAATATAGGACTGTTTCTTCTATGTGTACCAGTGTTTTGGTTTGTGGGTGCCATTGTGTTCTTCCCCCTCCTATGCTGCTAACATATCAACCGGTGGCTCTTTCTGTCAGTAGATGTTTCTCTACGACGAGCCTTTTAATTTTTTTCTTTGATTGTCTGTAAGACGTGTTGCTGATGAAGAGACGTTTTGGATTAGCTTTATTCATTTTTAAAATAAAATAAAATAAAGTATTTCCAAAATGTTTTGGAAACGATCGTACGCCATACTGGACTTGATGTTCTAATTCTTGGAACAACTGTAATGTTTTAATTCATTGAATGTTTATACATATATATATATATATATATATATATATATATATATATATATATATATATATATAAATTAATATTAAATTATTTATAACCTACAGACGCAAGCGTTTCAAGCTTATTGCTCTCATCAGACTTTTCTCTTTACTATATATGCAGTATTTCAAATGACTACATTGTGTTATTCGTTTGAGCCGTTTCCATAGTATTATAGGCGAAACAAATGAAAAAGACTTTCGAATTTAGTCATTTAGATACTGCTAAGAGCAAGAGCCAACATTAGCTGCGATTGATTTAGGAACCCTATCTCCTTTTTGCGCCATCTCATAACACCATATAACATTCATTCTCATTTTTTATAGTTCATTCGATTTTGGGGTGTAGGGCCAATACATAGAAAAAATCGTTGACAAATTATTACATATACTACTACTACTACTACTACTACTACTACTACTACTACTACTACTACTACTACTAATAATAATAATAATAATAATAATAATAATAATAATAATAATAATAATAATAATAATAATAATAATGTATCCGCAAAACAGACGTACCAGAATGGATGACGGAAGGAAGAACAACATTAATACAAAAAGACCCCCAAAAAGGAACGACCCCCAGCAACTACAGACCGATAACATGTCTACCAATAATGTGGAAAATTCTCACAGCACAACTGAGAGAACAAATCTAATAATCCCTAGACAAACGTGGACTGCTCCCCGAGGAACAAAAAGGATGCCGGAAAGGACAAAGAGGGGCACATGATCTACTATACATTGATCAAAAGACCCTGAAGGAGGTGAAGAGCAGACAAAAGAACATAACCATGGCATGGATTGACTACAAGAAAGCCTACGACAGGATCCCCAAAACATGGATAATTGAATGCTTAAAAATATACAAGATACCAGACAGGATTATTAATCTCATCCAGAAAGCAATGGAAACATGGAGACTAAAACTGACAGCCGGAGGACAATACCTGTCTGAGATAAAAATACAGAGAGGCATTTTTCAAGGAGACTCTCTATCACCACTATTGTTTATAATAGCCATGATGTGGAAAAGCTGATAAATACAACCAGGATATTCAGCCAGGATATCCAAATGGAGTTTGGAATAGAAAAATGTGCACTGCTAGAGATCAAAAGAGGAAAACTAGAGACGACAGAAGGTATAGAACTCCCCAACCAAGAGGAGATGAGGGCGCTAGGAGAACAAGATAGTTATAAATACCTGGGAGTTCTGGAAGCAGACACAATCAAATATACAAAAATGAAAGAGAAGATTGGAAAAGAATATCTACGAAAGACAAGGAAACTCTTAGAAACGAAACTATATAGCAGAAACCTAGTAAAAGGGATAAACACATGGGCTGTATCACTAATAAGATACTCTGGACCATTCATAGGCTGGACCAAAGAAGAACTCAGACACCTTGACCAAAGGACTAGAAAACTAATGACTATGCACAATGCATTGCACTCAAAAAGCGGTACGGACAGACTCTACATGAAAAGAAATGAAGGAGGTAGAGGACTGGTAAGTATAGAAGACTGTGTGGAAGACACCAAAAAAGAGCTGGAGAAATATGTAACCCAGAACACAGAAAGACTGATCACCACAGCAAGAGACACCAGCCCAACAAACAACTCAGGAAGCACTGAACCCAGAAACAAAAAGACAAGAAAGGAAAAGTGGGAAGAAAAACAACTACATGGACGCTTTATAAGACTCACAAGCGATGAAGCCAATGAAAACAGCTGGGCATGGCTAAGAAAAGGACACTTGAACAGAGAAACGGAATCTCTGCTGACGGCCGCACAGAACAATGCGATTAGGACAAACTTTATTAAAGCAAAGATAGATAAAACCCAGGAAAACAGCAAATGCCGATTGTGTGGACAAAGAGACGAAACGATAAATCATATAATAAGTGAATGCAGCAAGCTAGCACAAAGGGAATACAAGAACAGACATGACAGCGTGGGGAAAGTAGTACACCGGGAAATGTGCAAACAACT
>OY744537.1:72505521-72520521 GCA_963556195.1 Sepiola atlantica | reverse complement strand
ATAATAATAATAATAATAATAATAATAATAATAATAATAATAATAATAATAATAATAATAATAATAATAATAATAATAATAATAATAATAATAATAATAATAATAATAATAATAATAATAATAATAATAATAATAATAATAATAATAATAATAATAATAATAATAATAAATAATAATAATAATAATAATAATAATAATAATAATAATAATAATAATAATAATAATAATAATAATAATAATAATAATAATAATAATAATAATAATAATAATAATAATAATAATAATAATAATAATAATAATAATAATAATAATAATAATAATAATAATATAATAATAATAATAATAATAATAATAATAATAATAATAATAATAATAATAATAATAATAATAATAATAATAATAATAATAATAATAATAATAATAATAATAATAATAATAATAATAATAATAATAATAATAATAATAATAATAATAATAATAATAATAATAATAATAATAATAATAATAATAATAATAATAATAATAATAATAATAATAATAATAATAATAATAATAATAATAATAATAATAATAATAATAATAATAATAATAATAATAATAATAATAATAATAATAATAATAATAATAATAATAATAATAATAATAATAATAATAATAATAATAAATAATAATAATAATAATAATAATAATAATAATAATAATAATAATAATAATAATAATAATAATAATAATAATAATAATAATAATAATAAAATAATAATAATAATAATAATAATAATAATAATAATAATAATAATAATAATAATAATAATAATATAATAATAATAATAATAATAATAATAATAATAATAATAATAATAATAATAATAATAATAATAATAATAATAATAATAATAATAATAATAATAATAATAATAATAATAATAATAATAATAATAATAATAATAATAATAATAATAATAATAATAATAATAATAATAATAATAATAATAATAATAATAATAATAATAATAATAATAATAATATAATAATAATAATAATAATAATAATAATAATAATAATAATAATAATAATAATAATAATAATAATAATAATAATAATAATAATAATAATAATAATAATAATAATAATAATAATAATAATAATAATAATAATAATAATAATAATAATAATAATAATAATAATAATAATAATAATAATAATAATAATAATAATAATAATATAATAATAATAATAATAATAATAATAATAATAATAATAATAATAATAATAATAATAATAATAATAATAATAATAATAATAATAATAATAATAATAATAATAATAATAATAATAATAATAATAATAATAATAATAATAATAATAATAATAATAATAATAATAATAATAATAATAATAATAATAATAATAATAATAATAATAATAATAATAATAATAATAATAATAATAATAATAATAATAATAATAATAATAATAATAATAATAATAATAATAATAATAATAATAATAATAATAATAATAATAATAATAATAATAATAATAATAATAATAATAATAATAATAATAATAATAATAATAATAATAATAATAATAATAATAATAATAATAATAATAATAATAATAATAATAATAATAATAATAATAATAATAATAATAATAATAATAATAATAATAATAATAATAATAATAATAATAATAATAATAATAATAATAATAATAATAATAATAATAATAATAATAATAATAATAATAATAATAATAATAATAATAATAATAATAATAATAATAATAATAATAATAATAATAATAATAATAATAATAATAATAATAATAATAATAATAATAATAATATAATAATAATAATAATAATAATAATAATAATAATAATAATAATAATAATAATAATAATAATAATAATAATAATAATAATAATAATAATAATAATAATAATAATAATAATAATAATAATAATAATAATAATAATAATAATAATAATAATAATAATAATAATAATAATAATAATAATAATAATAATAATAATAATAATAATAATAATAATAATAATAATAATAATAATAATAATAATAATAATAATAATAATAATAATAATAATAATAATAATAATAATAATAATAATAATAATAATAATAATAATAATAATAATAATAATAATAATAATAATAATAATAATAATAATAATAATAATAATAATAATAATAATAATAATAATAATAATAATAATAATAATAATAATAATAATAATAATAATAATAATAATAATAATAATAATAATAATAATAATAATAATAATAATAATAATAATAATAATAATAATAATAATAATAATAATAATAATAATAATAATAATAATAATAATAATAATAATAATAATAATAATAATAATAATAATAATAATAATAATAATAATAATAATAATAATAATAATAATAATAATAATAATAATAATAATAATAATAATAATAATAATAATAATAATAATAATAATAATAATAATAATAATAATAATAATAATAATAATAATAATAATAATAATAATAATAATAATAATAATAATAATAATAATAATAATAATAATAATAATAATAATAATAATAATAATAATAATAATAATAATAATAATAATAATAATAATAATAATAATAATAATAATAATAATAATAATAATAATAATAATAATAATAATAATAATAATAATAATAATAATAATAATAATAATAATAATAATAATAATAATAATAATAATAATAATAATAATAATAATAATAATAATAATAATAATAATAATAATAATAATAATAATAATAATAATAATAATAATAATAATAATAATAATAATAATAATAATAATAATAATAATAATAATAATAATAATAATAATAATAATAATAATAATAATAATAATAATAATAATAATAATAATAATAATAATAATAATAATAATAATAATTAATATATAATTATTAATAATAATAATAATAATAATAATAATAATAATAATAATAATAATAATAATAATAATAATAATAATAATAATAATAATAATAATAATAATAATAATAATAATAATAATAATAATAATAATAATAATAATAATAATAATAATAATAATAATAATAATAATAATAATAATATAATAATAATAATAATAATAATAATAATAATAATAATAATAATAATAATAATAATAATAATAATAATAATAATAATAATAATAATAATAATAATAATAATAATAATAATAATAATAATAATAATAATAATAATAATAATAATAATAATAATAATAATAATAATAATAATAATAATAATAATAATAATAATAATAATAATAATAATAATAATAATAATAATAATAATAATAATAATAATAATAATAATAATAATAATAATAATAATAATAATAATAATAATAATAATAATAATATAATAATAATAATAATAATAATAATAATAATAATAATAATAATAATAATAATAATAATAATAATAATAATAATAATAATAATAATAATAATAATAATAATAATAATAATAATAATAATAATAATAATAATAATAATAATAATAATAATAATAATAATAATAATAATAATAATAATAATAATAATAATAATAATAATAATAATAATAATAATAATAATAATAATAATAATAATAATAATAATAATAATAATAATAATAATAATAATAATAATAATAATAATAATAATAATAATAATAATAATAATAATAATAATAATAATAATAATAATAATAATAATAATAATAATAATAATAATAATAATAATAATAATAATAATAATAATAATAATAATAATAATAATAATAATAATAATACATGAACCCAAGGGAACTGAACCTTCAAGAAATGTTATAAACTGTGCCGCTCCCCCCCCCCCCCTAAAAAACAATAACATCAGCTTTGGCTGATACCACACAAGATAGTCGTGAAGGGTCAAGCAGCATGGAAAGACCGAGGGAGAGCACGAACCAGACCTCGACTAGACGAGTGCAAAGAGTACTGGAACATTGGGGAGGCTTATTGTCACCCAAATTTCAGTGAAGACGAATGGTCGTTGCAAGTGATAAATCAATGATAAGCAACTGTTGCGATAAAGCAAAGTCAGTTGCACAAGTTATCGAAACAGGTGGAGTGCACCGGAAATCTGAGGAGACGTTTTGTCACTCGGATTCCAGGGATCACCACCGGTTATTATCAGTGAGTAATTTCTGATGATGACCTGTGTGAGAACTATTAGTGAGTACAAAAAATAAGAGAAACTTTTTGTGTCTATTTTAGAAGTGAAAGAAACCCTTTACTTTCATTTTTATCATTATTATTAGTTATTCTTTAGATTAACACTCCGCTTTCTTTTCTTTTGTTTCATAGAAATGACATTTGCAAACGTGACTATTAAAGCGAGCCGGGCACACGTCCGTTCACCTTTATTATATAGATCGTTCTCTGCTAGTTTTATTAAACAGTGCGAAATCATCGCAAATATGTTTTTCGACTATAGGGTTTTAAAAACTAAACGTGCTCCAAATGTGGGTCCAGTGCTCAACATTGACGCCACTCTCTCCACATGGACCTGTTACATAAGAACAGTCGTTACTTAAATAGAAATGTTTGAGTGACACCTAAGGGTCAGAGATGACCTCAGAACCGAAGTTGACTAAATCACGTGACTTCCGGGCAGAGATTTTTCTGTCTCTTTCTTGGCGACATTTCAAGCAGAGAAGACGTATAAAAGGGCGCCGTCATCGATGATGGGCGCACAATGTAGCTAGGTGTAGCAATACCAACTATCTGTCTATCTATCTGGCAGTCTTTTTCTTTCCCCACACGCACGCAAGTCACCCGTCTCTCTGTATTTTTTCTGTGACTCTTCTTCTTTTGATTAATAATCTTATAAATTAACATCGGCGTCCGAGCGATTTTGTCAACATAACCTAGGCTCGCGACAAGGATGCATGATTATTTATACATGCCTCGGTAACAAACAATGTAAGATACATAAAAAAATAGCGAAGAATCGACTTACCCTAATGTGTAGCGACCTAATAAATGAAAAGAATACGTGCAGTTAAAAAGATCGAAAATCACAAAGGTGTGAAGCGCTCACACTAAACGGATACTGCGCCAATCTGAATTGTATGTTCTTCATTACTAATCCTATTAAATACGTAAATAGTTAATCAGCTCAATTGTAACAGCTCATCACTGGGGAAGACGAGGTCTCTAAACGCGTCATTCCCCAGAGCTGAAGTTGAGCTACCATCACTAATTCTCACGAATCTTTAATCCCAACTAACACGAAACGTTTTTGCATCGTTTCAAATTCATTATATTTTGGGTTGAGTTTGGGTTGAGTCCTATACTTCAGTATAGTGTAGATGTTCTTCAATCCCCGATGTGAACAACCGGTCGTCATTGCGTCGTGGACTCGAAACAGCTGTTCGTCTCTCTCGTTGACACGTAGTAGTTGTCTCATTGGATAGCTACATCCTTAGCAGTTTTGACAGTATCAGGGATGTCGATCTTTTCTTCTTCGTTCTGACTGAAGTAATAGAAGCAATTAAAAAAGAACAACAAATAACTTCATTAATTGCTCTGGGATTCGGTTTTGCAATAATTTGCAGCAACATATCAAGATGGGCTACGCTTTCCCTGTCTACCCCGGAAGACTCGAAAACCCGCGTCCGATAACTTCGACGTCTAATTCCCACAGACATGAACTCTCTCGCTTTTCCGCCACGTACTTCCTACCATGATGCAACTACTGGTACACGTCATCCTAACTCTAAACTTTTAACTTCCTATGGAATTTTCCACTTTCTTACTTAAATATAATCTCACGTAGGCAATTCCGATCTTAACCTTACTTTTATACAACCACATTTAAACATTGCTACAATACGATTTTTTGTGGCGACGTTACTGTAACGTGACAATCGACTATATTTCTTGGCGTCATCTGTAATGATGAGATTTATTTTGCAAAAAATAACAAAGTGCAACAAGCCATGTAAAAAGACAGGTAAAAGTTATTTACATCCACATATAGTCTGAATGTTTGTCCAAGACTGCTTTAAACCTGGAGATGGTAGCGATCGTCACAACCTCCTTTGGTAGACTGTTCCACACGGGTAGAGAACGCTGCCTTCCTTCTATTGAACCGAAAACGACGGTAGTACATCTTTTGCGGGTATTCGCGGAGAGAACGCATTGGCCTTGGGGTGAAAAACCCCTCAAATGGTAGAATTTAATTTCCGTTGATGATGTTGTACGACAGAATCAAGTCTCCTCGTATCCTCAGCTGCTTAAGTGAGAATCGATTTAGTATTTAGAGCCGATCTTTGTAGGTAAGCATAGAAACTCCTATCACCATTCTGGTTGCTAACTGTTGAACATGCTGTCACAACGTTACGGTAATGTTGTATAGTTTTAACATCGAAACGGCATGTCGACTGTCGTTGGGTGATGTTATGCCGAAGCTGTACATATGCTTGAATGTTTATATGTCTGTGTTAGTAATTTGTTTTGTATAGATTAATTTGTTTGTAGATTAATTTGTTTTGTAGGCGTATATTTTGTAAATAATTAGTCTCTAGACAATATATTCTATTTAACTCATGGATGGGCCCTGACAGATACTATCACTCGAAGTCAGAGTAGGGGTATGAGTAATGGTAGCTAAAGAATGGTTATGAAATGCATAAATTATGACCTCTCTAACGGATGCAGTAATCCTTATACAAAGTACAAAATGTCTATCCATATTAAATTGAGAAACACAAATTTAGATAATTTAATGTAAATACAAGAATCTTCAGATCTAGTTGGGTTTAATAATTTTGTACAGGGTTTTACAATCCGGCTTGTGATCTAAATATATGCTTCTTTTTATTTGAGACTATTTTCTATAATTCTTAACTTTAGTTCGCTCCGTAATTATTTATCTATCAAGCTCCAGTCCCTGTCACATCGCCGAAATGTTGCATCAGTGTGCTTGTTTTACAAGTACTTTAATGGGATGTGCTCCGATGAACTTACCGAATTGGTGCCCCTCTCGGCGTAAATACCCCCGACCGACCCGACAATAAGTAAAATCCCACCCCTTTTACTGTAGAGGTTCTCAGATGCCGGAAGGTTTTCTACTCTGATAGTTTCTTTCCTCAAACTACTAGCCTTTGGAATTCCCTTACCTGCTCCCTGTTTCCCTGACTGTATCAACATGCAGAAATGTAAGTGTAATGTGAACAAACATCTCGCTGCACAACTCCGCACTTAGGATGCTCCTGTGGGTATGAGCCCTGATTCACGGTAACCCCTTATGTCTCAGTTGCAATGTGCATTGTTTGTGGTGAATGAAAGTGATTAAACAATTACTTTATTACTAACTATTCTAATGAGATTTGTTTTTTTAATTTAAGTATAGTTGAAATCTCATTAAAATCTCAAGTAAATCTAAAATTAGTTACCAGTCAGAAACAGACAGACGGACAGACAGACATACATTTATCGTATTAGTATAGATTAGCCTAAGTAGACATGTATTTCAGCTAGTTGTTAATGTAGGGAATATGTCATCAATTCAGCAGTGCGTCTATCATGCTGAAATATTGCTCTGATTGGGATCAAACAAACATTCAGTTTACTCGTGTTTTATCGTAGAAGCGCGATGCTCGCTAACTTTCCACTTGAGTAAATACGAATGATATATTAGTGGCAGTGGATTGAGGAATAAGCTGAAAGAAAATGTTCTGGTGGCTGAAGTAATGAAACACAACTTGTATTTGGTGTGGGATGTACGAGAAAAGATGTTGTACACATGGTTATAAAGAACTAGAAGAATACCCGTTCAAGGACGAGTAAAATAAACTCTTCCGGGCATAACCTTTTTGCATCACTTTTATGTTCACGGACAAGATATAATGATACTAAACCTTATGGCAAGAATCCTTATTTTAATTTCGATTAAAATCCATTACATGATTTTGATTCTAGCAAATGTCTCAAATTTAAGGTCAAGCTTAAAAAAGAAATTAAAATTCAGGGAAGCTTGTTTAATTGGTGTGTAATAACTATGGAACAAATTTAATGTAAATTTTATATATATATATATATATATATATATATATATATATATATATATATATATATATATATATACATGTATTTGAATTTTCAAATGGCAACGTGTGTACATATTCTGCCCACTACAAAACCCCGGTACTGATATCGAATATGAACCCGTTTCCAGGAATTTCGCGTCGGCAGCGTTCGGGCATGTTAGATAAACACCCGAGAGATGCCGAGGCGATTAGCCAATCAGTTGTCAGCTGGCAGACGACATGGAAGGAATGCGGCATTGGATCACCGAACACGCAGACCGATTGGAAAGATTTTTTGAGGGAGGTCTACGAAGACCATTTGTTACGAAATCCTCGTCAGATCTGAGGCCCAGGGCATACGGTTGAGATAGACGAGTCTCTGTTTAACCCGACCCTAACGCTAACCCTAACCCTAAACATAACCATAACCTACCCTAATCCTAACCCGAACCCGAACCCTAACCCGAACCCGACTGATTAAAAAAGACAATGTCAAAAAAAGCCCTCCAAAATACACAAAAAATTTTTTCAGTTTTAAGAAAAACAAAAAAACTACTAGTAAAAAATAGTTCTCTACATTGTTTTGTTTTGTTAAAAAAAAGTATTTATTAAGAGTGATTTCGCTGTTTTGTTCTTTTTTTATTTGCTATCTTTCTTGAAAATAAAACTGAAAACATACGACGCAGCAATGTATCGAAGTTATCGTCTGTCAACATTCGCTTCGGCATCTCTCGGATGTTCACGTAACATGCCCGAACGCTGCCGAAGCGGAGTTCCCGGAAACTGGTTCATATTCAATATCAGTAATACTATAGTATTTAAAATACTACAAAGAAATTGAAATTTGGAGAATTTGTTAAAATTTCACAAAGATCAGAGGTATCTTAATTTTCACAAAGGGATTCAACCCCTTTTTACCCTCTTTGTATAAAACTAGATATAGCCCACCATTCGATTTGTTACGACTAGTAGCTGTATTCCCAAAATTCATAATGACCGATTAATTAGTTTAGGAGTTAATCCTGTACATACAAATATATAAACATATACACATACTTAACTTTATATAAATAGAGGTCGAAAGAGAGAGTATTTTGGCTTTGCTTCATTGGGGAGATATTGAAAGCTCTCCGTAAAGGACGCCGAACAAATATTCATTCGCTTGAGTGCTAGTGTAAAGCAAGAAAGAAGATAGGGTTATGTGACTATCGTCACGCGTTCAGAGCTAGGTGTGAGATATTCGAACATTTGAGTATCTTCGTAGTAGATACGCTACATTACTGAAGCTTAAATGTTTGTCATTCATATAGTAATGTTTCCGTTACTAAAAAATGATTACGTCTTTAGTCTTAGTTCATTCCCTCAAGAGACAGACTGGTGCTTCGGTATTATTCTTTTCTCTAGATATAAAAATGCAATAATGCAATAAAAAGTGTTTTTCGTTTGTGTTTATTTTAAAGAAAAGAAAAATAGCATCCGAAAATAAGAAATAAAAATAATTTTTCTCTCTTCAATTTTTGGAAATGTTTTCTATTATTTATTTAGAACTTAATTTATTTTGTTTCGAGTTTTTCCATAATGCATTAAGGGGGAACCAAGAAAGCGTGGATCATGGCGTTATAATTGTATTGCATACGTTCTATCTCTCTCTCTCTCTCTCTCTCTCTCTCTCTCTCTCTCTCTCTCTCTCTCTCTCTCTCCCTCCTCTCTTTCTCTCCCTTTCCCACTCGATTCAAATGAATTCCAATGCACACGCAATTATATTCATTCTTCATCAAACAAGCGGTAGAATTAGGAGAAAAACGAGAATAGGCAACTTATTAACGGTGTACCGGGAGTGAAAATAAAAATATCAGCAAAATTGACATCAGACAATCAAGTGCATCGAATGTATACGAACTGACTTCAGCATACATTTTTTTTCATGCAACCTCATCAGCGGTGCCATTTTGGTTTTATTTTTTATCTTGTTGTTTAAATTTCTTTTTACATTCTTCTTTTATTCCTTATTTGATTTTCTTCCGTTGTTAAAAAAAAATTAAATTAAAAATCAAATAAAATCTTAGCACCGCACGATAAAATATACATTGTAATTCAGGGCTAAAGCGTAATGGATGCTTTTTTAACTTTCTTGGCTGGGGCAATTTCGTTTCGTTAATTCTCAATTCTCAGTTTTGTATTATCCTCTCTTAACGCTGTTAAATAAATTTTGTACCTGATATTTTTAATGCTCTCAGAGCACCCATTTGTAATCGAAATGTTAACCCTTTTCATGCATACTATTGTTCCACAAAAACAAATGGAAAAGTGGTCATAAATGACCATAGATTTTGATTTGATCAATTATATTTGGTTTTGTAAGAGTCAAGGAGAGCGAGGAATACGTTTTGCCTCCATTTTGCATTCAATATTAGTCGTTACGGACCTTGCCAGAAGTCGGCTCAACATGAAGGCACGTGGTTCAAGAACAAGTCGGCTCAACTTGAAGGCACGTGGTTCAAGAACAAGTCGGCTCAACTTGAAGACACGTGGTTCAAGAATAAGTTAGATCAAGTACGTAGAATTTCTGTAAAATATCATGCAGGAAAGAGTTAAGCTCTTCATAGCCGATATTATTTTTATTCCTACTTATTTATTTCACTCATGTTCGCATTGAATGACAGTGTCACAGAGAGGCAAATCAGGAGCTATTAAATTCCTGCAAGAAAAAAAAGGTATTTTTCACAAAGCTTGATTTTGTGACGTTGAAATTATTTCTCAATAAATTATTTTTCAAAACATTCGTCACGGTTTCATAATCTAATGGTATCTATTCGGACATAGGGTTGATGATTAAAAAAATTAGTTAATTGCCGCAAAAATACAATGGCCCGGAAATGAGGGAGTCATTTCACGTTAAAGTTATTTTTATAACCTCGTAATTTAGGTTATAATAAATAATAACTTGTAACTAAATGGATGAACTATCAAGAGAAACGTTTAACAGATTTATTAAAACTGAACACAAAATGAATTAATGAGTTAATTGGCCGCTGGACGCTATTGTTATATTCACCGTCTGATGCCGTAATCTTTGTTTATCTATCTCTCTGAGCAGCCGACAATGGTTCAAGGGAGGTAAATCCGTTTTCGTTAGATGTCCTAACAGTTATATAACTCTAACTGGTAGTCACTCAGGCTTAGAGTTAGTGATTAAAAAATAGTTAATTGACCTAAAAACTTACAATAGCCCGGAAATGAGAGATCATTTGACGTTAAATTTATATACGAAACTTACCCCCTACGTTAAATTCTAAAATAATAAAATAAAAGAATAATTATAGAAGAATATTGGTCACAGGACGGGTAAAATTAATTCTCTGAACAGAACAGTGTTGCGCCACTTTTATGTCCCTTACGAAGATTAAAATCAACATAAAATTGCTTAAAAGATGCTTTAAAAAATATGACAAATAAATTTCTAACATTTCCACGCTGCACGGCGTTTCCCATATTAAAAAACAAGAGACCAGTATATAAAAAAAGAAAATAACATCTTCGTCCTTTTCCATCCTGACAGAATACAAGGTACTACTACTGTTTATAATATCTCTCTGCTTGAAAAGGCTAAGTTTTTAGCGAAATGATGTCAAAACTTAAATACAAATATATGATATTTAAAATGAGAAAAAAATAATCTGTCTTGATTTTTATTTTATTATTGTATTCTGCATCCTCTGTGCTTTTAGGCGTATGCCTATATTTTATGCTATATATATATATATATATATATATATATATATATATATATATATATATATATATAAGTGTTTAAAGTTCATTTTTTTTTTAAAAGCATCTATTGTTAAATTTAATAAGGAATAGGTATAATAAATACCTTTATAAGCATTAAGATGCGATATCAATTTTTTTTCCATAAAAATGCTAGTTTTAATAAAAAAGAGAAAACGAAAAAAAAATCGGTTTCGATTTAATGTTTTTCTTTTTTTTATGGAAAAAAAATTGATATCGCATCTTAATGCTTATAAAGGTATTTATTATACCTATTCCTTATTAAATTTAACAATAGATGCTTTTTAAAAAAAAAATGAACTTTAAACACTTATACAAATCACGTGTTGCATCACGTTCTTCATATTTGATGATGGGAAACTACATCTTACCCACTCGGCTGTATAACAACAAGCCGTTAAGAGATAAAAAAAAATACAAATCCGATGACATCAGGATATATTAACACACCGATGATGCCAGGTTTAGGCGAAATATCTGTATCACTTTAAACTAACAAAAAAAATGCTAGTTTTAATAAAAAAGAGAAAACGAAAAAAAAAATCGGTTTCGATTTAATGTTTTTCTTTTTTTTTATGGAAAAAAAATTGATATCGCATCTTAATGCTTATAAAAGTTATTTATTATACCTATTCCTTATATATATATATATATATATATATATATATATATATATATATATATATATATATATATATATATATATAAGTAAACATTGTAAAATAATTTTTTTAATTCTGCTTAATTATACCTTTTTTATTTAAAAAAATGTTCTAATGATCTTTTTTGTGTTAAGATAGAATAAAAACTAATGTATGTTCAATATGTATCACAAATGTTTTCGTTTCTTCATCGAATTATCATCAGGTGAAAAGGCAAATGAACAAAAATGCAGGAGAAAAGAAGAGAATTTCCAAAGATAGCTGAGAAACGGGCACGTGAAGTCAGTTAGACGCCAAAAGAACGTTTTCACACTGTTCCAAGAAATATGTTAGCAAGTTGAATTCCGCGACGCCATAATTAACGTCACAGGATAAAATTGTATTGCGTTAAGTATTTTAAAATGTTACATATGAAACCAGTAACAACATTTTAATATATTTCTATATGTGAGTGCGGACGCATGTGCATATACATATAGTTTTCAATATGCCATATATTATTTAAAGTCGAGGAAGAGGAATATACTCTATTTTAATAAATAACTGGAACTCATGACGACGATAGAATAAACATTTCACTCACTGACCATTCTTTCCCACCTCCTACGATCTGGTAAATGTCCATTCAGTGCTGCAACTTTGTAATCAATCCACTATTTAGAAACTGATGATTTTACAAAAAAAGAGAAATATTTGCTTAACTTTGCAAAAAGTTGAATAATACATCAACAAATGTTATAGTCAGACAATAATGCGTGTAAGAATAGCATTTAACGGTTGTTGTTTCGCAATAAATATGCTAATTCACGTAAAGTATATGATAGACATGATGAAAACGATATACTATCCGTCTAATTCTAGAACTGATCAAGTATTTCATAGGAATTGAATTGGAAACTATCTTGTCTTTCTTTTTTATACTAATGGTTCACCACTTACCAAGGCCAAAAGCAACTCGAGGTTGGTGAGATTTTGAGTTGGATGATGGAACAGTACGATGAAAAGATTGTGAACTATGATTAATTCACAGGACGACTAAACACATTGGACATTGATTTAAAAACGACCAGGTTGTAGTTTGTAGGGGAACATTCTCGCGGTAACGTGTGGGAACTACCTGGAAAGAAACTCTGTTTATGAAAGTTCCGTTTGATTTTAGGTGCACAGAGGAAGAAAGGGTTTTTTGTTGGTAGCAGAACAGGTTCTTGTTGAGAAGGTTTTACGGGGGTGGGGAGCTTGAAGTTCAGTCGAACCTCTATCGTGGAAATACCGTTATATTAGGGGCAGACTAGCAAGAGCCTGCATAGAAGGGAAGAGATCATTTGATTGTTATCTGTCAAGTGAGGAAGGGGTGCCCTTAACGGCCCCTCCCCAGATGTGGCAGCAGTACACTATCTAAGGCCGAATCTGACTCTTTCACAGGTAGAGAATTGCATCAGAAGTCATTTACTTTCAATTTATTTACCTCCCCAGGAGGTTAGGCACAAGGCCAGTTTTATCTTACTCCCACAAGGTAAGATGTGACACAAGGTCGGGAAAGTAGGATTTGAAAAGCCAGTGCTCGAGAAGGTGAGCACTCTGGCCTACAAAAAATTCCTGGGCAGCCCCGTCAGCATTCCCCGGTAGGGGCACCTCAGGCAGTAAGCAATAAACTTACTCCTCCCCAAAGAGGGGAGGCAAAGCCTGGGAGGGTAGACCTCCTAGAACTGCACATGACAACCACACAGACCGGCGGAATCAAGCCCCGAAGGGCAAGACGACACCAGTCTATAGGGTGCAGTATCCATCGGAACAGATACTACACTTGTTTCCTAGCCAAAAGGCCGAGACTTTCAAACAGATCACCTAGAGGCAATGTTTGACCAATATCGGCGACTTCGATGGGATCGATATAATGTCTCTGCGTCGATGTGTAGTGTTTGAGTGTGGAAATGATATCAGAATATTATCAGTTTTAAAATTGAGCGTACCACATAATAAACCAAGATTACATGGATAAAATGACAAGGGAGGGCAACAATTTGATATCTCAGCGTAAATATAACAAATGATAATTTTAATATAGGCCAGAAAGTAGTACTCTACTTATCATAGGCTCATGGCGCAACAGATAACAACATTTATTAACAATTAGTTATAGCAGTCACATATTCTAATTGTATTATGTACTACTTTCCTTTGATGTAAATGGACAGGTGTATTACTGGAGTGATTGGCTTACCGCTCAATCAGAAGCTCTGACGTAGGAACATAAATCGTTGGACTTTTTTTTTACAGCACCCACGCGATTACGTTCATTTGGCAGGGTTTTAGAGCCAGTATACCGTCCAGCGTAGACATATTTGGTTGGTTCGTCAAATTGCTAACGATATGGTAAATCTACCTTAGTCGGATGCCGCCATTTATA
>OY744537.1:72465521-72500521 GCA_963556195.1 Sepiola atlantica | reverse complement strand
GAATTTTCTTTCTAAGATTAGAACAGTAGTCCGAATAATTTGAATAATGCATAATGGTCATTTACAAACGTTTATGTCGCTATACTCAGACAGAAAACGGGTAGTTAAAACGAAACCGTTTATTTAATCTATTTTCAGAGGTGGAAAGAGAATTTGTGACGCTAAAAACGTCCACACGGCCACGAGCGACTAAAACACTAGTTACTATCTTATATGAGTATTGCGTTCTTTTTTCTTGAAATCATATTCCATAATTGAATGAAATAAAATGGTCCTCGGTAATGAATGATATACCAACATTGTCGATATATATATATATATATATATATATATATATATATATATATATATAAGGAGATTGTAGTTTGCTTGAAGCATTGCTGGTAAATGTAAGTGCAGATTAGTCGTCCGAGGCTATAGCAATGCGATGTGGTTGCCGTAAGATGGAAAAGTGAAAAGAAATAAACGCAGGGAGAAAGTGAAACTCAAAACGATTTATTAATAATTTCACGAAAACTGATTAAATACCAAATAGTAAATACTGTCCGGTAAGTAACAGTTCGGCAAAGGGTAATCTGAAATTTTCGAAAGAAAAACTTTCATTATCAGAAGACAACAATAAAAGACCGAGTAGGTCGAAGAAAAACGGGAAAAAAAACGGGAAAAAAACCGGTGTCAGAACATCGAAATACGGCAGAAAACAATTGGGAGTAGGAACGCAGAAAATGTCAAAATTCTATTAAGCAATTATATAACTAAAGTTAAAATATTATAAACATTTGTTTAATAATATACTAATTTTTATAATTTTATTATGTTTTATTTTATATGATTCATTAATTAATTTTTTTCCTCTTTTTCTCTTTATTCAATTCAAATTTAAATTTATGTGTGGGCTGTTATTGTCAAAGGGGGATAACTTATTTAAAAAAATATATTTAGAAATGAGATTTGAAATTTGAGAAGTAATTTGAATTGTGGAATGGATCAAAGCCAAGGAAGGAAACGTTGTAACAGGGGAAGGGGGGGAATAAGAAGAGATTATGGGAAAGGGGGGACTATGGAAAAAAAATAAAATAAAATAGATAAATAAATAAGAAAAAAATAAAATAAAAATAAACAAATAAATAAATAAACACACAAAAATAAAATTAAAATAAAGATAAACAAATAAAAATAAAAATAAAATAAAAATAAAATGTACTATTTATTCATTCATTCACTCTTTCCTTTCTTCTTTCTTTCTTTTTTATTTTTTATAGTTAATTTAAGAGAAAAATACTCCTAAAAGTAAATTTGTATAAATTTATTCTATCTATTGACTCATAGATTCACTTTTTTTACATTTACTATTTTTTTCCTTTCTTTTTTCTTCCTCAATTCTCCCTTGTTATTATGATCTATTAATATATTTAATTTATTCTTTTATTACCATAATTTATTTTTTTTATTTATTTCATTTTTTCTTTTTCCTTATTCATCCTAATTTCAATCTTTTATTTCCTTTATTTTAATTTTCTTATTTTCTACTATTATTTTATTTTATTGAGCACACACATACACACACATACATACACACACATGAGAATACACCCATATTCACATACATGAATATATGCATACACATAAAATCACTAGGTCTAAATGCGTGTAAATAAAGTGCATATCATTCCATTCCACAATTATAATACGTAAAGTGTAAAAATGTGGGGTGGGTGGCGCTGGCAAATACCGAGGAGACAAAGGCAAGCAAAAAAAATGTGGGGTGGGTGGCGTTGGCAAATAAAGAGGAGACAAGGGCAAGTAAGTTGGGGGTGGGAGTGTGAGGATGTAAGAATCAGAGGATGAAAGGAGAAGACAACTCGATTCTGTTATTCAAGGTTGGACGAAATTTAGAGATTAGAATAGCTTCCGAAATTCGAAGCTGGCCTATATTGCGGACGGAGTTGAGGATGCGGACACTAATGGAGCGATGTGTGTTGCCACATGATATTAAGTGTTTATGGAAAGAAGAAATGTGGGTGTTTTGATGCTCTTTAATGCGTTGGTGTAGAGGCCTAACGGTACTACCGATGTAGAACTTTTGACACTTAGCGCATTGTAGGTTGTATACTGTATAGGTGCGGAGGCAGAGGCCAGAGTTGGGGATGGGGCAACTAGCTAGAGAGCAGGGGTCTGGGGTGTAGTGGCTTTTTTTGGATAAATGTTGTCGGAGAGAGATGCCTGTGTGAGAAAGTTGTATGTTAAGGTTCTCACTACGTATGGCATTGCGGATAGCAGAAGTGATACGGTCGCTAAAGAAGGGGAGTTTAAGGAAGCAAGTGTTGGTGAGTGTGTGGTGTCTACGTCTTCTGGTGTTGTTAAGGCTGGATATGGTAGTTAGGGGGAAACCGTTGGTTAATAGGGTTTGGTGGAAGGCTTCGGTGTGTGTTGTTTTATCGGAAGTAGAAGAGCATTTGTCCTGTATGCGGGTGATTTCGGTTTGTGCGTAACTAATTTTGGATTTGAGGGGTAGTGCAGATTTGTAGTGGATAAAGAGGTTCCTGCAGGCGGGTTTTCTATAGAAAGTGGTGTGGAGAGATCCGTCGTCATTAATGCTGAGTTTGAAGTCTAGAAGTGATAGAGAGCCTGAGGTGGGATGTTCGATGGTGAATTTAATGTGGGGGTCAGAATTATTAAATGTATTAAAGATAGAGGTAGCTTCCTCTCGGGATGAGGTGAGGATCAAAATGTCGTCAA
This sequence comes from Sepiola atlantica, assembly GCA_963556195.1. Lineage (NCBI taxonomy): Eukaryota > Metazoa > Mollusca > Cephalopoda > Sepiida > Sepiolidae > Sepiola > Sepiola atlantica. The sequence goes on along the minus strand of OY744537.1, from coordinate 72,497,782 downwards.
CGTATCTCGAGAAGAAAATATGGGAATGGCAGGTGCTAAGTGCTTGTTGTTCCAGTCTGTTCATGTAGGGAATGGCGAGGAGGCCGGAGAGACTGGAACCCATGGGTTGGCCAGAGACTTGTTTGTATGTGTCTTGTTGTAACTTAAAGTAGGTGTTATCCACAATGATACGTAGGAGCTGATGAATGTCTGTAGGGGTAAGCCCAAAACAGTCAAGATTGTTAAAGGAGATGTGGTCAGTTATGAGGTCAATGGCGGGGTGTGCGGGAATGGAAGTATAAAGGCAGACTACGTCAAGGCTGAAGATGTAGTTGTTGATGCGGAGCTGTTGGGGTTGGAGCAAGTGGAGTCTATCTATTACCTGGTCAGAGCTGCTGACATGTGCCGGGAAGGTGGGGAGTAGCGGTTTAAGTAAGTGGGAGAGGAGCCAGGAGATCTTGTAAAGAGGTCCCCCAGTACTGGAGACTATAGGTCTGATCTGTAGGTGGTTGCTGGTTTTGTGGGTTTTAATAAGATGGTAAAAGGTGGGGAGTCTACTGTTTCTATTGGTGAGATTGAGCCTATAAGCCTTGGGGAGATTACGTCTGGAGCAAATTCGGGACCAAGTGTTGTTAATAGAGGTTTGTATGCGGGTAGCTGAGATGTCGTTATCGGGTGTGTAAAGGGATGTATTGCTGAGGTGTTCCAGGGCGAGAGTATTGTAGGATTCTTGGGAGATAATGCAGAATTCCTTGCCTTTGTCAGAGGGTAGGTAGACCAGGTTGTTTTTCTTAAGGCCTTTGAGGGTGAGACGCTGGGAATGGGAGATATTTGGTGTGATACGGTGTTTTCCCGTTGTAATATGAAGAAAATCTTATGTTTGAGATTTACCAGCTTTAGGTCTAAAGGGTGGTTTTCAGGAGGAGGGTGTAGGGGGCGGTCAGGTTGATAAACGGGGAAGGGGTTGGATTAAAAATTAGGGGGATCGGTGGGGGTGGAGTCGTTAAGTAAGTCAAGGGAAGGTGGTTCAAAGGCTGATAACCATTTCAAATGGTACGCTGTCCTGCAGAACTGCGTTTCAATATCGAGGAGGGTTTGGTCATTAAATTTTTGTGTAACGAAAAATTTGGGTCCGAGGCTGAGGAGATCGGTTTCTGTTGCAGAGAGAGAACACGTGAGGTCAGTGATGAGTGGTTGGGTAGTAGTTTGAGGATGGAAAGGGGGTCCGTGTACAGCTCCATAATTGGTAAGTGGCTGTAAGATCTGTTTTTGGTGGAGCCAGTTGAATTTAAGTATGAGTCTGTTTTTTTCCGTGTGGAAACAGTGGTGGAAAGCTTTGTTGACAGATGTGGAGATGCGGGGTGGAAGGTGTGAGGGGGAGGGAAATTTGATATCTGACATAGCGTTGATATGTTGGTGTAGCTTGCAGTGGAGGTGTTTGATGATTTGTTTGATACAAAAGGTATGTATGAACGAGCGTGCAGAGTGGAGAGTGGATAGGTAAAAGCACGACGGTAGGTGGATGTTCTTGATAGTGTTGGGGAAAATTCCATGTCTGAGGCATCTCTTCAGGAAGTTGATCTGGCAACCAGTCCTAGCTCGCTTCTCCGAAAGTCGGAACATTTTCTTGGTGTATGCAAACTCTGTCTGGCCGAGACTGAGAGATAAAAGGAGATTGTAGTTTGCTTGAAGCATTGCTGGTAAATGTAAGTGCAGATTAGTCGTCCGAGGCTATAGCAATGCGATGTGGTTGCCGTAAGATGGAAAAGTGAAAAGAAATAAACGCAGGGAGAAAGTGAAACTCAAAACGATTTATTAATAATTTCACGAAAACTGATTAAATACCAAATAGTAAATACTGTCCGGTAAGTAACAGTTCGGCAAAGGGTAATCTGAAATTTTCGAAAGAAAAACTTTCATTATCAGAAGACAACAATAAAAGACCGAGTAGGTCGAAGAAAAACGGGGGAAAAAACGGGGAAAACCCCGGTGTCAGAACATCGAAATACGGCAGAAAACAATTGGAAGTAGGAACGCAGAAAATGTCAAAATTCTATTAAGCAATTATATAACTAAAGTTAAAATATTATAAACATTTGTTTAATAATATACTAATTTTTATAATTTTATTATGTTTTATTTGATATGATTCATTAATTAATTTTTTTCCTCTTTTTTCTCTTTATTCAATTCAAATTTAAATTTACGTGTGGGCTGTTATTGTCAAAGGGGGATAACTTATTTAAACAAATATATTCAGAAATGAGATTTGAAATTTGAGAAGGAATTTGAATTGTGGAATGGATCAAAGCCAAGGAGGGAACCGTTGTAACAGGGGAAGGGGGAATAAGAAGAGATTATGGGGAAGGGGGGGACTATGAAAAAAAATTTTTTTAAATAAAATAAAAAAAGATAAATAAATAAATAAGATAAAAATAAAAATAAAAATAAACAAATAAATAAATAAACGCACAAAAATAAAATTAAAATAAAGATAAACAAATAAAAATAAAATAAAATAAAAATAAAATGTACTATTTATTCATTCATTCACTCTTTCCTTTCTTCTTTCTTTATTTTTTATTTTTTATAGTGAATTTAAGAGGAAAATACTCCTAGAAGTAAATTTGTATAAATTTATTCTATCTATTGACTCATAGATTCACTTATTTTACATTTACTATTTTTTTCCTCTCCTTTTTCTTCCTCAATTCTCCCTTGTTATTATGATCTATTAATATATTTAATTTATTCTTTTATTACCATAATTTATTTTTTTTATTTATTTCTTTTTTTCTTTTTCCTTATTCATCCTAATTTCAATCTTTTATTTCCTTTATTTTAATTTTCTTATTTTCTACTATTATTTTATTTTATTGAGCACACACATACACACACATACATACACACACATGAGAATACACCCATATTCACATACATGAATATATGCATACACATAAAATCACTAGGTCTAAATGCGTGTAAATAAAGTGCATATCATTCCATTCCACAATTATAATACGTAAAGTGTAAAAATGTGGGGTGGGTGGCGCTGGCAAATACCGAGGAGACAAAGGCAAGCAAAAAAAAATGTGGTGTGGGTGGCGTTGGCAAATAAAGAGGAGACAAAGGCAAGTAAGTTGGGGATGGGAGTGTGAGGATGTAAGAATCAGAGGATGAAGGGAGAAGACAACTCGAATCTGTTATTCGAGGTTGAACGAAATTTAGAGATTAGAATAGCTTCCGAAATTCGAAGCTGACCTATATTGCGGACGGAGTTGAGGATGCGGACACTAATGGAGCGATTTACTATTTGGTATTTAATCAGTTTTCGTGAAATTATTAATAAATCGTTTTGAGTTTCACTTTCTCCCTGCGTTTATTACTTTTCACGTTTCCATCTTACGGCAACCACATCGCATTGCTATAGCCTCGGACGACTAATCTGCACTTATATATATATATATATATATATATATATATATATATATATATATATATATATATATATATATATATTAACTTGTCTTACTGTCATAATCTCATTGTCAGTGTAATGACGAATAATTTAATTACTACAGATAAAATAACGTATGGTGGAGACTTGAAATCAAAAGTCTCTAATTTAATAGATTTGATGCGTTTGATTATTTCTATGCATTTAAAGATATATGTGTATGTGCATTTATGTGATCTATGCAGGTGCGCGTGTCTATATTTATTAAAAGATTTGTTGTGTGAGCCCAACAAGTGTAATATATGAAGGTGGTTAGGTTAACTAGTTTCGATTAATTTAGTCGCCTGTACTGGAATTTTGAAAGACGGATCTGTCTGGAGAGATCCAAAAGCAGCCGAACAAAAGTTAAGGGAGACAACTAGATCGGAATGACGTGATGGAAAGAAAGAGATGTTTGTGAATAGGAACGAGAGTGGTATGCGAGGCGTGAGGCTGAAGAGACGCATGCAATATGGACAAGGGATATAAATAACTAAGGCCTCTCTCGTTATCACCCCTATCTCTGTAGCGATCTATGTTTAGAGACCCAATAAACGATAATCTATGAAAATGATCGCGTAATTCTTTTTTAATCAATAGGAAAAAAGTGTATTGTTACCTTTAACATTTCTAAAAAAAACTTCTCTCCTTCCAAAACCCACGCCTGAATCCTTGTTTTGTCCAAGTCAAAATTAATCTCTCTCTCTCTCTCTCTCTCGCTCTCTCTCTCTCTCTCCCCCCGTGGGGAAGCCTCTTGCTTGGACAACAACCTAGGACTGCCTTTCACCCCAGATCTAAAATATAAGACATACACTCAATCTGGAAAAATGGTTAAATCACTCTATCGTCTCGGAAAGTACCTAACCCTGATGCAATCCTCTACTTATTTAAGAGTAAGATACGTCCTAGGATGGAGTACTATTGCCACATGTGGGGAGGCGCCGCTCAGAGGACTCTTCGTTGACTAGACAAAGTTCAAAATCGACTCATGAACCTAATGGGGGGAGTGATCTCTTTCGTTCCTTACGTAAACTGATAACCCGAACATGACAAAGAGTTAACAAACCACTTGCATCGCTGTCGTAGTGGATACATTTGGTCAGGGTTTAGCGATGGGAAAACGCAAATACTCGTCGGGCATCGTCAGCATTTCGATGGAAGTCAATGTCCTTTAAGGTCCAGTGCGATTTTCTCGAACAGCTTAGTAGCCTTTACTACTTTTCCTAAGGTCGATAGAATCTTTACATGTTTACCGCACATAATTGGCAAGTGTATATCATCTTTTTTACGTCTTCTATCGGATAGGAGACATTTCGAATTGTAATCTTGTGGACCCTGCTCGTAGCGCTAAGATAGTATAATTGTGTGTTCAATTTTCTGAGCAATTCTTTACATGCGCGCGAGAGAGATGAGGAAAGGGTGCATCTACGGCATCGTTCTCTTTCGGGGGCGGTATGTTACGTCAAAAGAGTAACACAGATGTTCCATTCGCTATCTATTTATTTCTCGTCTTTTTTCTCATCTTACTAATATGTTTTAGATTGAAAATAAACGAGACAGATGCCTGCTCTGTGATTAATTTGAATTGTCGTCTAAGTAAGTAATGACGCCATTTTCTTGGAGAATCTACAATGGTGTAAGCATTTTCCGGCTCTCGGATGTTTTCGTTCTGATTTAGGCTATATAGGCTATATAGGCTACCCCGAGTGTTTTAAAGAGGCGGCTTTGGTGTATGCAGATGCGTCTGTTTCAACTACAAGCACTCTTTTTGCGTGTGGCAAGCAAGAACGTGTACGGCGCAGAACCGAATATCTGTGGACTAAGTACAACAACGTTGCTTCTACGCATGTGAAACCGATATTCCTTTTGTGTGTTCTAGGCTAAACCTTCCCAGACTTCGTGTGCAACCGCTGGGTTTAACTGCTCTGAGTGTTGGGGTTAACAACCTTCAATCTTCCAGAAATAACGAATAGCTACGGTCAACGAGGAAGACTTCATGTAAACCAGACAATTCTGAGTTGGCTGGGATCAAAGTGTAGTATCTGTTTCGATGGATACTACACCCTAACCCGACCGGTATCGTCTTGGCATTTGGGGCTTGATAACGCCGGTCTGTGGGTCTGTCCTGTGCAGTTCTAGGAGGTCAACCCTCCCAGGCGTTGCCTTCTTACCCTTTGAGAAGAGGTTAGTTTATTGCTAATCGTCTGAGGCGCCACTGCCGGGCAATGCCGACGGGTCTGCCCAGGCAATTTTTAAAGGTCATAAGTGCTCTTCCTCTAGGGTGCTGACTTATCAAATCCTACTTTCCGACCTTGTGTCACATCTTACCGCTGTGGGAGGTAGCTAAATACCTGACACGATCGTCGTGGGCTCTGTCCAGAAGTCAGATTCGTTCAAAAACAACAACAATCCCGATAGAGAATGATCTGGTGTAGAATCGGCAAAAACCTTTCAATGGATTTGATCAATTGAAAAGCGCCGTGAATTATACCACATTCATAAACATAGAATTTTTAATGACTATACAAATGCAATTGTGTCTCTTCAAGTCACTCTGAAGAAATGAGCGATTGAATCCAATTTAAATTCATGGTGGCTCTGAGTATTTTTATTTTTATATTTATATGTATTGATTGTTTATATATATATATATATATATATATATATATATATATATATATATATATATATATATATATATATATATATATGACAAATAAGAGAATAAAATAAATCCGACGGTATTAGTTAAAATGGCCAAGTGGAAGGCCTACAACTGAACGTTTCGTCCAGCTATTGCGAGAAAAAAAAGATAGAAAAAACTAAAAGTGGCGAAAAACGAGAAAATGTGTAATTTTGGGAAATATATATATAGTTATAGGCAGTGGCGAATTTAAGGGTGGGGCATCGGGGCAATTGCCCTACGGGGCCAACTATGGGGGCCAGAACGGAGCCAACAGATTCGTTGTTGGTTTTTGGGGTGTTTTCAAAGAAAAAATGCGTTTGTTACTATGTTAATAAGTTAAAATTGTTATTATAAATTAAACGTGACTGTTGATAGCCTATCTGCCGTAATATAAAATATAACGTGGTATACTATAACTATAAATCATATGCTTAAATTATTAAATTATTCAAACGATAAATAAAAGAAATAACAATATGAAAATAATAAGAAAAACTAATAATAAACTCAAATGGCAATATAGGTTTATCATTTATAAAATTTATTTTTATGGTGGGGTAATACTAATAAAACATATTTTTATTTATTTATATTTAAATATATCATAATTAAAGTTTTTTTTTCATATTCTTTTAAAGCATCTTTTAAGAAATTTAGCATAAAATATAGGCATACGCCTAAAAGCACAGGGGATGCAGAATACAATAATAAAATAAAATCAAGACAGATTTTTTTCTCTTTTTAAATATCATATATTTGTATTTAAGTTTTGCAATCATTTCGTTAAAAACATAGCCTTGTCAAGCAGAGAGATATCATAAGCAGTATTAGTACCTTGTATTCTGTCAGGATGGAAAAGGACGAAGATGTTATTTTCTTTATTTATATACTGGTCTCTTGTTTTTTAATATGGGAAACGCCATGCAGCGTGGAAATGTTAGAAATTGGTTTGTCATATTCTTTAAAAGCATCTTTTAAGAAATTTAGTATAAAATATAGGCCTACACCCAAAAGCACAGAGGATGCAGAATACAATAATAAAATAAAAATCAAGACAGATTTTTTCTGATTTTAAATATTATATATTTGTATTTAAGTTTTGCAATCATTTCGCTAAAAACATAAGCAGTAGTAGAATATGAAAACCCAAATCTTACCCATCTGGGACCGCAAAAAGGGAGAAGAAAGCAAAGTTGGAGTTGGAAAGGGCAGCAGGTGATCCTTCCCAACGGAAAATATCCACTTTTGTGACTCCTGAACATCATCCCTGAGTCAAGCCTATGACGATAATTTTTGTTGAACTTGTTGAACCATCCGATGAGTCTGTGGCCACACCTTCGAGTTTCGATGTTTAGCTACAATAAAAGGACGAGGATAATTTTGTTGAACTCGGCGAACCATCCTGTGAGTCTGCGGACACACCTTCCAGTGTACATGCTATGTCACGAGAAAAGGATGATGATGTTGAGGAATTTTACTTTTTCCCACCGACAAAGCCCTTTATGATGGTAAAAATAAAAAAATTGATAAGCGGGTTCTTGTTCAGCAACGTACTTGCCAACCAATGGCAAAAGTCATGCCCGGTGGTGACTTTCCAGTCAGCAGACAAAGTTACTAGACGTTTGAAGGGCAATTGGTATTCTTTTAAATCAAATCTCGATAAAACTGTACATCGGGGTTGACTAGCATATTCCTTTCGTGGTGACTATGTGTATTCTTACTTCTGTTGGCTTTTTGGTGATCGATCGATTTCGGAACAGTCACCCATAGTCACGGGCCAATACAACGACTGGAAGCATTAATCTAGTGTTATTCCCCCGCATGCAAATTCAAATATTCATAAAACCTCAACCAACGCTTATGTGCGGTTGTTATGTAACAAGTCGATAGATGGTTCTCTTAAAAAGCATCTCGATGATGTAGCAAAAAAGTGGGAAGACGTATTGACAGTCTAGTTTGGGCTTATTAGGAGCATGTCTGCGTTGAGATTACCTTTCTGTGGTCACAGAGACGATATTGATGTAGATAATTCTGGCGTCTACTTGTCTCTCCTGCGTTTTATTGCAACGAGTGATCCGGTTTTGGGTGAACATATTTAAAGCACTAATCGAATTCGGTACTTGAGCAAAACTATTACAGATCAATAAATTGTCTACTTACTTTTCGCATAAAAGAAACGATTCTGGAAATGTGTAAAAAGACAAAATTCTTCACAGTTATCTCAGACAGCACTACCAATATCAGCCATAAAGACCAACTTTCTGTAATGATGCGATACGTTTATGTTGATGAACAATCACTAAAGGCCACTATTCATGAACATCTTTTGGGGTTTTATCATGTTCGCAATGCCTCCGCCCGTGGAATATTCTCTTTATTGTCAAATGTTCTTTTTGAAGAATGCGTTCTAGAGAAAAAAAATATTCAACGAGCCAAGCTTATGATGATGCCGCTGTCATGAGCAGAAATGATGGAGAAATTCTAATGCTAATGTTGGAACATCTTGGAACAGCTTTTGCTCCATTCGTTCACTGCCCACCACATCAAATTAATTTAGTTTAAGTTCATGCCACAACTTATGGCCAAACTAAACAACAAGTTGACATTATAAACTTATTTGACATTGTCCAAGGAATCTACTTTTTTTTATCATCAAATCGACGATGGGACAAATTACTCTAAAGTTGTCAAGAATCAGCTTAAAATACCTTCGACATTGTCCTAAAGGAGATGTTTGAAGAAGCTGGCTTTTCGTTTACCAATGCAAGTCTAGAATTTGGAGAAGTTCTAAAAGCCAATTCCTTCACCAGATGGCGCGCTCGACAAAAAGCTACAACGGCTTGTTTGCTGAATTTTGGAAATGTTATTGACTGTTTAACCAAAATAATAGATGAAAACACAAAGCAGATGAAATGAAGCTAGCAGTTGACATTGAAGAGCAGATGAACTTGACATTTCTATTTAGTTTGTTGTGGTGGAACGAAGTACTCGACATTTCAAATGTGGCAAATCAAATACTGCAAGCAAAAACCAATGATATATTCCTTGTCATCAAGGTTTTTGAAACTGATACTGAAACCTTTAAAATCTCAGTTCCGATGAGATGTTTGATAATTTTGAAAAAAGAGCCAATTCTTTGTGGATGTCAATGTTTTCTGAAAGCGAACAAGATAAAGGTTTCAAGCAGGTTCGCATTCGCACAACCAAATGTTTGCCTGGCGAGCAACCTCGTGATCCAAAAATAAAGTATGAAACTGAAATTTACTTTCACACATGTGACGTCAGGGTGGCAGAGTTGAAAACTCGCACTGATGGATTTAAAGTAGTTTCACAACTGTTTTTTTTTTTACATCCAATACGGTTTATAGAAGTTACGGATGACGACCTAATGGACCAGGTTTCTCTTCTGGTGTCCAGGTTTCCTCGTGAATTTACTAATGATTTATGTGGTGAACTTAAGTATTTCCGCGATATGTATTTTGATAATGCTGATAGCCTGGAGCAATACCAAATGGCTGGTGTGATCGGCTATTTGAACTTTTCTATTAGAAATGGGCTCTGACTTACAGAGTGAAATATTGTTTCGGCTCTTCTTGACATTGCTCATAGACGTGCGGAAAGAACATTCAGCATTTTAAGGAGACTGAAAAACGATTTCAGATCAACTATGGAACAACAAAGGTTAAATACATTGGCTATTTTGGAAATAGAATCCGAAATCGCTACGACAGTCGATATTGTACAAACAATTACCGACTTTGCGAATATGAAAGTGCGACGTGGTAGTGTAATACTATTTAGTTTCAATAGTTTGGTTTTATTTGTTTTATTCATTTGCAACACTTATTTAACACTTATTTAACACTTATTTAACACTTATTTAACACTTATTTAGCACTTTCTTTTTTATTTCTGTTTCGTTTCTCATTGTTGTTTCGTTTTTCATATTTTTGTTTGCTTTTATGTCCATTTTGTAAAGTAAATAGTCATATATTCCTCATTGCTGTTGTTTTTCACATTTTGGTTTGGTTTGTTGGTTACAGGTATTAGTTACATGTTGGTTACAGGTATTAGTTACATGTTGGTTACAGGTATTAGTTACATATTGGTTACAGGTATTAGTTACATATTGGTTACAGGTATTAGTTACATGTTGGTTACAGGTATTAGTTACATGTTGGTTACAGGTATTGTTCATTTGCACTTTATAAATATAGAAATTGATGTTCTGTGTTTGTTACACATTTATATCAAACTAGCAAATATATGCTCCCTCCGAACATATATTTTTGCTAGGCTGAGAGAATGTCATGCTGAACAAACTACATACACTGACCCTCAAAGGAGGCGGTAATGCCTGGTAGGATCGTACCATTACAATAGAACATATACTACAATACCCCTCCCCCCCAAAAAAAAAGGGAGAAGGTAGTACCTGGAAAGATGGTCTAATGACAACAGAATAGATACTACATAAACCCTCCATCAAAGGAGGGTGTAATACTGGGAGGATTACCCTCGCCCCTTAAAAAAGGAGGAGGTAATTCTAGGGAGGACGGTCTTATAACAATAGAACCGATACTACACTGCCCATTCCTCTAAAAGATAATGCAATAATAAATTAAATCAGATTTTTTATTAATTTATTTTAAAATGCCTAGTCATAAAAAACAGTATTTTATTATAGTTCCTTGGTCTTTTGGCTAAGATCAAAGAATTTTTATATTTTATGCAAATAAATAATTCAAAGTGTAGTATCTGTTCACAGCATCGCAGTGCAATCAGACGTTAATTAACACAAAATACAATCAAAAATAGTAATACGGTGTCGGAGAGGGGAGAGGTGAAAGGGGCAGACAAAAAAAAGAATACGGTGTCGTAGACAGCGGGGGAAGAAGGAGAGAGGGGATGGGGCGGACACATTAGCCAGCTAGAGAGAAATAGAGACAGCCAGGCAGAAGCAAGCTAGCCACGCTGTTCCTCCTTTTTTTCTCACTTATAGTAAAAATTCTCGCGGGTGATTTTAAGAATAGTTTTTATTAAGTTATTCATTTTTATTAAATTTATATTGACGAAACTATTGCACATATGTAGATAAGATAGTACAATGACCTTATAAATAAATAACCTCAAATATTAATTGTAGAGTTATTTAAAAATAGATATGCAAATTAGACTATCTAATGACCATCCTTCGATCGGTTGTCTCTAATATATATAAAGTATTTCAACTTTCTATGTTGTACTATTGATTTAAAAAAATGATTTAAATAACAGTAACCCGTTTTGATTGTAATATAGAAGTAATCTTCAAGGTTAAGCCCGTCTAACTTCATATTAATAATTAATTGTTTTAGTCTATTTAAAAGTAAATAACATTTTTCTATGAGTATTTGAAAGATTACTAGTAAAGACACTTTCCAACCATCCAAAACATTAAATCTGCAGTCATAATGTTTCTCATTAGCATTGACCTAACAGTACGACATTTTCTCCCCATCCGCGGGGTTGTCTCTCTAGTAAGAGAAATTAACGGTTCCCATCTAGCGTAAACTAATGCTCTTCGTAAAAGAATTGAGCTCTCGAGACAGTCGGTAGCGCGAATATAAACAAACATAAGCACTATAATTTCCCTTATTTTGTAGCTAGCATAATAGCGTGCGGGCAAGATGTCCTGACTGCTGACCAAACAGTCGGGTTTCGAATATTCAGCGAAATAGCTGTCAGTAGATTACTATATATAGCCTATGTTACCCCCTTGTTATATATAAAGTTGTGGTAAAAATAAAGAATAGTAAACACTCGAGAACTCATTTAAAAAATCACATAATAATGTATACAAAACGCATTAGAATAAAATTCTCTATCGAACCCGCCTAGTTTTAACGTGTGGAAACGATTTGTAAGGCTTTTACACGGTAAAAGTACAGAATACTTAACACTCGAGAACTCGTAAACCAAAAAACAATGGCGGAAATGTAACCTTCGTTGTCGGGAAGACAGACTTTATATATTTTTTTAAAGTATGAAATAAAAAATCTTATAAATTGTTTCCACGCGTTAAAACTAGGCGGGTTCAGTAGATAATTTTATTTTAATGCGTTTTATATAAATTATGTGTTGTTTGTTTTTTCTTTTGGTTTACGAGTGTTAACTATTCTGTACTTTTATCACAGTTTTAGTCATGACATCTTATATTTCAATCAATTGAAACCACTGAAAATGATAGTTTCACTAATGTCTGAGTAGGTGTCCTTTTATGTTCTTCTTATAAAACAGAGGTTACCCATTTATAGGGTCGATGCACATCATAAACATTCTAGTTCAATGAGAAATATATTCTTTGACCTCATCTTTTATCTTTCATCATCTTCAAGGTTAAGCTCGTTTAACTTCACATAACGTATGATACTTCCTAGTTTGCATGGAGCACAACAATAAACTACCTGACGAGGTTGGAACCCTAATCCCCTTCAAAGTAGGCCCTCTTGTGCTTGCACACACTTAGCCCCACCGATCCATCCACTGCCGGAAACACCTGCTGAAGTCTTATTTTGGAATGGTGTTTATCTTCGCTGTCGTGTTCCGCATTATCTCTTCTCTAGTTTCAAAACGGTAACCTTTCAGTGACATCTTCAATTTGCGAAACAACCAGAAGTCGCAGGGAGCCATGTCTGGAAAGTAAGGAGGTTTTGGAACGACTGGAATTCCATGTTTGGCCAAGAAATGTTGGATCAATTGGGATAAATGTGCAGGGGCGTTGTCGTGATGCAGTTGCCAGTTTTTCGCCGTCCACATGTCTGGTCTTTTACGCTGAACTGCGTCACAGAGAAGCCGGAGAACATCTTGATCGTACTCCTTTGACACCCCTGGGCAAGGTGTTCCTCCACACACGCCGCATCACTCCTAAATACTGCTTTCCCTCTCCTTTCTTTTTATTTAAAAACTGTTTTTCATCTATCGACGCTACTATTAAACACGCTCCATCTGTATGATCTTAAACTAAATCACCATTAGGAATCTTTGTTAAATTTGAAGCCACTCCTTAACACGGAGTAGCAGTACCTGAATGAAATGGTATATATCATATGTAAACTATTAAGTTACAAATTATGTCCACTAGACAAATCGCTCTCTACATAAATGCCAATGCCCCTGTGTGTTCTCTATAGAATTTCTATTTGTTTTCACATTTTTAAACTTATATAGAAAAAGAAATAAAAACTAAAAGTTAAAAATGTATTCTAATGTAAAATTTTCAAGAGAAGACAATGGAAGTTGTCCCGAATCGTTAAGTGCACCCATAGAAAGACAATAAGCGCCTACCCTCCTAGAACTTCAAATATATCCGATTTAGATGAAATTTAAATCAGATGTATAAAATTTTCTGAGGAAGACAATGGAAGTTGTCTTGAATCTCTGTTCCCACCTAAGGGAGCTAGGGGTCGAACCTCTTTTAAAACTGCAGATATATCCTATTTTGATGAAATGTATTTCATATGTAGAAAATTATCCGGAAAAACAATGGAAGTGGTCCTGAATCTCTATGTTCCCCTTAAGTTAACTATGAGGGGCAGAATCTTCTTAAAACTTCAAATACGTATTTTTCTGATTTTAATGAAATTTAAACCAGATGTATAAGATACTAATTCAGAGAGTTTTCCCAAATTTCAGCTACTTCGACTATATTTAGATGCGAAACGGGGGTCAGTAAAAAAATAGGTAATATGTTGTTGTGAGCACAGTGAAAAGGACATTCAATCCCAAGAAGCGCTGGGTATATCTTCTAATTAATAAATAGTTAAATATATTAAGAACTTGAAGCATAGCATCTTTTACCAAACTGATTGAATTCGGCATTAAATGAGCCGAAAAGAGTTGATATGCAAACAAAATAACCAAAAAGAGTTGATATGCAAACAAAATAACCAAAAAGAGTTAATATGCAAACAAAATAACCAAAAAGAGTTGATATGCAAACAAAATAACCAAAAAGAGTTGATATGCAAACAAAATAACCAAAAAGAGTTAATATGCAAACAAAATAACCAAAAAGAGTTGATATGCAAACAAAATAACCAAAAAGAGTTGATATGCAAACAAAATAACCAAAAAGAGTTGATATGCAAACAAAATAACCAAAAAGAGTTGATATGCAAACAAAATAACCAAAAAGAGTTAATATGCAAACAAAATAACCAAAAAGAGTTGATATGCAAACAAAATAACCAAAAAGAGTTGATATGCAAACAAAATAACCAAAAAGAGTTGATATGCAAACAAAATAACCAAAAAGAGTTGATATGCAAACAAAATAACCAAAAAGAGTTGATATGCAAACAAAATAACCAAAAAGAGTTGATATGCAAACAAAATAACCAAAAAGAGGTAATATGCAAACAAAATAACCAAAAAGAGTTGATATGCAAACAAAATAACCAAAAAGAGTTGATATGAAAACAAAATAACCAAAAAGAGTTGATATGCAAACAAAATAACCAAAAAGAGTTGATATGCAAACAAAATAACCAAAAAGAGTTAATATGCAAACAAAATAACCAAAAAGAGTTGATATGCAAACAAAATAACCAAAAAGAGTTGATATGCAAACAAAATAACCAAAAAGAGTTGATATGCAAACAAAATAACCAAAAAGAGTTGATATGCAAACAAAATAACCAAAAAGAGTTGATATGCAAACAAAATAACCAAAAAGAGTTGATATGCAAACAAAATAACCAAAAAGAGTTGATATGCAAACAAAATAACCAAAAAGAGTTGATATGCAAACAAAATAACCAAAAAGAGTTAATATGCAAACAAAATAACCAAAAAGAGTTGATATGCAAACAAAATAACCAAAAAGAGTTGATATGAAAACAAAATAACCAAAAAGAGTTGATATGCAAACAAAATAACCAAAAAGAGTTGATATGCAAACAAAATAACCAAAAAGAGTTAATATGCAAACAAAATAACCAAAAAGAGTTGATATGCAAACAAAATAACCAAAAAGAGTTGATATGCAAACAAAATAACCAAAAAGAGTTAATATGCAAACAAAATAACCAAAAAGAGTTGATATGCAAACAAAATAACCAAAAAGAGTTGATATGCAAACAAAATAACCAAAAAGAGTTGATATGCAAACAAAATAACCAAAAAGAGTTGATATGCAAACAAAATAACCAAAAAGAGTTGATATGCAAACAAAATAACCAAAAAGAGTTGATATGCAAACAAAATAACCAAAAAGAGTTGATATGCAAACAAAATAACCAAAAAGAGTTGATATGCAAACAAAATAACCAAAAAGAGTTGATATGCAAACAAAATAACCAAAAAGAGTTAATATGCAAACAAAATAACCAAAAAGAGTTGATATGCAAACAAAATAACCAAAAAGAGTTGATATGCAAACAAAATAACCAAAAAGAGTTGATATGCAAACAAAATAACCAAAAAGAGTTGATATGCAAACAAAATAACCAAAAAGAGTTGATATGCAAACAAAATAACCAAAAAGAGTTGATATGCAAACAAAATAACCAAAAAGAGTTGATATGCAAACAAAATAACCAAAAAGAGTTAATATGCAAACAAAATAACCAAAAAGAGTTGATATGCAAACAAAATAACCGAGCCAAACTTAACCCGTGGTTTCTTAGTCTATAAATTTCAAAGAGCTAGACAGACACACAAAAACACATCCACTCCATTTTTATTGTTGCTAGTTGTACCTATCCAATTTTTCCCGGATACAGTTAATTCATTTTAGTTTTTTAAATTTTTATGTTTTCACATTTTTAAACTTATATAGAAAAGGAAATAAAAATTTAGTTTATAGAACTCAATTTACAAATAGAAGTCATCCCTTTTGCTAAATTTTTATTTTTAAGTGATTCTTTAAAAATGTTTCATATTATGAGTCATCTGGGCTAGACTAGGCAATTGTTTAAATACAATGTAGCGCAGTATGTTATTATACTCCAATAACATGGTACAACAATAACAAATTAAAATGTCTAGTCAGTAAAAAAGATTTGTCAGCTTAAATGCTATTTGTGTCTGAGTTTGAATATCCGATTAGATAACTCTATATGTTAGATGTTAAAACTACTTAGATTGAACCAGTACTGCGTTGATTGATATATTGTTATATTCTGCTTACCTTCGGTTGACAACGCACACGGGTTGGTCTGCCCTGATGGTGGTGGTCGTTGCGGTCACCATCATCATCGCTGTAAGCCCGGCTGTCGACAAAACTATGCGAACGCCCGTTGTTGGGTTTTTAACAGTTTTATTCAACAAGAGACAGAAATTACTGTACTGTGTACGAGAAGGAGAGAGAGAATAAAGGAATTAGAGAGAGATTTCACAGGCTATTTTGAGCTATTACGCCCCACTCCCCCGGTCCCCCGCCTACTGGCACAGAGCGGACCGGCGCTTTTTCACATCTGCTTCTGCTGGTGAGTCAGGAACAAGAGACCGAAAAAACTCCGAACGGACGTGACGTCATTTCCGACTTTCAGGGTGTCCTCCCCTACTATTTAAAAATATGTTAATACCATTGTTTAGCGTTTGAGCATAGCAAGAAGGGACTACCCATTGTATACAGATTTCAAGGTTGGTTTCGTTTGTCAAAGTACAATACCTGTTGGAAATAATTAATTGCATATGATTAATTGAACACAGGTTGCTATTTTACTCAAATTGTCAATTTTGATTTGTTATTGTTGTACCATGTTATTGGTAATATAATAACGTACTTCGCTACAATGTATTTAAAAATTTACTTAATCCAGTCCAGACGACTAGTAATATCGAACATTGGTATTATTGCGGATTAATACTCTCCGCTAAATCCCCCCCCAAAAAAAATGACATTCTATTTTTTATTCGTTTACGTATGAACACCCTGAAAAACATAACGGAAAGAAAAAAACCAATAAAACAAACAAGTAATTTCAGATTTAGAGTGGGAGGTCAGTTTTACATAAACATTTAACGTAAAATGATCTCCAATTTACTGGCTATTGTAGCATTTTAGGGCAGTTAACAACAACAAATAAAGAGATAAATTCTGTGCGTTTGGGGGCGATTTCTTATTTTTAGGCGATTACGTGTGGTTTTACGACCTTACTACTCGAGTATAGAGTTAGTGGTAAAAAAAATAGTCAACTGTCCTAAATAGTAATAATGACCCGGAAATGGGGGATCATTTTACGTTAAATTTATATAAGAAACTGATCATCGACTCTTAAGTCTAAAATAATTGTTCTTTTTTTTATTTATGTTTTTCCGACATATTTTTCAAGGTGTTCACACGTAATCGCCTAATAAAAGTAAAATCACATGGGCGGGAGGCAAAGGATGTTAATCTACAAATTTACCGGAAGTTTTTATACCATTCCCAGCAGTATTAGAACTGATAGGATTTGAACTCAGTATAACCACTTTCATCGTCCGCGACGGTTACCAATAGCCCGATCACGCACCCCTCCAATTTTGGGATCGCTCAGTATTTGGTTTTATTTACCTGCTTCCCCACACAGGGCAAAGTTAGGCACAAGGTCAGTTTAATATAGAGAACCCCTCCCCTCCAAAGAGATACAAAAGTAACCTGTATCGGCCCGTTGTCACTTATTCATGACAAGGGCGCTTCATGCGACATGCAATAAACGTATGCCCTTCCGAAAGGACGAGACAATGTAATGCCTGTGATAATGGCCTGCTCAGACTGTTCCATCGTTCCAGGTCAGAAAATGCGTTAACGGCTTCAAGAGATCCGATAGAGTTTGAACATGGCATAGGTGAGTTCGTAGACCGTAACGGTATACAATAGGCCACCCACGCCCCTTGCGACTCCAAGGTTAGATGAATGGTCTGAATCGGGGCATCTTTTTCGTCTTTTTTCCTGATTCTACTTACTTCCTCGCTAAGGCGCCTGTGGTGCCAGCAGTAACTACGCGGTCCCTCCATGCTGGTTTCACAAAGTCGGTCAAGTAGTTGGGTTAGGTTATGTAATTGCACGAGTGGATAGGGTTGGAGTGAGGGGTGTATGGGTTGAGGAGCTGAACGTAAGAGATGGCAATGCGGCACACCACCCGTTCCAACCCCGCGTTGCGTTAAGGTTCTGTTAGGAATTGGCGCATTTTGGGGGGTGGGGGGATGCCCATTTTAGGGGGATGCCCATTGACTGTTAAGCTGCGAAGAAATGCCGAAGGGTGAGAGTGGGGATGGGAGGCTGACATGAATGTGGGAAAATAATCCAAACGCTTATCTTCTTTACAATCTTTGTCCTCACCCTTTTCTCCCAATCTAATTTTATCTATCTATCTATCTATCTATCTATCTATCTATCTATCTATCTATCTATCTATCTATCTATCTATCTATCTATCTATCTCTCTCTCTCTCTCTCTCTCTCTCTCTCTCTCTCTCTCTATATATATATATATATATATATATATATATATATATATATATATATATATATATATATATATATATATATATATATATATATATATGGAGAGAGAGAGACAGACAGACAGACAGAGGAATATTAGAAGGCTATCACAATGCAATAAATGGAAATAGGTCGGCGTTGAGAAGTAAGACAAAAACAAGTGATTTTACTTTTTATATTTTTTCAAAAAAATTTTTTTAATAATTTTTTTGAATTTAATAATTTTAATATTTTTTTGAAAGAATATATAAAGTAAAATCACTTGTTTTTGTCTTACTTCTCAACGCCGACCTATTTCCATTTATTGCATTGTGATAGCCTTCTAATATTCCTCTATATACATATTACACACTATGCTTCAAGCAAACTACCTCTTCTTATATATATATATATATATATATATATATATATATATATATATATATATATCCACATGAAATGTTCTAAGGAGATATAAATGTTTATGTATTGATTTTCAGTATTTACTTCAACAGTGCTCAATACGTAAGTAGAGCTAAGTAGTAAGTTATGAAAATATATTTATGGCAATTAATCTAAACAGAGGCTTCTGCGTTTCATCCCCGTAGGGAATCGTTAGGCTAAAATGCATGGAATTCGTGGTGTTTAGTTTAGCTAGTTAACCAATCAGATTCTTTGTTATTCTCTCTCACGGGTTAATGTTAGCATTAGCCAATGGTAGGGCTTCTCACAAACAAAGGTTCGGCTAACTTTTACTTCCTACTCTTTTGTTCTGTTCTCTATATGGATAACTCGCCCTTTATTGTGAATGTGTCGAATTTATAGGTGACCTTATTTTAACACATGCGTGATTTTTCTATTTCTATTTTTATATGTTCGATTAGTTTAGTTTTTATTTTATTATTTTATTTTATTTTATTTTTCTTATGTGTTCTTATCCTAAAGTAAAATTTATTCTGTATATACAGTTGTTTGCTATTTCACTTCTACAGTTTAATAGGTTTTGGGAGTATTTAAAGTTTTAAATTTCAAATTTCTCATTCAGACATGATCTACACAGGTCGTCTAAATTTCTACATGTACTAGCCTGTCGTACTATTATCCACTCTATTATTGGAGTTTTTAGTGCTGTTTTTTATCGGCGCTGTCGTGGTCATATATATATATATATATATATATATATATATATATATATATATATATATATATATATATATATTTCGTTCGTCATAAGTAACGATATATTTTCTTGTAACTTTGTTTATACTTAAGCATTAAATCTATTTTATGTGTCATTCGAAAGAGGAAATTGGATATTTTTATAGCATCGTTTGACTTAAAGAACAAATCCGAGCTGACATTGGTCAAGTGTCGTTGGAGCAGTAGAATAAAGTATGCGGTTCAGTTTTCGAAAGATGAGCAAGTTGCCTTGAGCTTCGTAGAGAGCACAGGGAGTTTTAATGAACATCATGTTTTATGTTGCAAAAAACATAAGTGTACCCTTTGTCAGTTTCTATATTGAAGTTAAATATTTTTCCATGTTACATTTATTACGTTTAAACAAAATTATATAGAGTTACTTATGGCGGACCGTGTATCACCTGTAACAATTCCAATTGTAAATTAAATAAGACACACGTCGAATCCATGTATATAGAATTGTGACAAATCTATTAAAATAAAAGATACGCCACAGATACGGCCACAAACAATCACAGCGTGTTGATGGGCAGCCCTAATACAAAGCTTAACTCTAAGAAAAAGTGCAAGAATGTGTTTCGAAATTTATGGCACACAACGATGAAGAAATCAATACGTAAAAGTGATGCAAATAGTTACATGGTATATATAAATACACATACCAAACTTTATATACATATATATGTTATTATTATTATTATTATTATTATTATTATTATTATTATTATTATTATTATTATTATTATTATTATTATTATTATTATTATTATTATTATTTACTCACTAGGAGTTATCACACTGGTCATCGTCAGTGATCGCCCACTGCCAACAACCTGTGGTATTCCCTGGAGTCTGAGTGACAACAAGTCTCCTCAGACTTCCAGTATGCTCCACCTCTTTTCGTTCATCACCGCTGATGACCTTGCGGTATCGCAACAGCCACCTACCACCGATTTCCCGCTGATAAGAGCCATTGGTCCCCTCTGGGGCCCGAGTGGCAACAAGCCTCCCCAAGGTCCCAGAGCTGTCCGCGCTCTTCCAGTGAAGGTCTGGTTTGCGCTTTCCCTCCTCGACCCTCTGTCCATAATTTTCGTGGTGTCCGCCTATGCTTGCGCCTCTCTCGTGCGGTTGTATTTTTCCCGGTTCTGTTTTCTTTATTATTATTATTATTATTATTATTATTATTATTATTATTATTATTATTATTATTATTATTACTTCATGTATCTACATATATTATAAGGAGCTAGGTAGCAAGTTATGAACATATATTTATGGCAATTAAGCTACACAGAGGCGTCCACGTTTCATCCCCGTGTGGAATCGTCAGGCTAAAGTGCGTGGAATTTGTGTTACTGAGCATTTTTATATATTCGCGTGGTGTTTAGTCTAGCTAGTTAACTAATCAGATTTATTGTCATTGACTAATTAAACATTAACTGTGGGAGCACAGTTAATGTTTTCATTAGTCAATTGCAGGGCTTCTCTCAAACAAAGGTTAGCCTATCTTTACTTAACACCTTCTTTTGTTTTGTTTTGTATAGGGGTGACTCACCTCTTTTGTGAATGTGTCGGATTAACAGGTGACCTTATTTTAACACGTGCATGCTTGGAATAGTTTTATTTCTTCTTCTTTTGTTATTCGAAGCTATTTAAGGTGTTGGTTGAGTTTAGTTTTTTATTTATTTAATGTTCGTATGCATTGTTACCTCAAAGTAAAGTGTATTTTCTGTATACAGGTGATTTTCTATTTCATATCTAAATTTTAATAGGTTTTGGGAATCTTTAAAGTTTAGAATTTAAAACTCCTCATCTAAATTTCTACATGTACTGACCTGTCATACTATTTTCCACTCGGTTATTGGTGAGCGTCTGCTATCTTTGAGTTCCCAGTAATGGGTCGCTAGTGCTGTTTTTATCTGGCGTTTTTTTGTTATTGAATATGCTTTTATGTTATTCGGACTTTCTTTGGCAAATATTGTGGCTTGGTAAACAATGCTTTCGGTTATGCATTTTATTTTAAGTGAATAAATTGCACGAGTTCTACAGTTACAGCTTTTCTCTTCATTATTAACTTTCTTATTTCTATTTGGATGATTGCTATTAGGGTTTGGGTTAATACTATTTCTAGTGGTTAAAGTTTTGTTGTTCTTTGTGTTATTTTTATTGTTTCTATGTAGATCACTTTTTACGCATTTTATTATTATTTTTTCTCTACTGCTCTCATTTAGTATTTTGTTATTGTGTACTTTCATTATTATTTCATAGTTTTCGCAGCAACTGTAGGACAGTGGGAGGGAATAACAATAAATCTGATTGGTTAACTTTTTAAATGAAACACACGCGTTTATGTGTATCTTACTTGCCATAAGTATATTTTATACGACTTCAAAGTTTTACTCATGTAAAGACGAAAATTAATACGGAAAAAATATATACATAATATATTATTTTATAATATAAGTGTATATATATGAAATAGGATATATATATATATATATATATATATATATATGTAATTATTGGATTTGTTTAATAGAAAGAAATCCAACAGAGTTCTCGATTATTTATATTTAAGCGCACAATATTTATTCATCATGTCACAGAAGATCAGATCCAATCAATATATCTCCATAGGTTTCGAACCGAGAACGAACCTAGATTTAAAAACAGAGAATTTCTCCCAGAATGACCTACCGCTTCCTTACGGATCAAATATAGCTGAAGAGAGCTGGACGGCGATTTGTTTATAAATATGAATAAACTAAAAAGAACAGGGTTTTTTTTGGGGGGGGGGGTGCTAAGATCAAAGTATCTTTTTTGTCCTTGGCCAACGAAGGAGAAATCCTTCCAGACTGAGACCATTTTGATTTTGGTTGAGGAGCTGGATTTTCATACATTGAAAATCGACCTTGTTTCATACTCTGCCCTTGTGGCGAGGCAAGTGAATAAGAATGGAAATATAAAAAATAAGTAATTAGGAGTAGCTTTACAATGGAACTTTTTATCATTTTAATCTGAATAGGTATTTGAGATATGACCATCCTATAGTATTATACATTAGTTTTTTAATTAAGTTTTGTTTGTGATAAACAAATCGATCAGAACCTGATTTAAATTTAATCATTACTCTTCTATATATGATCAAACCCTGGAATTTGTTTGTGATTTTCATGTTTTGCCTATCTTCATTATTGAAAAAAATATTTTTTGTTCTCGATATATTCAATTGAATTCTGAATTGTAATTGATAAAGTGTATATGCTGATGAAGAAAATAATATAACCTTTATTACTCTTACGTAATAGTGATAATAAAAAAAATTTTTGAAACGCGTGTACATATGGATACATATTGTTAAGTGTTTATTTTCGGAACGTGTCTATAATATTTAAAATTTGCAACTATGTCATAAATATCGTAATCTACCAAATTATATATATATATATATATATATATATATATATATATATATATATATATATTGTGCGTGTGTGTGCGCGCGTGTGTGTGAACGAAAGTTGGTGGTCATCTGGTGAAAGCAGATATCCACCGAAATAAAAAGCTTACTAACCCTTCAGACTAAGAAATCGTGAAAAGGAGTGTTATTTAGAAGAACAAGTCGACATTTCGACCTGATATTATTACCTGCACATTGTCAGCAAAGGTCAAGCGACAACCGATAAACTTGAAACCAGAAAACAAAAACAAAAACAAAAACAAAAGGGAAGATAAAACTGTGTAATATATACGCAGCCGAGCTCATTGCTTAACCCAGAATAGAATTTAAAACAACAGAAAACCTTCTAAGATAATGTTTCACACGAGATTTAGAAGGGCCGTAAAATCGGCTAACTACTCATAATTCTGTTAAAGACGACTATTTTCACGTTCAACGACAAATCACCAAAGTTAAGCGAAGTTGGAGGGAGGTGGCGTTCGTGAAGTAGATACCTGACAATTCGGCGTATCGGGTTCAATTACATGTCTGTTCTCTCATAATTGATGTCGAACAATCTTCATATAGTCACTCCTGTGAGTACCTGATTATATCGGGAAAACCAATGTCAACCAAACCGAATTAATTTAATCATATATATATATATATATATATATATATATATATATATATATATATATATATATATATATATATATATATATATACGTTCCTACTTTTTGTAAAGCATAATTAGTATTCTGTACCTTATAACCGTTTCGAGCCTGTTGAGAAAATGCAGTAGATTGAATTTTGGGGACTTCAAAAGTTAAAAAAAAAGAAAGAAAATCATATCCTTCCCCATCAGGATATATATATATATATATATATATATATATAATTATTAATGACAATATATGTATTAGCATATACTATCATTGCCCTTTTACTTTGCAGTCTCCTTAAAAGATTCAGCTCGATGATTGTCAATTAGTGATATCAGAGCAAATATAAGTCAGTTCATATTATATTCCAATAACCATGGTTTTATTTTATTATTTTTATTTTTTCACATTTCCAAAAAACATAACATTTCTGTGAGATATATTTTTACTGTCCGTTTCATTTGTCTTGTGCCAAACAACGTTTTTATGTCAATATCATCTCTGCAACATTACAAAATCATCAGAAAAAATTCACAAAGAGTAAAAAGTTCTTGGATTAAAGTGTCTTGAAAAAACCTACACTATACAGTGGCTCATTTTTGGGTGAAACCAAACAAAAAACAAAGAAAAAGAGCAAACTCACACGTGGAGGAACCCACTAAAACGCCATTTTGAATTTTTCGTTCAAAGCTAGTACATCCTAAAAATTGTGCGGACATTTATAAATTTTTAATTCAGTAATATTTCTTAAAATAGTTCATAAGTTCTATAATTTATTTATAAAAATTCTAATTCACTTGAGGGTAATTTTTTAACTTACTAAAGTTATATCAATTAGTCTACAGATGTCTATTTGGGTCATTTGCATACGAAACTCTTTTAAGTTCAACAGTTTAGAGCTAGTTTCATAGACTCAGCCATCCATTCAAGCACCTATTAAGATTGTTATACTTCCGTGTTATTGTGTAAGAGGTTATATGGCAGTTCAGATGCGGAGCACCTGGTGGAGATAGTATACATGTGTTAGTCCTTCACTGTGGTGGAAGACCATTGGTAGTTCAAATTGCGTGACTCCATTATGGCCTCCTTCTACAACCGCAAAGGGAAGAACGATGAGTGCAGCAACTATCGAGGCATCTATTTTTTTAATGTGACAGGAAAGGTATTTACCAGAATCCTGTTGAAGGGCCTGAATTCCTACATCTGTCTTTTTATGCTTCCTGAGAGTCAGTGTGGTTTTAGAAGAAATAGGGGTACCACTGATATGATCTTTACGGCGCGTCAAATGCAAGAAAAGTGTATTGAACATCGACTAGACCTATATCAAGTATTTGTTGATCTGACGAAAGCGTTCGATGCGCTGTAGAAGGTATTGGCTAAGTTGGAATGTCCTCCTAACTTTGTTAGACTGCTTCGTGAGCTGCACAACATGAAAGCACAATGGTTGTCTCTCTGACCCCGTTGCAGTTTACAACGGTGTTAAGCCGGGTGATATACCTGCACCTGCTTTGTTGTCCATCTATTTTGCTGTAACTCTGTCGTTTGCTTTCACTAACTGTTAAAAAGTTGTGTATCTTCGATTATGCACATCGGGTCGGCTGTATAACGTACAGCGATTTAAGACTTTGCCAAGGACATTCTCCACTGTTGTTCGAGATTTGCTCTATGCAGATGATGTGG
Source organism: Sepiola atlantica (assembly GCA_963556195.1). NCBI lineage: Eukaryota > Metazoa > Mollusca > Cephalopoda > Sepiida > Sepiolidae > Sepiola > Sepiola atlantica. The sequence goes on along the minus strand of OY744537.1, from coordinate 72,472,186 downwards.
ATCTCGTGGCTCACTCACAGAATGTCATGCAGGATATCATGGTTCGCTTTGTATGGGCGTGTAGAAGCATGGGTTTCACAATAAGCCTGGGCAAGACAAATTCTATGTTTGCCCCAGCACCTTGCAACCCGTATCAGGAACTGGATATATTTGTTGAAGGCCACAGACTGTCTGTGGCGGATCGTTTCATGTATCTGGGTGGTGGTTTTCTTTTAGGAACGGGTCGTTGGATGCTGAGATAGATGGACGTATTGAACGGGTTGGTGTGTCTTTCGGTCATTTAGAAGAGTGGATGTGAGAACCACGTCATATAATGCTGGAAACCATCGTCTATGTGTATGAGGCCTGTCTTGTATCAACCTCGTTATATGCTTGTGAGACGGACCACTTACAGCACTCATATTCGCTTTTTAGAGCATTTCCATCAGAATTTCTTAGACACTTGCTTAACATCCATTGGGATTGCTTTACCCCTGACACCGAAGTGCTGAAGCTAGCTGCTGTTCCAAGAATTGAGGCTCGTATAAATTAACACAGACTTCGTTAGGCTGTCATCTTATTCGACTTAATGATGACAGACTGCGCAAGCAGGTGATTTATGAGGAACTAATTGGAAACACTCGCCTACAGCACAAACCACATAAGCGATTCGAAGATTGTCTCAAAGACGATGTGGGGTGCTTTGGAATTAATGTTGGAAGATGCGAGGGGGTGGCTGTAGATAGGTCAAGGTAGAGGAAAGCGATTTTTGAAAGCATCAAGCTTTTTGAAAAGAATAGGATGAAACACCAGCAGCAGAAAAGAGCAGCGAGGAAAAGACGGAGCATGACACCTCCAGCACCTCCAGCACATGAATGAAACATGGAACACCTAAGATGTCAAGAGTGGAATTTGGTAACTATGTTACGTGCAGGTTTGTTGAATTACCCACGAATGCATGTTTTGCAAAATAAAACCCGGACAAGAGGTGGCTTCATTTCTGACATGCCCTCAGATCATTACAACACCTGTCCCATCTGTGGTATGGTCTGTAAAAGTCTGGCAAGCTTGAAGGGCCAAATCTGGGAAGCTATACACTAATATCACATCGATACGCCAAAAGTCGTCATATTCGAAATTCAACAGACAGCTATCATATATATATATATATATATATATATATATATATATATATATATATATATATATATAATATTGTAGATAATAATTAAATATTTATAATTAAATATTTATTATTAAATAATTATATATAGAGAGAGATTTTTTGATTAATTTATTTATAAATTAATTTTTGTATATATATTTTTTGATTAATTTATAAATTTATTTTTGCGTGCACAAAAGTGCGCATGTCTCCCTTTTGTGCACGCAAAAATTAATTAATAAATTATTAAAAAATCTATATATGCAAAAATTAATTTATAAATTAATTAATTAAAAAATCTATATATACAAAAATTGATGACATGTCCGATTAAGGGCGGACTAAAATGCAGTCCTCTGCATATTCTTAAAATAAATAAACCGCTCAGGGTAGCTACAAATAATAAAAACCGCACTGATAAACACCGGCCAACTGCCGCCAATAAAAACAATAACAAAAAATCAGCGTATATATATATATATATATATATATATATATATATATATATATATATATATATATATATATATATATATATACGTGTTAAAATAAATTCACCCATTATATTGATACAACAAAGGAAACAGGATATAGGCCAATCTATAGAAAACAGAACAATAGAACAGGATATAGGAAGTAACACTAACCACACCTTTGTTAGTGGGAAGCCCAACGATTGGCTGAGAGACAACAAAGAGTCTGATTGGTTAACTAGCTATCCGTGTATATAAAAACACCCGGCAAAAATAACTTCATGCATTTTAGCCTGAAGATTCCCCCCTGGGGATGAAACGCGGGAGCCTCTGTGTAGCTTAATTGCCATAAATATATTTTCATAGATTACTATATATATATATATATATATATATATATATATATATATATACTTGCTAATTCATACGCATCGCGTTAAAGCAATGTTTAGCCTTGTCAGTATTTAGATGGATGACCTCTTTGGTATACCGGTCGCCGTAAGGAATCTCAGTGTGTGTTGTTTTGTGGCGTGCAGTAATAATATACCTCTGCTGTGGTACTCTTCTCATTTCTGCTTAGCGTATACCCTTTCATTGATTTGCAAATAGTAAGGAGATACTACCCAAATTAGTTGGGAACAACCCCACCCTCGAACACTGGATATGTAGTCTTAGCGAGGGAATGTTAAATACCCTACTAGCATTCGTTTACAAAAAATCAGAGTTCGGTTTGGATTACGGAAGGTCCTTATCTATTATTATACTAAAGCTGAGTTGATCAATATTTTTTTCTAAGGCTTTTATGTTCTCTACAATCATTTATATTTTACTAGCACGGCTACCCGCCTTTTCCCGAGGGCATGGACGACAAAATAGAAGAGTTAAAAAGTGGAACATCGCCCTCTCCCTCTCTCTCTCTCTCTCTCTTTCCCCCTCTCCCTCTCTCTTCCCCCCTCTCTCTCTCTCTTCCCCTCTCTCTCGCTCTTTTTCTCTCGCTTGCTCTCTCTACCTACCTACCTACCTACCTACCTACCTACCTACCTACCTACCTACCTATCTCTCTCTACCTCTTCCTATCCACATCTCTATATCTATCTTCTCCTCCTTCTCTCTCACTCCTCCTTTTCCTCTTCTCTTCCTTTCACCTCCCTTCTCTCTCCTTCCTTCTCTCACTTCTCTCTATCACCTCCTCGCTTTCTTTGGCAACGAAAAAAATCGTTGACGAATTACTACAAAATAACATTTAAAAGTCGCTCTAAATATCGGCCCTCCCTGACTAATGTTGTTCCTGGCAACCCCCAAACGAACGAATATTAAAAGAAAAAGTGCCTATATTTTGTCCGGGGCAATGCTAAAAAAAAAACATAGCTTTGTGGAGTGTTTCGTGTAGTTTTTTACTTGTTGCTAGACACACAGACAGGCAGACAAAAAACTGCCGTTTTATATAATAGATTTGTCGAATGTGAAGAAATTCATCATTGGTGTACAATGATGAATTTCTTCACATTCGACAAATCTATTATACTAAAACTGAGTTAATCAACATTGGTTTTCCTAGGGCTTTTTCCCATATATTCTAATCACAAAAAATGCATACTAAACTATTCTCCAGTATTAGGAGTTAGTTCTGTTTGAAAATAACTCCCATTTCAATTGCTCTATTTCGCCGTGATTTGCAATTAACTCATCAAATTACCTACCTCTTACTAAATTTCTATTTATCACTTTCAACCGTTCTAACTGTATGTTGTTGGAGCCCCAACCCCCGATCTTATTCTATACGTCCTATATTATTTTGCTACATCTCTCTCTCTTTTTTTCTCTCTCTCTCTTCTCTCTTTTCTCTCTCTCTCTCTCTCTCTCTTTCTCTCTATTTCCCTCTACAGCTACGGGTGAAATAACAGTACTACCTGTGGTAACATTCACATTATAATAATGGACTATTCCAATGATTTTATTATTTTCTTTCTTTATTACCCTCGACTGTTAATAAAGAGAATGAACGAGAAAACGAAAGAGAGAGAGAGAGAGAGAGAGAGAGAGAGAGAGATAGAGAGAGAGAAAGAGAGAGGGGAGGCAGCGGGTGAGATATCGGAGGGGGGGGGGCAAAAAACACTAATTTGATATTTTGTCTTCTTTTTTAAAATTTAAGTGGCTTTGCAAACTCACATTTTCTGATTAATGGGTTACCCAAAGGGTCACTTTCTCTGGTAACCCTAGATCTCCTGAACACTAGCTCGATCTACTAATAATATACCAGCAGTGGCAATGACATATGCATATAGTCTGAATGTCATAGCCTAGTAATTTTAACTGTATTACTCTAAGTTTCTTCTGCTGCTGCAGGTGTTTGTTTTTTGTTTGTTAGGCGAGTCGAACTTCTGCATAGAGGTCACGAAGATCGTGACTCGGACTGGTCTAGTCAGCATGATCTCCCCTCTTTAACCTGTAAGATTTTATGTGTTGATCTTCGACACCGAGAACAGCAAGGTTAAGCGGTTGCATGCGAAGTCGAGGAAGGTTTGACTCAGAACACACAAAGGAATGGTGCAGAAGCAACGTTGTAAATTTCAATCCATTGATTTACGGTTCCGCAACTGCCGACACGTCTTTGTTTGCCCCACGCTGAGTCAGAGACGACCAAAGAACGACGGGTCCTGATGCTGACTCTTCCTGGATTTTAAGGGCATTCTGCCGCTGACTTTGTCTCGACACTCACTTGTTTTTCTTTTCTCTTTTTTATATCTAACGTATTTACACACGTGTGTCTTAGTGTCGCTTATTTAAATTTATATTTCATATTCTACGGCTATACTCCCATTGTCGCTGCTGCTTTGGTATTATTAGACCGGGTTACTGTTCGGAAAAGATGGAGAAAAATAATAGCTGATTTCGACCATTCGTAACTATAAAAAATGTATTTAAAACAATCACTAAACCCTCTATTTATGTAAGATACGTGGACGACATCCTTATTCTAGCAGACAACAATAATGAAACAAAAGAACTACAAAACATCTTTCAAACAAACTCTGTACTCACATTCACCCATGAACTAAACATTAATAACAACATTCCTTTTGTAACAATGAAGAACTCATCACCTCTCCATATAAAAACTACCTCTATTAATTCTTGCCTGTTGAACTACAAAAGCGAATGTTCATACCGCTATTAAAGAGCAGTCTTCAAAAATCTCAACAAAAAAATAATAGTTTTCAATGAATTAAAAGACATTAAAGAAGTCCTAATTAACAACCAATTCCCTAATTAGCTGGTAGACAACAAATAAAATTAACAATTAGAAATCTAGATAAAAATAAGAAACGACTAAACAATTCAGACAAAGTAAACAATTAAGATTCTACCGTAACCAGTTGTATCATAACTTTAAACTTGACGAAAAAGTCATTAAAAACGTAACACACAGGCATATATCTTGTTAATACTAATAAAAGAATTAGATTCATCATTTACTATAAAAAAATTCACAAACTCTAACCTAATAATTAACAATAACAATTCTCAGGCAAAAAAAAAACTAGTAGAACAAACCAATGTAATTTATCAGTTTCAGTGCCCTTAGGAGAATGTATCTCTTCCAATAATAAAACTAACTGTTACATCGGCCACACTTCTATTCAATTAAGACAACTGTTAGTCAATAACACGAAAATTCTACATCACGACTCTAATGTAAAAAGACTGAAAATCTTAGCGGCTTTGTACATAATGACCAAACGTCCCACAATAAACAACAACAGCGAAGGTTGGACTTGAATATTCATGACTGTTAAGTTCGAGCGTCGTATTATCAGTAGCTGACAAAACTGTATAAAAAAGGTGAGGTTCTTCACCCCACGCTCATAAACGGGGCTCGCATTCAGCGTTACAGTTAGACCATCCAGCATTACCTCGAATCACTTCTGGACGGAACAGCATTTTCACTACCACGACCACAGTCAGTAGCAGCAGCTATGCTCCGTGATTTTACAGAACGTCAACAATAACTGCAATGATAATCATTATCGTTACAGCAACTACAGCAGCTCGTTTCTAACAAACAAACTAAGCGTAGCCAGAGCTGGCCATCATCATCAAAATCATCAAAATCTTCAGTTTCTTATCCGGCCAGACAAAGTTCTACAGCAGTTTCATCAAAAGCAATAGATCCTAGTGAGAAAATCAAGGGACATTTCAGCCAGGATAATCATCACCACCATTCTACGGTAACAATCCATCATCTTTTTCGTCGACTCACTGAATCATTAACTCTTCTTAACGGTTACATATTTATTTCTTTGAAATAAACGATACCTTTATATTTTGCTGCACACATCCGAGTTTGTTTTTTCGTCTTTGACATTGCCGTATTTATGTCTGTGTCGCTTTTCTTAGTTGAAAGACCGATCACCAGCACCACCCCCTGCAACAAAACCACATCCGGTAGTGAGGCCCCAGTTGAGGAGTTTAGTTAGTATTATCGCTTGGTCCACTCTCACCCAGAGTTATGGCACCTGCCAGGGTTTTATCCATGAGTTAATTAGAATCTTGGTATGGCATGAAATTGGATTTATTGTAAGACGCCAATTTGAAACTAAGGAGTGTGGATTCATCTCTTACTTACCATTTCTCCCAGTTCTACTGTGACACAAAGATGTAGTAATACTTGACATGGTTCCAATTATGGGTTGAATAGAATCTCGATATAACATGAAACTGCAGCCAGCCATAGACAAATATATTTAAACTGTGAATAAACTAATGCAAACACCATAAATGCAAAATTTGAAGATGTTAAAACCTCGAAGAAAAAAAGTTTTGTTAAAGTGACTGGAATTAGCTTTATAAAAGGGTTGATGTGTCGTAAAACCAAACACACATAAAACGAAAATAAACCAAGCCAAATACTATAAATTAATATTTAGAGATATTAAGAAATGAAGCATAAAAACATTTACTAAAGTGACCGGATTTTAAATTCAAAAACCTGAAAAAGAATTGATGTGCCGTAAAACAGAACAAAACAAAGCCATTTCGACACATAT
>OY744537.1:72435521-72460521 GCA_963556195.1 Sepiola atlantica | reverse complement strand
CCTTTTACGCTGTTATCGTTTAAGCACGTAAGAATTAGTTTAATATTAGTGGCAGACGATGTCCCCTTTACGCTGTTAGCGTGTAAGCACGTAAGAATTAGTTTAATATTAGTGGCAGACGATGTCCCTTTTACGCTGTTATCGTTTAAGCACGTAAGAATTAGGTTAATATTAGTGGCAGACGATGTCCCCTTTACGCTGTTATCGTTTAAGCACGTAAGAATTAGTTTAATATTAGTGGCAGACGATGTCCCTTTTACGCTGTTATCGTTTAAGCACGTAAGAATTAGTTTAATATTAGTGGCAGACGATGTCCCCTTTACGCTGTTATCGTTTAAGCACGTAAAAATTAGTTTAATATTAGTGGCAGACGATGTCCCTTTTACGCTGTTATCGTTTAAGCACGTAAGAATTAGTTTAATATTAGTGGCAGACGATGTCCCCTTTACGCTGTTATCGTTTAAGCACGTAAGAATTAGTTTAATATTAGTGGCAGACGATGTCCCCTTTACGCTGTTATCGTTTAAACACGTAAGAATTAGTTTAATATTAGTGGCAGACGATGTCCCTTTTACGCTGTTATCGTTTAAGCACGTAAGAATTAGTTTAATATTAGTGGCAGACGATGTCCCCTTTACGCTGTTAGCGTGTAAGCACGTAAGAATTAGTTTAATATTTATGGCAGACGATGTCCCTTTAACGCTGTTATCGTTAAAGCACGTAAGAATTAGTTTAATATTAGTGGCAGACGATGTCCCCTTTACGCTGTTAGCGTGTAAGCACGTAAGAATTAGTTTAATATTAGTGGCAGACGATGTCCCCTTTACGCTGTTATCGTTTAAGCACGTAAGAATTAGTTTAATATTAGTGGCAGACGATGTCCCCTTTACGCTGTTATCGTTTAAGCACGTAAGAATTAGTTTAATATTAGTGGCAGACGATGTCCCCTTTACGCTGTTATCGTTTAAGCACGTAAGAATTAGTTTAATATTAGTGGCAGACGATGTCCCCTTTACGCTGTTATCGTTTAAGCACGTAAGAATTAGTTTAATATTAGTGGCAGACGATGTCCCCTTTACGCTGTTATCGTTTAAGCACGTAAGAATTAGTTTAATATTAGTGGCAGACGATGTCCCTTTTACGCTGTTATCGTTTAAGCACGTAAGAATTAGTTTAATATTAGTGGCAGACGATGTCCCCTTTACGCTGTTAGCGTGTAAGCACGTAAGAATTAGTTTAATATTTATGGCAGACGATGTCCCTTTAACGCTGTTATCGTTAAAGCACGTAAGAATTAGTTTAATATTAGTGGCAGACGATGTCCCCTTTACGCTGTTAGCGTGTAATCACGTAAGAATTAGTTTAATATTAGTGGCAGACGATGTCCCTTTTACGCTGTTATCGTTTAAGCACGTAAGAATTAGTTTAATATTAGTGGCAGACGATGTCCCCTTTACGCTGTTAGCGTGTAAGCACGTAAGAATTAGTTTAATATTAGTGGCAGACGATGTCCCTTTTACGCTGTTATCGTTTAAGCACGTAAGAATTAGGTTAAAATTAGTGGCAGACGATGTCCCCTTTACGCTGTTATCGTTTAAGCACGTAAGAATTAGTTTAATATTAGTGGAAGACGATGTCCCCTTTACGCTGTTATCGTTTAAGCACGTAAGAATTAGTTTAATATTAGTGGCAGACGATGTCCCCTTTATGCTGTTAGCGTTTAAGCACGTAAGAATTAGTTTAATATTAGTGGCAGACGATGTCCCCTTTACGCTGTTATCGTTTAAGCACGTAAGAATTAGTTTAATATTAGTGGCAGACGATGTCCCCTTTACGCTGTTATCGTTTAAGCACGTAAGAATTAGTTTAATATTAGTGGCAGACGATGTCCCTTTTACGCTGTTATCGTTTAAGCACGTAAGAATTAGTTTAATATTAGTGGCAGACGATGTCCCCTTTACGCTGTTATCGTTTAAGCACATAAGAATTAGTTTAATATTAGTGGCAGACGATGTCCCTTTTACGCTGTTATCGTTTAAGCACGTAAGAATTAGTTTAATATTAGTGGCAGACGATGTCCCCTTTACGCTGTTATCGTTTAAGCACGTAAGAATTAGTTTAATATTAGTGGCAGACGATGTCCCCTTTACGCTGTTATCGTTTAAGCACGTAAGAATTAGTTTAATATTAGTGGCAGACGAAGTCCCCTTTACGCTGTTATCGTTTAAGCACGTAAGAATTAGTTTAATATTAGTGGCAGACGATGTCCCTTTTACGCTGTTATCGTTTAAGCACGTAAGAATTAGTTTAATATTAGTGGCAGACGATGTCCCCTTTACGCTGTTATCGTTTAAGCACGTAAGAATTAGTTTAATATTAGTGGCAGACGATGTCCCCTTTACGCTGTTATCGTTTAAGCACGTAAGAATTAGTTTAATATTAGTGGCAGACGATGTCCCCTTTACGCTGTTATCGTTTAAGCACATAAGAATTAGTTTAATATTAGTGGCAGACGATGTCCCCTTTACGCTGTTATCGTTTAAGCACGTAAGAATTAGTTTAATATTAGTGGCAGACGATGTCCCCTTTACGCTGTTATCGTTTAAGCACGTAAGAATTAGTTTAATATTAGTGGCAGACGATGTCCCCTTTACGCTGTTATCGTTTAAGCACATAAGAATTAGTTTAATATTAGTGGCAGACGATGTCCCTTTTACGCTGTTATCGTTTAAGCACGTAAGAATTAGTTTAATATTAGTGGCAGACGATGTCCCCTTTACGCTGTTATCGTTTAAGCACATAAGAATTAGTTTAATATTAGTGGCAGACGATGTCCCTTTTACGCTGTTATCGTTTAAGCACGTAAGAATTAGTTTAATATTAGTGGCAGACGATGTCCCCTTTACGCTGTTATCGTTTAAGCACGTAAGAATTAGTTTAATATTAGTGGCAGACGATGTCCCCTTTACGCTGTTATCGTTTAAGCACGTAAGAATTAGTTTAATATTAGTGGCAGACGATGTCCCCTTTACGCTGTTATCGTTTAAGCACATAAGAATTAGTTTAATATTAGTGGCAGACGATGTCCCCTTTACGCTGTTATCGTTTAAGCACGTAAGAATTAGTTTAATATTAGTGGCAGACGATGTCCCCTTTACGCTGTTATCGTTTAAGCACGTAAGAATTAGTTTAATATTAGTGGCAGACGATGTCCCCTTTACGCTGTTATCGTTTAAGCACATAAGAATTAGTTTAATATTAGTGGCAGACGATGTCCCTTTTACGCTGTTATCGTTTAAGCACGTAAGAATTAGTTTAATATTAGTGGCAGACGATGTCCCCTTTACGCTGTTATCGTTTAAGCACATAAGAATTAGTTTAATATTAGTGGCAGACGATGTCCCTTTTACGCTGTTATCGTTTAAGCACGTAAGAATTAGTTTAATATTAGTGGCAGACGATGTCCCCTTTACGCTGTTATCGTTTAAGCACGTAAGAATTAGTTTAATATTAGTGGCAGACGATGTCCCCTTTACGCTGTTATCGTTTAAGCACGTAAGAATTAGTTTAATATTAGTGGCAGACGATGTCCCCTTTACGCTGTTATCGTTTAAGCACATAAGAATTAGTTTAATATTAGTGGCAGACGATGTCCCCTTTACGCTGTTATCGTTTAAGCACGTAAGAATTAGTTTAATATTAGTGGCAGACGATGTCCCCTTTACGCTGTTATCGTTTAAGCACGTAAGAATTAGTTTAATATTAGTGGCAGACGATGTCCCCTTTACGCTGTTATCGTTTAAGCACGTAAGAATTAGTTTAATATTAGTGGCAGACGAAGTCCCCTTTACGCTGTTATCGTTTAAGCACGTAAGAATTAGTTTAATATTAGTGGCAGACGATGTCCCTTTTACGCTGTTATCGTTTAAGCACGTAAGAATTAGTTTAATATTAGTGGCAGACGATGTCCCCTTTACGCTGTTAGCGTGTAAGCACGTAAGAATTAGTTTAATATTAGTGGCAGACGATGTCCCTTTTACGCTGTTATCGTTTAAGCACGTAAGAATTAGTTTAATATTAGTGGCAGACGATGTCCCCTTTACGCTGTTATCGTTTAAGCACGTAAGAATTAGTTTAATATTAGTGGCAGACGATGTCCCCTTTACGCTGTTATCGTTTAAGCACGTAAGAATTAGTTTAATATTAGTGGCAGACGATGTCCCCTTTACGCTGTTATCGTTTAAGCACGTAAGAATTAGTTTAATATTAGTGGCAGACGATGTCCCTTTTACGCTGTTATCGTTTAAGCACGTAAGAATTAGTTTAATATTAGTGGCAGACGATGTCCCCTTTACGCTGTTAGCGTGTAAGCACGTAAGAATTAGTTTAATATTTATGGCAGACGATGTCCCTTTAACGCTGTTATCGTTAAAGCGCGTAAGAATTAGTTTAATATTAGTGGCAGACGATGTCCCCTTTACGCTGTTATCGTTTAATCACGTAAGAATTAGTTTAATATTAGTGGCAGACGATGTCCCTTTTACGCTGTTATCGTTTAAGCACGTAAGAATTAGTTTAATATTAGTGGCAGACGATGTCCCCTTTACGCTGTTATCGTTTAAGCACGTAAGAATTAGTTTAATATTAGTGGCAGACGATGTCCCCTTTACGCTGTTATCGTTTAAGCACGTAAGAATTAGTTTAATATTAGTGGCAGACGATGTTCCCTTTACGCTGTTAGCGTTTAAGCACGTAAGAATTAGTTTAATATTAGTGGAAGACGATGTCCCCTTTACGCTGTTATCGTTTAAGCACGTAAGAATTAGTTTAATATTTGTGGCAGACGATGTCCCCTTTACGCTGTTAGCGTGTAAGCACGTAAGAATTAGTTTAATATTAGTGGCAGACGATGTCCCCTTTACGCTGTTATCGTTAAAGCACGTAAGAATTAGTTTAATATTAGTGGCAGACGATGTCCCCTTTACGCTGTTATCGTTTAAGCACGTAAGAATTAGTTTAATATTAGTGGCAGACGATGTCCCCTTTACGCTGTTAGCGTGTAATCACGTAAGAATTAGTTTAATATTAGTGGCAGACGATGTCCCTTTTACGCTGTTATCGTTTAAGCACGTAAGAATTAGTTTAATATTAGTGGCAGACGATGTCCCCTTTACGCTGTTATCGTTTAAGCACGTAAGAATTTGCTGGCCTGCAAATCTGATGTTACATATGATAAGGTTTCAGTGTATCTGAGCTTAAATTCTGGGATGGTTTTCTTGTAACCTATATTTGACACATGGCTCTTGTTGCAATGCTTTCTTTCATTCCGGTTCGCTGAATTCTACTCAACTTTTTCTGTCAATATTAGGCTTCATAAATAGAGTTGGCATGTTCTTTTAATTCACTCTAGAGGTAACAGGTCCTGCGTCTCGGGCGAAGACGTTAGACAGTTTTTGTTATCCCTGTACCAAAGATTCCAACGCAATATACGCATTTAATTATATATATATATATATATATATATATATATATATATATATATATATATATATATATATATATATATATATATATATATAACCTCTTTGAAATATAGCAGGAAACATCCCAGCAGAGTGCTCGATTAATTGAGAATTAAAGTTAAAAATTCAAAATTAAGAGCGTAATATTTATTTATTTTGTCACAGAAAAATTAGTACAACATTCATACCGTCGGTTTCAAGCACAGAAGGACTTAGCTATCCTGCTCTCTTCAGTTTCTGTTGTCATTTCATACGAATGTTTTTCTTATTTTTCTGTACCAATATATATATATATATATATATATATATATATATATATATATATATATATATTATATAACTTCTTTGTAATATAGCAGGAAAAATCCCAGCAGAGTGCTCGATTAATTGAGTTTATACGAATGTTTTTCTAATTTTTCTGTACCAATATATATATATATATATATATATATATATATATATATATATATATATATATATATATGATAGACTCTCCCGTCGATTTCGACGTATGAGTGCCCCCACCAGGGGCAGCCCGCGCGTGAATTTGTAATTGCAAGGGTTGCGCAATTGAGAAACTTCCGAGACTATATATATATATATATATATATATATATATATATATATATATATATATATATATATATATATATATATATATATGTATATATATATATATATAATTAAACAAGTTCAAATATATTGATAAAATGAACTTAAACCCAATATTTTTAAAAAGTACTGAATGCAAGGTAGAACTTTATAAATACATATTATATAAACATTTAAAATAGTCTACATAAATGCAATTACGTTTCAGTGCTACTTGTACCTTGTCGGGCCAAAAGATGGTATATATTAAAGAAAGTCAAATGTTTTAGCGTCAGTTGTATCTTAAAGAGATAAGAAAATATCACATCTCAAGTTTACAAATGTAAAAAGTCAAGAAATTATACCTGTAAGATACTAGTATTTACTGCAGGTCATGGACGTCGCCAGAAATTTTCAGCGAAGGGGGGGGGGGGGGCAGTTTTTGACGATATCCAAAAATACCATCCGTTTATTCAATCTGCGCGTTTAATGATGAAATTGCTATCTTTATGTTTATAATGTTTAATGGCTTTACTGTATTGGCCGTGACATAAAAAAATAATACACTCTTTTTGTCATTCCTTCTTTCAGTAAAGTCAAGTACATTCCAGGGTTAGGGTGCATCCGCTCCCCTCTTTTCACCCGCTGGCGACGCCCATACTGCAGGTGTAAATTTAACTCACTGATTAGGACGTTTGGTCCCACAGAGCTAATATATTATAAGAATACAATATTTACGACATAATCAATATTATGAAATCATGTTCCAGAAATCCTACATCGCCAAAATTTTAAGTGCACATGTTTCAGAAATTTTTTATTAAATCACCACTTCAGCACAAAAGAAAAGAAAATACTCACTATCATTTGGTTACAATTTCAGGTAAACAATAAAAATTGTTAAATGGCGACAAACCATGGCGATACTTATACCAGGCCTAGCAAACATACGACTGGGATTCACAACTGGGGGATGACATGTGATGACCAAAATTACTACTAAATAATTATACCGAGAAAAGTTTTAGTCAGGAATCTCTTAGTAATGTCCAGTAATTAGCAACTATACATATTATGAGGAAACAGTTTACAATAATTGATTTCATTTCAAATCAAATATAAAAAGTACAAAAATATTAAAGAACCAAATTCACAAAAATCATTTTATTCACCATGAATAAAGTTTTAGATATTTCAAAAATTCATGAGTCAATTTGTTTATATTGACTACTTGATAACAGAAAAGATGATAATACGACCAGAAAGCAAGTTAAACATGTTAGAAAACCAAACGCTTTATGAACAAAATAATGTTCAAAAAATTTTTTTTAACATTTTTACATGTACAATTTGTTTTACAGAAGATGAAAAACATACTTATTTCTTCATGATACGAGAATAAAGTTCAACATTTTAGAAAACCAAATACTTTATGAACAAAATAATGTTCAAAAAAATAACTTTGAACATTTTTACAGAAGATGAAAAACATACTTATTTCTTCATGATACGATAATAAAGTTCAACATTTTAGAAAACCTAATACTTGATGAACAAAATAATGTTAAAAAAACAATTTTGAAATTTTTACATGTACAATTTGTTTTACAGAAGATGAAAACCATACTTATTTCTTCATGATACGATAATAATGTTCAACATTTTAGAAAACCAAATACTTTATGAACAAAATAATGTTAAAAAAACAATTTTGAACATTTTTACATGTACAATTTGTTTTACAGAAGATGAAAAACATACTTATTTCTTCATGATACGATAATAAAGTTCAACATTTTAGAAAACCAAATACTTTATGAACAAAATAATGTTCAAAAATCAATTTTGAACATTTTTACATGTACAATTTTTTTTACAGAAGATGAAAAACATACTTATTTCTTCATGATACGATAATAATGTTCAACATTTTTGAAAACCAAATACTTTATGAACAAAATAATGTTAAAAAAACAATTTTGAACATTTTTACATGTACCATTTGTTTTACAGAAGATGAAAAACATACTTATTTCTTCATGATACGATAATAAAGTTCAACATTTTAGAAAACCAAATACTTTATGAACAAAATAATGTTAAAAAAAACAATTTTGAACATTTTTACATGTACAATTTGTTTTACAGAAGATGAAAAACATACTTATTTCTTCATGATACGATAATAAAGTTCAACATTTTATGAAACCAAATACTTTATGAACAAAATAATGTTCAAAAATCAATTTTGAACATTTTTACATGTACAATTTTTTTTACAGAAGATGAAAAACATACTTATTTCTTCATGATACGATAATAATGTTCAACATTTTTGAAAACCAAATACTTTATGAACAAAATAATGTTCAAAAAACAATTTTGAACATTTTTACATGTACAATTTGTTTTACAGAAGATGAAAACCATACTTATTTCTTCATGATACGATAATAAAGTTCAACATTTTAGAAAACCAAATACTTTATGAACAAAATAATGTTAAAAAAAACAACTTTGAACATTTTTACATGTACAATTTTTTTTACAGAAGATGAAAAACATACTTATTTCTTCATGATACGATAATAAAGTTCAACATTTTATGAAACCAAATACTTTATGAACAAAATAATGTTCAAAAAAACAATTTTGAACATTTTTACATGTACAATTTGTTTTACAGAAGATGAAAACCATACTTATTTCTTCATGATACGATAATAAAGTTCAACATTTTAGAAAACCAAATACTTTATGAACAAAATAATGTTCAAAAATCAATTTTGAACATTTTTACATGTACAATTTTTTTTACAGAAGATGAAAAACATACTTATTTCTTCATGATACGATAATAATGTTCAACATTTTTGAAAACCAAATACTTTATGAACAAAATAATGTTAAAAAAACAATTTTGAACATTTTTACATGTACCATTTGTTTTACAGAAGATGAAAAACATACTTATTTCTTCATGATAGGATAATAAAGTTCAACATTTTAGAAAACCAAATACTTTATGAACAAAATAATGTTCAAAAAACAATTTTGAACATTTTTACATGTACAATTTGTTTTACAGAAGATGAAAAACATACTTATTTCTTCATGATACGATAATAAAGTTCAACATTTTAGAAAACCAAATACTTTATGAACAAAATAATGTTAAAAAAACAATTTTGTACATTTTTACATGTACAATTTGTTTTACAGAAGATGAAAAACATATTTATTTCTTCATGATACGATAATAAAGTTCAACATTTTAGGAAACCAAATACTTTATGAACAAAATAATGTTCAAAAAAACAATTTTTAACATTTTTACGTGTACAATTTGTTTTATAGAAAATGAAAAACATACTTATTTCTTCATGATACGATAATAAAGTTCAACATTTTAGAAAACCAAATACTTTATGAACAAAATAATGTTCAAAAAATCAATTTTGAACATTTTTACATGTACAATTTTTTTTTACAGAAGATGAAAAACATACTTATTTCTTCATGATACGATAATAATGTTCAACATTAAATCAACTTACATTAACAAGAACATAAAAGCAATAAAATATATGTAAAAAGTGGGGAATTTAAAACATATCTGATAACTGCTTGGAAAAAATATGTATTATCAATACCGATTATGTTGTCATGAGAATTGCATTAACACTTTTATTTTATAAATAATATTTTACGATAATTTCAAAACTTTTAGTGCTAGTTCTTGAGTTGCCTTAGGTGAATCAAACAAACAATAATTTTTGAAAAATATATTGGACAATAATGCTCTTGGTTCATAGAAACTGAGAAGGATTTGCGTAAAGAATGTCTGAAAGTGTTCAATTTAACACCAAACATTATAAAACAGACAACACAACCACTGGACTGTAGTATCCAGTGGAAATTTAAATTACCACAATCTAATTCTTTCAAAAAATGTCCATATTCTTTAAAGTAAAAACTTGTATTATTAAATAGTTCCTCATAAGTTGGACAACATTTTCTTCAAAATAACCTGCTGTATACAAAAGAGACATTTTAGTATCTTTAAAGATGTCAATTTCAATATCTGGTAGGTTATCAAATATTCTGCATGTCCTGTCATCCAGAAAATATCCACATTTTGAGCAATTATGTCTTGAATTAAATATGCATTCTTTTGCATCAACATCTAATTTAAGTAGCAATTTAGTTGTTTTTTCGATATGAAATTTTTGATAATATTTTGAACAGTTATAAAATATGTACCACCAGAACTTTGTCTTAATTTTCCAAATTCATTTTTTAAATAGTCTGTGGTAAATTCACCAATCATAACAAAAGTAACCCCACTGCTTAGCAAGTATCTACAAACATCAGTTAAACCATTGTATGTATATTTAATGGCTAAACTAGTATCCAATGATTAAATTCTTTTTCCTTGCTTGCTTCAAATCTTTGTGTCATTTTCCGAAGTTTTACAGAAATATAAGGTTTTCATCATTTAAATCTGTTATCGCCCTTTTCAGTGGATCATATTTCTTTATGTTGCTATAAATTTCTTTGACAATTTTCCAAAATCTTTTCAATAAAAATAACTGCTTCTGCACTGTCACTTTCATTTAATATATGAAACAATTTAATTGCTGCTACAGTTTGATAAACCTTGGAATCTTTTTGTCATTCAACAGATGTAAAGTAAACTGCTACATCAGTTATTTTTTTAATAATTTAACAAACTGAGTTATTTCATGCTTGTAAAGACCTTTTACAACTTTCCTCTTTTTCTAAAATAATTTTGCTTTTAGAATCACATAATAATTCAGAAGGAGCTTCAGTAATCTAATTATTCCGAATATTTATAAAAAGATGGACATAGTCAAAAAGTTAGTATAACTCATTTTTAGTTAGCCAAGGCTTAAAAAAGATTGATTTGTCCCTTTGTTGTCACATACAGTTGCATTATTTGTCCATTTAATTGTTTTATTATATAAACAATATTTGAAATTTGTATATATAAAAATATTGCCTCTAACTTGGCAATTGGAGTAATTTTTCAATAAAAATGTTGGTTCACCATGTAAACATTTTACCATGATTTCCAATAGCTAATCCTTCAGAATGTTCAGCAAAACAAAATACATGCTCCTCTGTGAAGCTTTTACATGACTTCATCAACTAAAATAATTCACTTTTTCTGATTTAAAAAAATCTTAGGAAATGTTACCCATAAAATCATCTAATTTTGAAACTTTCGATGTCAAAGCTGCTAATGTTCTCACACTAAAATCATCTCGAAGTTGGTTATATAATAACCGAGACGTTACAAAATTTTCAAATGCCCTGATAAGAATATTATGCGGACATAATATTAATTTGTTCTTGAATTTTTTTATTCATTAAATCGTTTCATTGATTTGTGACTAGTACTGAAACATTGAAACTCGATTTTTTGAACGAGAAAAAATAGTTGCATGATCGCCTTAAAGTTTTAAATTTTCAAAAATGTTTATCAAAAATATTGGACTATTTTCTCAAAAGATTAAATTCCATTGTTATCTGATTCCCATCCATGCTTGCATTGGCAGCAACTACAGAATGACAAAAAAAAAACACATACGCTATAAAAGCTTATATGGCTACAAACACAAAATGAAATTACTCATCAATATTCAGAAACAAAATTTTATGTTGATGGGTAATTTTGTTTCATGTGTTTGTAGTCATTTAAAAATTCCAGTGTTTATCTGGACATGTGATTCTGATTCGTCAGTGGTGGTGGTGGTGTTGGTGGTGGTGGTTGTGGTGGTGATGGTGGTTGTTGTTGGACAAGTCATACTTTTGCATGGAACTCATGAAGGTCGTGCCTCAGGATTGTATGGTCTTAATGAACTCCTCCTCGTTAGTCGCAGCTAAACCTTCAAGATTGCAGGTGTTTACTCCCGACACCGAGAGTGTCAAGTTTCAGCGTTTGCACGCGAAGTCGGGGAAGGTTTGGCCCAGTGCACACAAAGAAATGGCTTGGCACACGCAGATGCAGAGACGACCAGCAGACGATGGAGCCCCATTAGCCGGGTTGCGAACATAATACCGTTTGGTGCAAAACCTATCCGCCATGGGTGGCCCTGCCAGGAACCTGAGTTCCAGGTGACATAGCTCTAACACTACTCCGTTGTCACTGCCCCTACCACAATATGGAAGGGTTATATTTTAGGGTGAGGTCATTAGTCTCCGTTCTTAGCAACAAAAATTGTATTTCGATTCAATTATTTTCAAAAAAGATTTGAACCGTTTAGGAACATTTTATAAGTGGGACACTTTTAAATAATGACCTACAGAGCAGCAGCAGCGGCGGCGAGAACAGCCCTCTGTCGTTAAGTCCGTTTGTCTGACTATCTCTCTCTTCTTCTCTCTCCCTCTCTCTCTCTCTCTCTCTCTCTCTCACACATACACACATACACACACATATAAACAAACACACGCACACACGGGCACACTCATATACCCTCTCTCTCACTCTTCCTATAGGGAAGTGTTATTTCATGCCTTATCCGTGAGTATAACTGCGTAAATGAACATAACATGTGTCACAGAACTTCGATATTTGTCTCTTTATATTCTCTCTCTCTCTCTCTCTCTCTCTTTCTCTTTACATTATCTCAGTCTCTATTTAGAGTCTCTCTCTCTTTTCACATTTTCTCTCTGTAAATTCTCTCTCATTCTCTTAAAGTTCTCTCTCTAATTACATTCTCTCTCTCTCTCTCTCTCCATTAACATTCTCTCTCTCTTTACATTCTCCCTCTTTTTACATATTCTCGTCCTTTAAATGCTCTCTTTACACTCTCTCTCTCCCTCTTTCTCTCTACATCTCTCTTTTTACATTCTCTCTTCTCTCTTTACTTCCTCTCTCTTTCTTAGCATTCTCTCTCTTTTTAGATTCTTTCTCTCGATTTACATTTTCTCTCTTTTCATTCTCTGTCTCTTTAGATTCTCTCTTTCTCTCTTTCTCGTTACATAATTTCACTTTACATTCTCTCTCATTACATTCTATTTTTACATGATCTGGTTTCTCTCTCTCTCTCTCTCTCTCTCTTTACATTCTCTCTCTCTCTCTCTCTTTACATTCTCTCTCTCTCTCTATCTCTTTACATTCTCTCTCTTTCTCTTGCTAATTCGATTCCCTATTTATCTTCTATCTCTCCCTGTTTACATTCTCACTCTCTCTTTTTCTTTTACATTTATTTTCTCTCTCTCCCACTCTCACTTTACATTATCTATTTCTCTCTCTTTGCAGATTCTCTCTCTCTCTCTCTCTCATCACATGCTCACTCACTTAACATTATCTACTCTTTACATTCTCTTTCTCTCTCTTTTTACATTATTTCTCCCTTTACATTCTGTCTTTTTTACACTCTCTCTCTTTATATGCTCTAGTATTAACACTATCTCTCTATTTCTTTTCATTCTCTCTCTTTACATTCTCTTTCTCTTTCTTTAAATTTTCTCTCTCTCTCTCTCTCTCTCTCTCTCTGTAAATTATCTCTCACTCGTTATATTATCGTTTTTTACACTGTTTCTCTCTTCACATTTTCTCTCTGTTGTTTTATATTTACTCTCTCTCCTTACACTATGTGTCTATTTCTTTACATTTTCTCTCTGTCTCTTTACACTCTTCCCTTTCTCTCTTTCTCTCTCCCTCTCTCACGCGCGCGCGCTTTACATTCTCTTTCTGTCTTTACATTCTCACTCTCTTTATATTACCTCTTTCTTTTACATTTTCTCTTTTTGCATTCTTTTCTTCTCTATTTAATTTCTCCTTCTCTTACTTTACATTCTCTCTCTCTTTACAATTTCTATCTCTCTTTTTATATTGTCTCTCTTACTTTTTGCAGTTTCTCTTTTTACGCCTCTCTCTCTCTCTTTCTCTATTTACATTCTATATCTTTTATTTCTCTCTCTCTCTCTCTCTCTCTCTCTGTTGACATTCTGTATCTTGACATTATCTCTCTATTTACATTCTGTTTCTCACTTTTTACATTTTATCTCTCTTTCATTCTCTCTTTATATTATCTCTCTCACACAGACACACACTCTCTATCTCTATCTCTCTTTCTGTACATATATATTTTTTCATTTTTCTGAAGACGTTCGCCACGAACGAAACCGGTCAAAAAATCTCTTGTTTTTTTGTTTTTCTCTCCTGCACTTTAACTTGTTTTCCGTTTGTCATTTTTCACACACACACACACACACACACACACACACACACACACACACACACACACACATATATATATATATATATATATATATATATATATATATATATATATATATATATATATATATATATATATATATGCCTTTCTCTCTCCTTAGAGAGGTATAATAGCTCATTCGGAAGAAGGTCAGACTGAAGATCTAAACATCTAAGTTTCAATCAGTATTGACACAATATTCTTCTTCGACATAGAGATTCAAACAACACACAGCAAACAAACAAATTCTCATAGTTTAAGTTTTTTGTTGTTGTTTTGTTTTTGAGAATTTGCTTCCATTAATAATTCATTAACCAAACGATATTGTTGAAAATAAATTTAATATTCAGACTTATATTTAAAAACAAAGAAAGAATATTTTGAGAAAAAAGAAACTGCCTCATTGAACAACACAAAACCCCAAACACAAAACTTGGCTTTAAAAGGGTCGACCCAGTAACAACTTTATTATTATTAGTTTCGGACCACAACATGTACGTATAATCAACAACTATGAGCATTTTGCTTCTTATAATGTAGATCTGGAATATGAAATATTCAGATTTGGAACGGTGGCGACATCGATAAGAATTGCATACAAGTATTGATTCAGGGTAGAAAGGTCTGTATGAAATTAAACCAGAAAGCTGGTGAAGAATCGTGTTATTCAATTAGGTTAAGGTGACTAGGTATGGAAACTGGTTTTTATATTGTTGGGGCATGCCTTGAAAATTTCCGCTCTTTTATTACATTTTTTTTTACTGAGAGTGGATACCACTTATAAAATCTTGAATTTCTCCGTCGTACATAAGTCACATCTATTAGGTCCTGTAAAGAATGCTGATTGATTCTCCTATATACTCCATTTGATGTTACATAGCGTACGAGTCTCCTTCAAGTTCCAGACTTGAGTAGCCAGTGCCATAGCCGAACACCTTTCTTGGTTTCGAATTGAGTACCCGTGCATAGACTTCTGTTTAAATTTTCCCTCGGTCATTTCTACATATGTCTCAGTTGATCTACTTGGTGGGTTGGTTTCGATGCTTTCCTCATATACGATGGGCAACCGAACACTCCACGTTTAGGGGTCAGCTTACCTGCGGCCTACAAGGTTTGGCCAATGATGATTTAATGGAACAAGCTGAGTAGAGAATGCAGAAAAGGGTAGATTTACTCCGAAGGTGGGAAGAATTTGATATGATGAAGGCGCTGATAAATGAGGATTTTCAGGTGGCAATTGGTTGCTGATAAAAAATTTTTTATAAGATTTAGGTAGGGGGCTGTGAAAAGACAAAAGAATTAACTAAACCCTATGTCAGAACTGGTCTTACTCAAATTTGAAAAATTTCTATATAAACCAGAATCTCAGCCCCAAACTCTACAGAACCACTGGAGTTCACACTGCTGAAAGCTAACTCTGATAGTAGAACTTAATGGAATTCTCACTGCCAACTCTAACAAAAGAACTTAGAATTTTGATGGCCAAATTCGCATAGCGTTCGGTGCGGGTTTTGTTTCATACAAATTGTACCAGCGTTCCGCATATAAACTGATCGATTGTTACGTTACAACTATCTTTAAAACTTTTTCTTTTTGATTCCTTGTTTGTGCCCGACTGCTGACTCGAGTCAAATCACTGTTCGACGATTTGCAGTCTTCCGTGATCAAAAAGCATAACGTGGGAAGAGTGACAGTGTGAATCGTTAACCAGGCGCAAAGATGGATCACGGACGAGAAACTGTACCGTGAGAGCCTTAAGAATTACAATATTAAAAAAAAACATACGAAGTTGAAACCAATCTGGTTGAAGCCTGACAAATCTCGTAGCCGTTTCAAATTCAATAGCATATCACGTAAATTTTAATAAATATATTTTTATCTTTGTTAAGTCGTAATTCTCGATCTATCAGATACTAACAGTGGAAGCGACCCTCTTCCCTGAACTGAAAACTCGATTTTTGTTGGGTGTCATAAATGTAGCATAGCGTGTGTGTGGGTGTGTAGGGGGGGGGGGGCTTGATCGATCCCTACGAATTGTTGTCTTCTTCTCCGTCAACTGATACAGCAGTTCGGCTCTCTGACGCGTAAGTCAGTAAATGCTCAGTAGATAGTGATGTCTCTCTGTACTTTTGGACAGTAACCGAAATCGCCGTGGTGTTTTAACAGCAGAAAAATAATTATTCGTTTTTCTCTTTTTTCCGCTTGTGATGAAAGCAACTGGCTTTCTCTCTTCCCCGGTAGATCTAAGAATGGATACAAATAACAGAAAAAAACGTCAGTTACTGATTTTTTTTTTTTTGCTTTATTCTTTTACAGTATAACTCTAGCTTCTCCTTGTCCGCTCCCCGGGAGGTGGGGAGAAACGAAGACAGAGGTTCTAAAAACAGCCTCCGAACACAGTAAGCTCACGTGCGAAAGGAGATATTTCTCTCTTCTTCGACACGTCTGATTTCGGATTTCCTGTCCGTTACGTCATATCCTGACATGTACGTCTAACACCTAACTTGACTTCTAATGGAATTTTCCATTCTTTGCTTAATTTTAACTACGTGGAAATTTTCCGATTTGAACCTTACTTGTGCACATCCGCATCTAAATATTGCTAAATATTGGGTTGGTCAAAAAGTTCGTTCATTTGTTTATGTTATCTTACCGGCCGACTATGGATTGTTTTAAATTCCTATTCTTCAAATCGTGTATTTGGTGTAGCGAGTATGATGACGTCAGTGTGTAATAAGCCTCCGAGCAGATGAGTTCTTACATTTTTGCTTGTATTTCAGACCTTGAAATAGAAGATCAAGCAGAGCACTACACACATCTGATGTTTTTTGGGTTTTTTTACTACAGAAAGGAAATTAAAAAAATCTACAGAAACCTGCATAAAGATGTGCCATGTGTATGTTGAGAATGCTGTTACGGAACGGGTGTGCTAAAAATGGTTTGCTTAATTCCGAAAAGGTAGGTTTTAAGTGAGAGATGCTCCTCGTTCTGTCAAAAGATGATTGACAGTGACCAAATGAAAGCCGTCGTTGAACAAGATTGCTGTTTGACAACCAGACAAATCGCAGACATTCTAAAAAAATTCTAAATCGAGCGTGGAAAATGAATTGTATAAACTCGGTTTTAATATCCACTTAAAAAAACGGACAAACTTTTTGGCAAGCCCAATAGATACATGCATACACAGAAAATAATAATGTAGATATTATGATTCGAATTGTTTTTTTAGATAAGGATTGATAATTTGTATTATTTGGATTATTCGGATTACTGTTCTCATCTCATATGTATGGTATTTCGAACGGAACCCTTTATTTAATCCACGGGATAGCTGGCTCTCATCTCGTCAACCATGACCGGATAAAAGTTTTAAGTAATTCGTAATGACCCGTGCGCAACGGATAAAGGTACTAAGTAATAATCAGTTCTAGGTGACAGTCTTCTGAAGGTTGAAGGTTCAATCCTCAGTATGGGCGATACTAAGAATGCGATTACGAATTTCATACAGATTCTCGAGTTCGATATAAAGATTCCCGTTTACGACAAGACGCACCTAAAGAAGTTCAGGGTTACATCGGCCGAAACGTTGTGAGAATAACATCCAAAATAGGAGCATTAGTCCGAATAATTCAAATAATACAATATAGATATGTGTTATGGTGATCTACCCTATTCCGTCACTGTATGGAATCTTCCTGACTCTATTTATAGAGTTGTTATGATTAATCATAGGTGAATAGAGAAGCGAAGTGGAGAAGCAGCCTCTGTCAACCCATTATTTCTGTACTTTCTGTGAATACAATTTTTTGTTAATTACCTTCTGTTCGTGTTATTTCTTTTCGGCCCTTTGAGGCTATAACAATATTTTTGTTGTAATGTAAATAATGTTGACCACTCGCAAGGTTTATAATGTCTACGAAGGTGTTTTTTGTTTAATTATATTTTATGCTATATGTAGCAATAAAAACAAAAACGAACACTTACCAGCTTCAAAGCGTATTAGATGCTTCGCATGTAGG
The DNA here is from genome assembly GCA_963556195.1 of Sepiola atlantica. Lineage (NCBI taxonomy): Eukaryota > Metazoa > Mollusca > Cephalopoda > Sepiida > Sepiolidae > Sepiola > Sepiola atlantica. The sequence goes on along the minus strand of OY744537.1, from coordinate 72,442,137 downwards.
GAGATAGTTGAAACTAATATGAATGCGCGATATTGTTAGATGGAACATATTTCTATCTAGGAAACATAATGTTTAACTATTTACTCTTAGGTTATCTCGCTTGATCAAAACAGCATTTTGAAAAGCAGAGTTATGTGTCCCTACATTGACCAGTCGACAATGAGACAAACATGTTCAATAGACCTTCATTCAGCGACAGACAATTAAATACGTCCTTATTTCAAAGTAGTTAAATGATTATTATTGTTGATCAACACAGAATCGTTTTCATCCAAATTATTTCTTCATTTTTGTGTCTTACCACTCACAAACTACTACTTCATTTAAGTTTACGCGGGTGTTTTTCTTTCATTATATCTTATGCTTTATGTAGCATTACCAACCAAAAGGAACACCTAGCAGCTTCAAAGCGTATTAGATGATTCGCGTGTAAGAGGATAGTTTGGCAGAAAGAAAAGAACTCGTGTTCATAATAGCAGATTTTTGTAGTTGAAACTAATAAGCATATACGCGGAACGAATTTATATATGTAAAGACCATAAAAGAGATGAATTCAAAAGCAGACGGTTAGTCGAATTTTATACAGCTGAGAGAAGACGTTGGTGTTGGGAATTTGTCAGTTTTATTACGGTGTTGTTTGAAGAGGAGTTTCTTCTAAAGTTTGGGCCATCATTATAATCTCATTGCGGCGACAGGAGATTTACGTACATCTTTTTTTTTGCATTATGGGACCTTACATAAAAAACATATGAATGCGTTTGTGCTTGTGGTTAAGTATGGGTGTTTGTATCTGTCTGTGTGTATCCCATTGAAAGTTCCATTTTCCTTGGGGAAAGATTTCATGCTAGGGTTAGTGATCCTATGGGAAGGACATCCATCTCTCCCCGCCCTGTTTTATTGATATCTATGAAGCTTTTCTGCGGTGAGAACATCTTGTAAGGCTGCCAGCCCGCACCCAACTCACCTTTCATATCCGGTCTTAGACCAGCATCGACAAACTTGTATTTACATTTAACAGGATTATCTTTATTGTTTTAACCCTAGAAGACACTAAAGATTCCCGACGCACTTAGCAACATATGTCAATGATGAATCTATGAAATCGGAAGACATGTTTGTTTCTCAATCTATCGGTCAAAACTGATGGTCCTCATTAAAAGCGGCACAAGGCAGAAACGGCTGTTATTTTTAGAGCCTCAGGTCCTCCAGTTGATCCGAATTTTTTTTTTTTTAAATCTTTTAAAGCGGCTTACCATAATTCAATCTGTAATGCTGGAAGTAGAAAAATATGAGATGTTGGGTCACCAACTGAGTTCGGTTTAAATTGTTTGCGTCAGGAAAAGGTGAGTTTGCAAAGCCAGTTAGATATAAAAAATAAAAAGACTAAATCGAAAATTAGTCTGTCTGTCTGTTTATCTGTCTGTCTGTCTGTATGTATGTCGGTCTCTCTCTCTCTCTTTCTCTCTCTCTCCAGTACGGCTTCAATAATATTACTTTTGTTTATAATGAACTATTGCAATCTTTTTATTCTTTCTTTTCTTTCTTACCTTTGTTAATATACAGAGAGAGAGAGAGAGAGAGAGAGAGAGAGAGAGAGAGAGAGAGAGAGAGAGAGAGAGAGAGAGTATGGGGCAGAAGCGAGAGTAATATATATCGTATACAATAAGAGCGGGGGTCAAACAACATACACTGACAGCGAGTGAGAGTGATAGATGGAAACTTAGTCAGAGATGAATCACTTGGTGAATTAATTGAACATTTTTTTCAAATCTTACTTTGCAGTTGCGTTAACTTCCGCTCTTTTTTAAATCGCTATTTGAAAACTTGTATTCCTTATCTAATATATAAATTAAAGTCAGACTCTTTCTCGATTTTTCTAATGAATAGTTTTTTTCCTACAAAAACAATATTTGATTCTGGTTCGTCAGTTCTTTTGATGGATCGCTGCAACATGTTGCTAAGATCAATGAAATGTAATTCGCTTGAATTCCTTCCAGAAAACACTTTGACCGGGTCGGAATTATTTTCATATAGACGGCATCTAAAAGGAGGGAGCAACTCTATATTCGTCAATACAGAGTTACTTCGTTTGTTTGGAAGAAAATAATAATATTTTTGAAAAAGACCGGCATAGTTTTTTAAAAAAATACAAGCAACAACAACATAAAAGCAAATTGCAAGTAAATACAATCCCAGACAACGCCGAGTAGATACAATAAAATATATAATTTATTGAATAAATGTTTCAAATCTCATCATAATTGGATGATTCTCTGTTTTCGCTCACACAAAAACCCACATCGATTTATTTAGAAAGAATAGTCTCCTAGTGAGAACACCTGTATTAGATTTGGAGATGCATTGGTCTTTAGCGTCAACGTTGATTCGAAATCATTGTAAAGATTATGAGGCCGCAATCACTGGATTGGATGCTATTCATATCAAAGCTCGAGATGAAATAGAGGGTAATCAAAAGAAATGCCACACATGGAATTGTTAATAAAAATCCACAATTCTTTCTGCAATCTAACCATATTTACTAGAAATAAACCTCAGTCTATGCCTGACTTGTCCATCAAGTTCCATAAATGTCCAAGAGTTTGTAGTTTATTGCCGTTCAATAATAAACACACCTGAATACAACGTGGAAAATGGCTACTAAATTTGACACACTCCTGTCTTGGCACTGCCCTGAGTTGAGCTGTGATGACCCTCTTTAGTTCAGGAATAGTCCAAGAGTTGTTTTGATAGACATTATCTTTGGAATAACCCCATAAATAACAATCTGTGTGTAGAAGCCCATTCAGGATCCTACTGATGAGACGATCACCAAAGTGTTCTCGAATTTCATTAAATGGAGATAAAACAAAGGCTATGGGGCAGTCATGACTAAAACTTGGTAGACAAGTTTGACATAGATTGAAGCTTATGTCTACCAAAGATGGTTGGATTGCAGAAAGGATTGTAAATTTTATTAACGATTCCATGGGTGGCATTTTGGGAGAGTCACCTTATACTTTGCAGGGCTATCCGGAAATAGAAACCAGACTAAATAATTTGTTTATAGAACTTGGAAAAAAATAATTAAGACGTGATTGTAATTTTAACATAAACAGCAAACGTATGTGAAGACAGTGTTTTGCGAGACGATTTTATGTATGGGGCCCATCAAAGACGGTTAAAATATAAAACCGTAGATTTATAGCTTATGATCAAGAATCCGTCTTTGATTTAGTACGCAGGAACAATGAAGTTTATGTTTCCTCTCCGGTTGGTGTCGTTAAGTCTAAGACCTCTAAAAGTAACTTTGCTTCTAGTGACAACAAAGGTGACATCTTGGAATCGCTCTCTTCTCTCCGTCACCCCCCCCCCCCCCAAAAAAAAAAATCGACTGCGACTTTGTGAATAATAACTACCTGTCCCGGACCGGCGTTGCCCGGCAGTCGTTTTATCTTCATTTTTGTTTCATTTTTTTTTAAACTTTGCCCCCCTTTTTTTCTTTTTTTTTTTATCAAATAATATTTTTTTTAACCCATTAGTGCCCCAAAATTTTTTCTTTACTTTATTACCAAAAATCTTTTGTAAATACAATACTAAAATTACTTTCAAAGAGTTACTTGACTTTATAGGATAGTTTAAGCATTCATTTATACTATATATATATATATATATATATATATATATATATATATATGGGTTGGTTAGAAATTTGAATGAATAATAGAAACTAATTGTATCCTTCCACTCATGGTATACTGAAAACTGAGACATCAGTGTTGCCAATATACATCAGACAGTAAGTGTGATATTTGAAAGACACTACAATATTTATGAATTACTATAGATATTTATTTACTCCTCCCGGAGTTAGGCACAAGGCCAGTTTTATCTTACTCCCACAAGTAAGATGTGACCACAGCTTGGGTCGAGAAAGTGGGGTTAAAAGCCAGCGCTCGAGAGGTGAGCACTCTGGTCATTTAAAAATTGCCTGGGTAGCCTCGTCGGCATTCCCCGGTAGGGGCGCCTCAGACAGTAAGCAATAAACTTACTCCTCCCCAAAGAGGGGAGGCGAAGCCTGGGAGGGTGGACCTCCTAGAACTGCACAGGACAGGCGTGTAGTATCCATCGGAACAGATACTACACTTTGATCTTAGCCAAAAGGCCGAGAACGCCCTTGATATATCTAAAAAAAAAATACAGATGCAGCTGAAATATGGTTAATTATCCTTCTGGTCCTAAAAAAGGGCCATGGTCGCTAATGGATTAAATAGGCTTTTGAAAGTTAAATTTAAGGTATTGGTCATAGATTTATTAATTGAACTCAATTTTTATGAAGCTATAACTGATTTTGTTAAAGTAATGTTTTAATCTCCATCTACAAAATTCTTGGATGCAAATAACTTTCAAAACTTTCAATTTTTTAATAAATGAGGATTTGCTAAGAATTTTAAACTCAGAAATGACTTTTTATTCGGCAGTTTAAATGCTTCCAAATTCAATTCCGATTTCGAAGGGTCACGAAGTAGTTCATTCTTTTCTTTTTCAACTATTAACAAAAGATTAAAATGGATGATTTGTTTAAAAGAAACCGAAATGCATTCTGGGGGATTTAATTATGTTTTAATAGGATTTTCATTTTATTTTACGCCTTTTTTATTCCGATGGATATTCGATTAATAGTAAATACAGGGTGGGCCAAAATAAGGGTCCTATCTTTAAATTTGAATAACTTGAATTTGAATAACTTCCACAAAATAAAAGTTAAACTCACCAAACTTTATGTGTGTGTAGACTGACCCTTCCGAGATTTTTTGAAATAAACAAAACAAATTTTAGCCGAAAAACACTTCTTAAAACTTACAAAAACTAAAGTATTGTTTTTTACACTGTTTTGAGTTTTTTAAGCAAAAATAATGTTTTCTAAATGAGGGTACGTTCCTTAGGGCTAATACGGCTCATGCTTGCTTCGGAAGGGGTCCTTTACTTATTCTAAAAAAAAATATTAAAAAAATCAATAAATAAAAAAGTTATGAATTTTTTAAAATAGGACCCTTATTTTTGCCCACCCTGTACAAACAATAATAATCCAATGTGTAATTAGCAAAGTTACGCTGACGCGAGAAATACACACACATGCGAAGTTATCTCATAATTTTATTGATATAATAACCAGATGAATACCCGCCCCAGAACGGGTAAAATGAATTCCCCGAACAGAACAGTTTTTAACCACTTTTATATCTCTGTATAAGTAGTCCTTACTACTACTACTACTACTACTACAGCGATGACACGGAGAAGCGATCTCGAAATCATTCGGTATTTGTTTGACTTAAATGCTTGGTATTGATTGGAATAAATACTCAATTTCGATTAGTTCCTTATGTCATACTTTAGCTAATCAGAAACAATCTCTCCAGAAACTGGGCACCTGTTCCTGAATTCAATATAAATCCTATCTAAAATATCGCACTCGCGCTTTCCATGCAGAGAGCCAGCGAGAAGGCCAAGTTGCCTAACGAACCCTTGTCATTCTAAACGCCACCAACACTCCTTTTTTACGCGCAAACGTACGCAGCCTTTAGCCTCTGGCTACTGACATCGGTATGTGGACGTAACTTTTTAAGATGGCGACACTTCAGCACATGAACATACTTCCTAATAATAATAGTCTCACGAACTTCCTACCCTAACCTGCGTACGTACAGTCATGATAACATAGACTCAAAGGGCCCTTTTTCCTCGTTCAAACTTATGGACTCATGATAACATTTTCCTCATCTTGACTTTGGGATGCTTAACATAACACTATCTCCGTCAAGAAACATGAACATTTTATTACTTAATTATTAACCCATTTCTATTACGAAAATATGAAATAAAGCTGATAAAATATTTTATGATAATATATATCAAATATATTATGCCACTAATTATACTTTTGATAAATGCCTTTTGATAAATGCCTTTTCCACTACACCCTCTTACGAAGATTAAAATGAAGATATAACGATACTAAACCTTATGCCTAAAATCCTTATTCCAACTTTGATCAAAATCTATTACATGAATTTGATTCTAAAAAATGATTAAAATTGAAGGCTTAATTAAGGGGTCTTAAAAAGAAATTGAAATTCAGGAAATATTTCTTGATTGATTCATAGTCATTAGACACCAAATTTCATGAAAATCTGAAATATTTACATTTTTAAATCGGAGATTGTGCTCATTTTATGCCCTCTAAAACCCTTTAAAATACTCCAAAGAAACTGAAATTGGGGAATATTTATTTATGTCTAATACCTATTGTTAAAATTTCCAAAAAGTCGGAAGTATCTGAAACTAAATAAAACGAAATATAGCCCACATTACTCACCCTTACGCCTAGCAGTGTTCAAAAATTAATAATGATCAGTGTAGGAATGAATCCTAGCTAAAGAAATATATAAACATATACCTAACTTTATATAGAAATTTCTTTTTTTTTTCGTAGAAACTAATTCATTCTTTGTATTATTACGGCAAACACTGAATACTATACAATGAAAACATTCATGACATTAAAAACATCTTCTTTCTGACAGGGAAATTGGGGTGGGGTGGGGGGATAATATGT
>OY744537.1:72410521-72430521 GCA_963556195.1 Sepiola atlantica | reverse complement strand
GGGGTAGTCCCTATTTACTTGCCTCCCCACGAAGGCAGAGTTAGACACAGAGTCGGTTTTTAATGTGGGAAAAGTTCAGCACTCCCAAAAGGGGCACTATGGATTTGGACAAAAATAAAAATGTATCAGTCTAGAAGGAGCCGCACCGACCGACCGAGGGCACAAAAGATGCCGAAGCGCAGCACCAACACAGACACCACACCCCGCTCCTAGCCAGAGAAGGGATAGTCAATACTATTTCAAATCAATTAATTAAGCTGCGATGTAGATTTTCATCAAGATTAGTCTGTATACGATATAATGGTAGTAGGGGCGTGCTCCATCTTATTGAGAATGCTTTTCTTTAAAGCTGCTACAAGACACACTTATCTTCCTTTCTCCCCCTCATCCTTGACAAATACATCGCAAGTATCAATTCTTCTCTTGCAGACATCTGTAATCTTCCGGTATGTCAGATTCGCAATCTACCGGATGTCTTTTACAGTTCCATCTTTTTTAAACTCGTCTCGGATTCAAGCAATGGCAAAGTCTGCCAATGGAACTTTTTGAAACCCCCATAATCATTTTTTTTGGCACATCCACTCTGTTCTTACACATCAGCCCCCAACCCCCCAAAAAAAACTAATCTCATTCCAACCAATTGTACTTCAGAAAAATTCAACTATAGCAAGTTGGTGTCTAGTGCGCATAGATTTTAGGTTGATTGTCAGCATATCAACTCTTTTCAGTTTATTTAATGCCGCATCAAATCCCCTACTTACTTGTCTCCTCATGAGGGCAGAGTTAGACAAAGTCAGTTTTTATTGTGGGGGGAGGGGAATCCGGAACCTAAAAAGGGGCATTCTTGATTGGGACAGAAATAAAAATTGCTTCTGTCTATGATTTCTCCTTAACTGACCAAGATCAGAACAGATAAAGTGCAGTATCAGAATAGATACTACACTTTGATCTTAGTCAAAAGGCCAATGCCCCATCCAGTTGTCTTGGTAAAAGTTTTTTTATTCTTAAAGTTCTTAATATCTTCAAATATTTATCTTAAGACACACATGAAACAACACGAGTCCAGTGTGCTGAAACTGAAGAAGTAGTCTGTTTTTTTGTTTTTTTTAAAAAGATTTATTAAGAAATTGCATCTGTTGTATTTTAACGGATTCTCACAATTTTGAATTTGTATATCGCTGCAGAATGCTTACTAGGCAGGTAAGTAATAAATGGGGGGGGGGGGGTAAAAAAAGAAACTGTCCTGTTTTATTTCTTAATACTAAAGAATAACTAGTTAACTATCCCTCCCAAAATCTATCATGAAAACAAATGTGCACACATTTATATACGCATATATACACACACGAGGAAAAGAGAAGAAAAAAAAATGGTAAAAAATAAAACCAGCACCCGAAATGACTAATCCATTCACACGATTTATCAACATAAGATTAGCTAAAATGTAATTCTTATTTTGAGCTTTTTCATTTTCCCTTTCTTTCTTTAGGAGCTAAATTAAATATTTACAAAATAATACAAGTTTTTTTTTTCTTCTTTTGTCTTTATTGGACACCACTCAAAATATTTTTTTTTTCATTTTTTTTTTTATATAGATAGATATATATTTATATAGAGAAAGTTATTTTTTAAAATAATTCTGCCCCCCTCCCCACATTTACAAACACAAAAAAAGAAAATCAGGAAGATATTCATATAGCACTTCATACGCACAGTCATATATATATATATATATATATATATATATATATATGATACAAGCGGAGACGTAAATTTTTTTTTCAATAAAATTAAAGGATAGACAGAAAAAAAAGAGGGGTTAATTTTTTTTTTTTCAGGTGATGACAGGAATGAGGTTATTGCGTTAAGGAATTGGAACCGTTTATTTAGGACAGAACAAGCAGAATTATCTCATTGTTAAAACACAACGTTAATAGCTTGATAGGAATCAATAAATCGGACAGGGTAATCATTCTGGAAGGGCCACCACTGTGGATTTCCATAGAACACATATTTAGTATGAAACACCCTCTCTCAGGGGTATTTTGTCGTATTTGATAAGAATCAAGGAAGGAAGGGGGAATAAAAAACAAAGACATGGTTAATAATTTAATTTGCTGGGTGGTTTACACCCCGCACCATTTGGCAGAAGCTACGGCTCTGCCTTAATTTAAATATTGGATATTTTCCTCCGAGCCATACTGTGCACTATTGAGCAGCAAGAGGCACCATGCTCTAACCATTGATCTAGACCTGTAATTCCTTTTTACGGATATGCATGAACTTTGGAAATGAATTCAGCGCAAGGTGATACCCATAAAAGGGGCCTGACAGTCATACAACTAAGAGCCTGCATGCGAAACCCTAAAAAAGGTTTGGAAAACTTAGGAAAAGCATATATACCTGTCAAGAGATCAAGGTGATACTAAAAGAGGCCTGGAAACCTGCATGAAGACTCTAAATTACTAACAATAAGTGAGAATATGTTTAACTTGACTAATTAATGGCTATTTATAAATAATTAGCAAGGATATGTATGATACAAAAGTATTAGTGAAATACTTAATTTATTTCAATTAAATGCAAATGTATAAAAAACAGAAAAATAACCTCCTCCTAACTATAACTAAATGCACAAAGATCACTTTACCAATTTATTAGGAACATTTTTAGAGAATATTGCAGAAATAATTAATTAGCTTATACTAACTGATGAACAGCATAAAAATATGAGTCTAATACAGACAGAAAGCAAGTTCAACATTTTACAAAGTCGTGTATCAACAAAGTCAGATAAGAAACACAATAAATCTGAGAAACAAGAATTGTGATACTCTTTGCAAATTATGTCACATGTTAGATGTTTACTTTTTTTCACAAAAGCCGAAGACAATACTTACTTAAGCCTGATATTATAATTATGTCCGCTCTCCTCACAAATTTTAGTTGCATCACTGACACGCCTGTTATAGGTATCACCTTGATTCAGCTACATTGGTAAAGTACAAATTGTAATTTCAACTGACAAAATTAATAGGGTGATATTTTTGTAGCATTAGATCATATGACACTTAAAAAATGAATTAAAGTAAATACTAGCTGTGCCAGGGATCCATTATTACGTTCGAATTTGTTTTTTTAATTTTATTGTTTTATAAGAACATTTTCTTTTTTAGATACTAAATCTAAGTTTAAAAAAACAAGTATGGAATTCTATCTCTTACTAAAAGAATTGATGTTACTCCCCATAGGTGATTTTTCTTTTTAGGTATTCATTTAAGAACATCTCCATATTAGCAAACTTTTGAACCAGAATAAGTTTTTTTGTTTTAAATATAAATTGTAGCAAACTATGTTAATTTATTGCAAATAACATGGTAGAACTATAACAATGAATATTGGCTAGTTAAAATCAAAATTTTATTTGTCAGCTTAAATGCTATTTAGGTCTAACTTAAAAAATCCGGATGACATCATTTTATATATTAGATTGAGTGAGGATTCTTAACATTCATATTATTTACTTTTCTTATATTATTTAGTACATTTATGCTAGAGGAAGAGAGACTGGTAGCATCGTTTCTTTCAGACTCTCCTATTCAGACAAGTGAAAAGAAAAATTTTTGCTGATTTTTTTTTTTCTCTTTACTTTATCTACAGCAATGATATTATTTTTCTTTGGACTATTTTTAGTTATTAATGTCGATATTTATATTTCTACGATATTTTAGCTGATGTGGCCACCAGTCATTATTTATTTATTATGTTCTTCCAGTATGTTTTCTCGTATTTAAATATGATTGTCCTTGATTATTTGTGAAAGGTGATGTGTCTAACATACTTAGATCCAAGGAGTTTGATGTTAATTTTTAAATTAATGGGCACTCACTTGTGCACAGTGACACAAGTAACCATGTGGTAGGTAATATGGACACCTTTTGATGTTATTTCCTAATCCCCGGTCCCCACATTCAATCGATATGTCTACTAGGTTGGCTGACAATTTTTCACAAATATTTAACAATCAATTGATTAGTTTTTACCAAAAATCCACTAAAAATTAGGATTAATAATTATTTCCACAAATCATATTGGCTAAAATGATAAAAACTACTACCCTCCCCCATCCCATGCAGGTGCTGAAAAATTAACACGAATGGTAAAAATAATCAAAACTTTGGCAAATATCTAAAACATGTGATCTTTGTTTATATTATTCAAGTAGTAGTGATCGCAGGGGAAGACAACTCAGGCTTTACTACTTAAGCTTTAGTGCTATTTCTCATATTGAATCCATATGTGGACCAGGTTGATAATGTTTGAACAGCGAGCATACATGTGAACTCTTTCAAATGTCTTATTCTCCAGTGGATCTCTATCGATGAGTTGTGTTTTGTTCTGCATGGGTCGATGAGGAAAAGATGACTAAGATGAGTAACATAATAGATCGAACTGGATTTGAAATCAGCTTGCAGATTCCATTATTCTCCTCGGTAATAATTACGCTAACTGCACAAACACTCGTCACCCACACTCCGGCCAAAAGTGTTTTAGCAATGTTTTAGTAATATACAACCAGCTGGCTTTAGATGTTGAAATCAACTGAAGATAATGCACCCTGAATATGACTCGCTAAATTGGTGAGGGAAAGAGTGGGGTAACAACAAATATGATAAGAAATGCCAAATATGATGCGATGATCTTAGAGACAATCGCAAACTAAGGTGGCATTTTTTAATTATTTTTTTATTTAAATAATGGTTTAATTCAAAAGAAATTCAGAATTAAAAAAAGAAACGTAGCCGAGTTTGTACGAAAAACAACTAGAAATTTTTAATGTGATCCCATGAGGATTTGCAAGATATTTCAATCAATAGCAAGTTCATGTGCCATCCCCCCGCGGATCCCTCTCCTTCTCAATAAAGCTGCACAGTAGGCAATATAAAAAAAAAAAAAAATAAGCATGTTGGCCATTACCAAGTGAGAGGTCAGCAAAAAGAAGCAAGAGCTGCTTAGGAGAAACCGCAGAAGAATATTAATTCACTGGGTAATGAGGCCAATTTTTATCAGAAACTATGATGCATAATGATCCTTTGGGAAATATTTCAAAGCTATACTGAAATGGCCATGATATCCAACCGGACTTTGTTACCCAAGGACGGGAAGCTGGGTAAGCAATGAAAAAAAAACATGAAATAGAATGAAAACTTCTTAGGATGAGAATGCACATCTTTTTAAAGGAAAAAAGAATTTTTTTTTTTCAGTTGAGAATGACTTATTAAAACGTTCACTGATGCAGGAAATATTTTCAAATAAATATTTTTAATATATGAAAAATGCAACAATATACATAATTTTGTCATGTGAACGTGTGAAAATGAAAAAAATTATTATAAGTATAAAATTTGAAATAAAGTCATTCTAGTTTTAGAACTTAAATGAAAGTGAATCTTAAATATAAAGAATTTTAAATTAATGTTATTTATAGAAGGTGTCTAACAAAAAGAGTAGAATGCAATCATAAAATTGTCAAAATAAAAAAGTTTTGGTATTAGTTATTGTGAATTTCTTAATTCTAGGTAAAAAACAAAAACAAAAAAAAACAAATGAATAAAAGAGTTTGGTTTGATGTTTTGTCTTTTGTTTCGTCTGAATGGAAACTGATTTCAATTATTTCCATCCTAAAAAATATTAACAACATTTGACGAATAACAAAAGGGGGGGGGGGAATAAATAAATACTTTTGTCGCAAAATAAAGTTCTATTCTTTCCATCGTCTTGGAAATACTTTTTCTTGCAATTCCTATAATCAGGTTACATGGGCTAAGTTTGAGCTACCTAAAAATGAAGCACATAATTATAAACATAGATGAGTTTTACAGAAGTTTAGATCACATAGTGGCAGACAAGCAGAGCCTGGTGGAAAACAACCTTGTTTGGAAAAACTATTGATACCATGTGATTTAAACTTCTACAAAATTCATAAATAAATATCATGCTTTTATAGAATAATCGAGAACTCTATTAGATTTATTTTCCACCTAACAGAACCAACATATATATATATATTAAAATAATATTATTCTTATATATATATATATATATAAATTAACAATTCCCAGAATGCACTACTTTTCAAAGATATGACCAATATCAACCTGATATATTAGAAGTAAGATAATATGGAATGGTTTTTAACCCTCTATTTTAAAAGATGTGTGTGTGTGTGTGTGTGTGTGTGTAAAAAAAAGAAAAGATAAACGAAGACAAAATATGAAAACAGAAATCACAAAATAAAAATCATCTGGGAAGAGTTGATGTTTTGCCCCCTTATTCTATTAAATACTTATGAATATGCATCCAATAAAACCAAGAGGCTTATGTGTTGTGATGTCTATTCTTATATTTTGTATTTGTTTATCCTTTATTGCATCTTTATTCCTCTACATTCAGTCAGATTCACATACTTATTACCTAAAATCACATTATATATACCCTACAAGTATTTTATGTATAAAGATCAGATTTTTTTTTGTTTCAATGGAAAGCTCTAATAAAAATTATTTTTTTTACATTTCTGTCTCTCATGAAACATCAGACTTTGGTAGATACAGGAAGCCCAAATAACCTATAATTTTTTTCTCCATCTCCTCTAAATACTAGCCCAGTCAAATACTTAACCAACAGTGTCAATAGCATATACGTATACTCTCAATGTCCTAACCCAGTCTTTTTCACACGTTCCTTTTCGCATGTTTTTTTTTTCTCGTTGTTCCTTCTGCTGCTGGCTTTTTTGACACCCACTGTTTTTCTATCTAATGTACATTTATGAACACCTGTCTTAGCATCACTTGTTTAAATCTATATTTTACATTCTATGTCTATACCCCCATTGTCACTGCTGGTTTTGTATTATTAGACCGGGCCGGTGTTCAAGAGAGATGGAAATAAAACTAGAGGTTACCTGGGATATCTTCAGCTATAAATGTCTGATTTTGACACAAATAAATGCTTCTATCATAGTATTGTTATAACAAACTTGAATTAAAATAAATCGTTACTTTTAGAAATTTAAACATTTTAAATACTAACATAATGAACTTGTTCATAAAAATTGTGAAAAATATTTTGAGACAAAATAAAATGGAAGAATTTTTTTTATTTATCATGGAATTTTTTATGAGAAGTTTTAAATTTATTTTTATTTTCTTTTGTTTGGAACTTTCGTATGAAGAAAGTGATGAATTAGAATCTTGTTTACTATGATATAAATTCTAGAATAAATTGGATTTGAAACAATTTGGAAAGGATTTTGCTATGAATTTATTTCGCATTAGCTAAAAAAAAGCTATGTGTGTGTGTGTGTTATATAATTTCATTGATTCATTAAATTCAGAAAACTTGAACATTTCTATTTACAAGAGTGTTCAACCTTTTCAAAAAAGTAGTTACAATCGAAAACTATCATTGAAAATGTCCACTGGGTCTAAGAAATCATTTAATGTCAAAGCAATATTTCTGAAATGGACATTTGAATAATTGCACGAGTATAAATTCACTCCTCATGGACGAAATGGATATTTTCAACAACATTTTCCTGTTATCTAAAAATATACTCAATAAGAAGAGCGTTAGCATTATTTAAATTTGTTCTTTATGCATTCGCTTTAGATGATGCCAGTCAGTAAATTTAAAAATAGAATCCAGTAAGACAATAAATAAAAATGCTGATAAAAATAAACAATAAACATATAAATAAAGAAACTTCCAAAATAATACCTTTTTGCGATATCACTTAAGTCTGTTGAGGGTCCATAATCAAAATGGCAAAATATTATCACGGCATTGTACACTACTATGTATTTATGAGTGTAAACCGAGTTATATGTGTATGTATGTGTGTGTGTGTGTGTGTCTGCTTAATGTGTACGTAAAAGATGAGGAAAGGGCATCGTCAAATAAAGTGTGGTGGGAGGTAGGAGAGAATTTATCTGCCTTTTTTCCCAAATTCTGTATAGTTTTCTCCCCAATCTTAGCATTTTGATTGAAGCCAGTCTGTTTTCCATTCATTTGATAGAAATGTATGTGTGTATTGTATTCGTAGTGGTTTATTTAAAACATTTGTAATGATATAATTGGAATCACTTGTCCATTAGAACCGTTTTAAATGTGATTGTTCACCTGATGAGTTGTGAACAACCAAAATAAAACAATTATAATGGGCAAGTGAATTATATATATATAGTAACGTTTCATATATATATATATGCTCATTATATAAAATAATATATTATGTATATATTTTTGTTTCAGTATTCACTTCAACAATGCTCAATACATGAGTAGAGCTTAGTAGTAGTAGTAGTAGTAGTATAAAAATATACTTATGGCAAGTAAAATTTGTCAAGCCAACCGTTGGCCTGACAAATTCTTTTGTGGAATGAAATAAACGTTTCTATGCAGCTTACTTGACACAAGTATATTTTTATACTACCACTACTACATATATATATATATATATTTTTTATACATATATATTATCTTTATACGAAAATTTTTACTATTAAATCCTTTCTTTGCCACATTTTTCTGATTTTTATTTCTTTCACATCCATACACACCGATGTATGTGTATGTGTGTGTGTGAGTGAGGGGGGGGGGGCAACAGCAACCAATAGTCCATAAATTGTAATTTTATCCATAGTCACCCCTGCCTCCTAATAAAATTTTAAAAAAAAAAAAAGAAAAAAAAGCGCGTCTTCTGTGCACTTCACACAAAATGCACATGTGGGCTGGTGTGTGCGTGCGTAGGCGTCATTCACACTTGCACATAGGTGCATCGTCACAATGCATTAACTCAAAATAAAAGAATGTAAAAAAAAAAAATACAGCCAATAAATAATGTTTATATTAAGTCATTTTTTTTTGTTGTTAAATATTTTTTTTTTTTTCCTACCTCTTTTTTCTTGCAGGTTTTGTTTTTTCTCATAATTAACTTTTAACGTTAAATGAAAAAAAAGAAAAAAAAAGTCCAGCAACAGTTGAATACTATTATGCAAGGTCAGGTGATTAGTCAGTATACCTGTCCGTCTCTGATACCCCTCTCCCAGGCGGAGGTAGGGGTTGTCAAGAAGGAATTGATTTTCTATCACCATGTGTACAACTTGTAACCGTTGAAATACACAGTATGTAATACGCACTCACATTTTCACACAAGAAAAAAGAAATTGCCTTATTTGTTAGTTGTTTTTTAACCGAAGAAATAGAAAGAAATTAACATTGATAATTCACCATAACAATTTGAAAAAAGAATTAAAATTTTTTTCAATAAAGGAATTATTATAATTTTAAAAGTGCAAGATTTAAATAAGTTGGTGTTTTTTTTTCCTCTTAATTTAATAAAAAAAAATATTTTGGTTGTCACTTGAAGGATATTTATGTCATTGTTAATGAATATATATTTTTTTTAAATTGTATTTTATGCACTTATTAAAATTCATCATTGGTGAAAGAATGGGAGAATTGCTTTCTATGACTATAGCCTTATTTCAGTACAGCTAAAAAGTTTAAATAGATGTATTTGTTGCATTGATATTATGGAGGGAAAAAAATGAGAAAAAAAATGACAACAAAAAAATGGTCCTGTTTATAAACAGAAATTATATATATATATATACATATATATATTATTTCAAAACATTGTTATTGGATAAGAATCCGGTAGAACGGTTAAAAATGACAGTATAGAAAAAGCTCCTGCTATATTCACATTTTTATCATCACAATGAAGCCATACACCTTGGCAAAACATGTCAGTGAAATCAAAATGTTTATAGCAACAAAGTTTTCCCCTCTGTTATTTTTAACCATTTATTTAATAAAAGGTGAAACAAAGAAAAAAAAAGAAAAAAAAAAAAAAAGAAAAGACGCAATGAGGAATGAACAAAACGGAGCCTTCTGCCAGCGAGTGCTCAACTTCGTAGAGAAAAGATGATAATGTAGATTTAACAAAAGAAAAAAAAGAAAGTTATATTAAAATTAAAATATGAAGGAAATAGTCCAGCTTTTCAGATAAAATGATTCAGTCCTGTTTCTTTAGAAAACAAACAAACTTTGTTTTAAATATCTTAGTAATTTTTTTCTTCTTCTTCTTTCTATGTGTAAATGGGACCCCAGACGTTGATGGTGCACTGTAGTGTCCAATCTGATGGAAGCAGTTTGGAGATTTCTCGCCGTGGGAAGAGGAGAATCTAACGCCGCAATCCATCATGGAACGGCAGTCAACTTCGCAACGCCTCTGTCTTCAGCGACAACGGCTCAGGCATCATCACCGGTTTCTGTAGAATGAGCAATTCGCTCTTGTCAGCAAACCTCTGCAGAGCGTCGTACTTGCGCCGCAACGAGTCAAGTTCCATCTTGACAACGTCATTCTCCCGCTGGAGCCGGTACACCTCTGCACGAAGTTTCTCTCGTTCTATTTCAAGCTCCTCTTTCTGGGAGATTCGCTTCTCACGGCAGTTGGCGGCATAACCACGATTTTTGAGGGTACGCCGCCGTTGCTTCAGCCGTGACACCTGCTCTCGGTTTAGCCCCTTGACCAGCTGGTTGAGTTCCTTGACCGTCAATCGTACCAGTTCCTCATCAGACAAGTCGTACAAGCGGGCGTTGTCCGATTTAACTTGGGACAAGAAAATCTGAAACGATAAAAAATAAAAAATACTAATTAAGTTTAAATAAAACAAATGGAACGTGCATTTCACTCGCTTAACATGAAAATGTTCAATTCCGATGAAAGTCAATCTCTGACATTATATGTGTTGTACCGGTTTCAGAATCTATATGTACACGGTCCGGCATAAGTAACTATAATTTTATTTCAACATGTAACATGGAAGAAATATGCAACTGCAATATAGAAACTAACAAAGGGTACACTTAAGTTTTTTCGCAACATAAAACATGTTTATTAAAGCCCCGTGTGCTATCCATGGAACTCAATGCACTTTGCTAATCTTTGGTGCATAGCACTTGATAAAATGGCAGCTGAGATTTGCTAAGTTCAAAGATGCTACAAAAAAAAATATGATTTCCATTTTTAAATGACATGAAATAAAAAGAGATGCTTAAGTATCAACAAAGTTGCAAAGGAAAATATATAGTCACTTATGACAGACCCTACATATATATAGCTATTTCTTTGCACACAACATTGAGGGGAGTTAATTTAGTAGGTGAAAGCAAATATTAAAAGCAGATGACTAAAATTAAAAATTGTTTTTAATGTAAAGACAACTGCTTTTTCCACATGAATTTAATTTTTAAAGTCCTTAGTTGGAACTAATATTTAGAGGTTTTATAGAGATATATGATACTGACAGGTATGAAAAGTTTTCTAGCCCGGTAGAGGGAGCCTACCTTCTTTGCGGCAGACTCAGCAGCATCTTTTATGTACTTATTCCACTTCATGTTACCTAAGAATGTCAGGCCGAGGATTTTAAATATTGGACTTTCGGGAAGAGTGCCATCGGCCGTGACAATAAGTGGTTGGGAATGTTTCTTATAGTGGTTAAAGGAAAGGAGAGTTGTCTTGGTTACATTAAATGTGGCCATCTATTTTTTACCGCATTCTACTGCAGACTGGAGGTCATTTTTGCAAGGATTCAACCATTACCTTGCTTGCATGGGCATTCGATTTGCTATCATGCTGAGAAGAGAACATTTTGTTATCAGTAAATACAACCATTCCAGACGCAATTGGATCAGGGAGGTCGTTTAAGAAGATCGGGAACAATATATATCCAAGTATCAACCCAGAGGCCACACTATAAACTTTAATGGATTATGTTGATTATGCAGCTGGTATTTCCAAATGGTCACCCATCTAAGTATGACTTGGCTCAATGTTACTTAACTTTGGTGATGACATGAATTGGTGTGTCAACATGATTTTAGCTGTAATTAAAAGATGATGGCTTGGCTTCATATAACTCACTGCTTAAAATTGGCAATAAACACTGGACAGATGATGGCATTCAATAGTCTGCCACACTCTACAGAAGAACTGCAGATAGATAGTTCAACAGCAACTTTTAAGGAACTTTGCAGTCTTCTTGCAGACAATAATATCAATGTGTGCACAAGGCGCAAGTTATTGGAATGTTCAAGACTTGCATACAAAACTCAAGCATGGTATTCAAATGAAAAAAAAAAAAAATCTTCACAGGTTCCAACTAGTGAGATTATGATGTTAATGGAAGATAGACAATGCCAACCAATGAGTTGAAACGTTAACAAATATCAGTGGAAGAAAACAAACGTATACATCTATTTGCTCTACTAATAACAATTTTAGTGATACCATCTTTATTACTGAGTAATAAAGTAATAACTATAAATTTATCATTATATTTATTATTTCATGTATAAACACTTACATAAAATAATACATACATTATATATATATTATTCAGTAGTAGTATGAAAATATACTTATTAGCCTGATGTTTTCTCTTGGGGAATGAAACAAACATCATGTGCAGCTCGCTTTTATAAATATATTTTCATAACTATTAATATATATATATATATATATATATATATATATATACACACACACACACACTTGTTTATTTCAACATTATACATTTATTGAATGATTGGACATGCTATATCCCAGGCTTGAAACACGAAAATCTGCTGAGCACAGTAAAAGGGTTTCATTCTTCAAGTAGTTACTTGATCAATAAACAAATATTATACGCTCTTATTCACTTAATTGAGCACCTAATATATATATATACACATTTTGATTCACCCCAAAACAAGGCATATACCACTGAGACGTAAGGGCCTACTGTGAATTAGTATGCCCTGTAGGTATGGCCCCTAAGTGGAGAGCTGTGCAGTGAGATGTTTATTCACACACACCCACATATATATATATATATATATATATATGGAACACCAACAAATTGTTCCTTCACTCCTTTTTCCTGAAGAAGGAAGTTAAAAGAAAAAAATCATTAAAATAAACTGATCCTTGTCTGTCCTATATAATGGCCCATGGAAGGAAGGCCGGTGTGTGGGAGTGGGGTGGGTGGGGGTCTTTTGGCAGTTTTATGCCTAAAGAGTAAGGGTTGTCCGGGAGAGAATGGCCTCATTGATGACCATTTAGAGAGAGAGAGAGATAGAAACAGGCACATGTTTCAAAAACCAAGTCACTACTCTTGTTGTTGTTGTTTCTCTAAAGCTCTACACAAAAGGTATTTTATGTCAAACAGGATTAGAGAAGACCAAGTTAAGATAGGAAAGTAGACATGAAAGAGGCTTCTTTGTCCAGAGATAATTTTAGCTGAGGAAGGAGGGCTGGAGAAGAAGGCAGACACATGTTCAAAATACAGATGGGTAACCCTGTTGATAGAGAGTGGGAGGAGTTGGGGGTTTCTTCGTTTTTTTTTCTCTAAATAAACATTTTTCTTTTCCACATAAATAAATTGTGCTCACAAAGTGACTCTTTATATCGTTTTTCAACTCAAAACTCTTCTGAAAGTAAATCTTAAACTCTTTGTAATTGGGTGAACTTGTTGATAAGGATTTTTTGTTCACCCCACCCTCTCCCCGGAAATGGTTCTTCATACACAAGACAGACAAATAATACTAATAATAATAATATGGCCAGTGTCATTCAAAAGTAGATGATTGCGCATGTCTTATTGATAAACTCACTGACTTGGCTATTTATGTAGACCAAGTCGAAGTAGTGTTCCTATTTACTTACCTTCTCACAAGGGCAAAGTTACACATACAAGGTGGGGTTTTATGTGGAGAAAATCCAGCTCCCCAAAAAGGGGCACTGGATTGGGGAAAAATTTTTTTAATTGCCCCAGTCGAGAAGGATTACTTCTTCACTGACCGAAGACAGAAAAGATGAAGTGCATCATCACAACAGATACTACATTTTGCTTCAAACACGTTTTTGCCAAAGAACAGAGTGTTTAAGTAGTGTGTAACGGTTAGCTTATTGTGGACTTGCCTATTCATGGTAGATGCCCCCCTCCCCCAATAGGAATCACTTTCACTTATCTACTTTTTGCAAAGTCTATGAATCCATCACTCATCTAACTTTAGATTGAATAGTAGGGTAGACTAGATTAAACTCTTGGTAGAGCAACTTGCCTACGAGAAGCGAATAACATCCTCTGTAATATTTGCACACGCAATTCTGACTCCCTTAAAGTCAAAATGAGTTGAACAAGCTGTCTATATCTAGAGTCCAGACAGAGATTCATTATAGGAGCTACGATGGCGTAGAAAGGCTTATAAACTTGTATATTTAACATATAAAGTTATCTTGTCGGATTTTCAAAGTCAGACCCAAATAGTATTTTAGCTGACAAATTAAACTTTGCTTCTGACTAGCCGATTTTCAATTGTTATTGTTGGCAATATCATAACGCATTTAGCTACAATTTATTTTAACAAGTCCTGCCCAAACGACGGCTAATGTGAAACTAATCACCTAAAATTTAAAAAAAAAAATCAGCAAAGAGGATAACTCATTTTTAATTTTAGAATATAATAGGAGTTGTCTACCTTGAGTTTTAAAAAGTCCAAACAAATAAAAACTACAAACTAAAATGATTTCACTGCATCCAGGGCAACGCTGGATAGGTAAAGCTAGTTATTAAATAATTTGACAATGAAATACTAATAAAATAAGAACATTCGGTCGGCATGCTCGTCTGTCTCACAAGGTATTTTTAATAGCATAACTAAAAAATTAAAAAATGTCATCGAATTTGAATTTTCCAGTCGTGGTATTGAAATATTATAACAAGTGGCCGAATTATTAAAAAAAAATTAACGTAAATAAAACTTTTTCCTTTCGACATCTGTTAAAAAAAGAACTTTAAAATTCTCAATCTTACTCTCTAGTGATGGAGAGGGGGGTGGCGTAAAAGTTAATTTAAAAACAAAAACAAAAAAACATAACTGCAGGAACGACATCTTCCCTACGATCACGGTCAAGATAACAATTGCATGTCACAGTGACAGACTCCCAACTGACCTTGTGTCAAGATAGCACTTATGGGGTTCCACTAAAATCGAAGACATAAAAATAGTTTTCAATTATATATTTAGACTTTCAAATTATATCTGCATTGCTGTTGGCTGAATTGAATATATAAGTATTAGTTTTATCTACATATTGAAGTAACACATTTTCGTATGTTAAGCAGCAAATATTAATACATTCAATGTAAGGAGGGTTTTTTTTTTTTTTTTAATTAGAATGTTTTCAGTTTTAGCTTATTAAAATCTAAAATCTTTGTATGCAAATTTTTTTATAAGTACAAACATATATATACATATATTATTTGAAAAGATAACGTCATTTTTTCGAGCGTCTTTTAAATATTAGTTTTTGTTATTGACCTACATAAGGATGCAACTACAATTGTTTTTTGCCCATTTTTCAAAACTCATTTTTCTTGATAATAAATTAAAGATGTTTTTAAAAAGGCTGATTCAGTGAATTTTTACGCCCATCAAATTAAAAAAACAAAAACAAAAAATAACAGGACCGTTAACATCAAAATTGTTCGTTCATTTTACTTATGTATCCTTTTTTTCAAAGCAAACCAATGAATTTCAAATATATCAGATTTGCATTGAATTCCATCCATAGTCATTAGATACGAATGAAGTAAAATTCTCTGAATTTCAATTTTTTCTGAAGACCTCTTAAACTTTAGCCATAAATTTTTAGACATTTTCTAGAATCAAAATCATGTAACGGATTTTGATCAAAATTAGAATAAAGATTCTAGACATAAGGTTTAATATCATTATATCTTTATTTTTATCTTTTTAAGAGGACATAAAAGTGGTGCAAATTTGTTCTTTTCCGGAGGGGGGTATTTTTTTTATTCACCCTGGGACGGATATTCTTCTAGTATATAAACATATAATTATATATAAAAATACACATACAGGTGTCTATATATAATTACATGTGTGCGTATGTAAGTACATGCATGATGCATATGTATATCTCAATGGATAACCTGACACTCCTTACACACATAACATACTGTTTGCCCTTACTATTGGTATGAATATCATTACCATTAAGTGGCCAGCTTGCCCATCCCTGACAGGAAGAGAGAAAGAGAGAGGGCAGTGTATGGTTGGGCAATTCCATCACTTAACCTATTTCTCCCAATCCCTTTTTTTTTCTTTCTTTTTTTTTTTCAAAAAAGACTGCTGAGGTTTTACTTTGCAGATATAGTCTAATTTAGAAACAGAAACAATTGTATGAAGCCATTCTTTTTCAGACATGCACAAATACAAATGTATTATTGAGTAAAATAAGATCATATATACATACAGGGTGTCTCAAAAAAATGTACTCACTCGTAGAATGACGAGAAAACTTTGCTTCATCGCTCCACACAATTTTGTGTGCAAACTCGACATCTTCTGCACATTTTGCCATTCTAAGAGCGAGTACATTTTTTTGAGACACCCTGTATGTACTAGATGTACCCGTGACCCGTTGGGTCGCACTCGCTACAACTGTTTATTCTACTTTGATTTAATTCAAAAATTCATAAACTGACATCTGGTAAGACATTCTTTTTGCATAACGAAAAATAAGTCTCTTATTATTTTTATAATAAAGACGTATTATTCTTTATTATTCTTATATACAAAGTAAAGAGACTTATCATTCTACCATCTAACTTACGTGTGTCTGTACACGCCACACGTATGTAAATTAGATTTCAATGCTGAAAAAAATATAACTCAATCCGAGAAATAAGGAATATTTTAGCATGTAATTTGTATATAGGAAAATACTTTCGGGAAACAAACGTACATTAACTTAAATGTAAATCACACAAAATAACTTAACTCTGACATTTATAAATAAAGTAAAGAACCTAAAAGGCAAGTACATACTGGTCGATGTTTCCCCCTAAATGAGATTTACAATTTCCTTTTTAATTAACTATTTTAAATAAATTAATCTATTACTAATGGAGATTTGGTATCTGTGTCTAAAACCGAAGCTATATATTACTTCTATTAATGTACTATCTTTCAATGCTCAATTCGTTCATCATAATATCCTCCCAGGCATTACCTTCTTTTGTGTGTGTCTGTGGGGGTGGGATAATGTATCTGTTCTGTTGTCATGAGACCATCCTCCCAGCCACTACACCCTCCTTGGGGGGGGGGGGGGGTGTAGTATCTGTTCTGTTTTCATGAGACTATCCTCACAGGCATTATCTCCTTCTTGGAGGGGGGGAGGGGTACGCCAACAAGAAATTGTCACAATCGGCTGTTCATTAGCACTTACCATCATACATACTAACAAAATATGTGATCAGCTAATTTTATAAATAGATTATCCTTAGCGAGATAGGGGGGGGGGGTGATGGTGTTATCAGATAATGTACAAAGTGAAAAATTCTAATGAGTGGTCGACAAGACTTGTAAATCTAAACATGTTTGCAATCATGTAGACACTCGAAGCAATTATGAATATCTATAAACTAGCAGGATCCCCCGGTATTGCACTGGATTGAATAATGTCCTCCTTACCCCAACCCATACTACCTTTTTTACGTTTTATAACATTCAATTTTGAGGGGGGGGGGCACAAGGATGTACTCAGCATTGATTGGGTGGTAGGTGTAAGTATATTGACACTTATAAAAATAATTTTCGGTAAATTTATCGTCTTTCATCCACTCGGGGCACACCCGGAGTTTCCCCGGGAATAAACGAAGACACCGGTGCTCTTCTGCCGAAGCCCTGAATCCCTTATTAACATTTCTATTACTTTTTAATTTCTATAATTTCAAATTTATAAATAAAACAAAATAAAAATTCATATTTTGATTGTATGGATGTCCGGCACAAACACAAGACCCACAATATTATTATAACCCCCCCCCCCCTTTGATCAAAATGAAATATACTTATCCAAGTATTCGGGATAAATGTTTCAGAATATATACGCTTATGAGGAGGTCTATCGTCAAACCCCTAGAAAGAGTTTGTTAACAAGCAAACAGACAGAAACTACAACTTTATATACAGTTTCAAATTATATTTTTATTGCAGTTTGCTGAATTGAATATATAAGTATTTTTTTATCTACACATATTTTTGCAGATTAAGCAACAGTAAAATTTGCAGACATGATAAAAATTAAATCTAAGTATTTTTTTTTTTTCACATTAGAATCAGTTTTCAATTTTTGCTTAGCGAATATTCACCTATAAAATGTTTATGTACATATGTGGTAAATGAAATCGCCAGCTGTCATTAGCAATAATGCAAAGTTCTATGTAAAAATGAATAGAGCACTCTTCAATATTGGTTATATAAACAGTAAGATTTCCCTTCCTCTATCATGGCGATGGTGCAGTGGATAGAAGCTTGAACAGCCAAACAAAGAAAAGAAAGGAAAACGACTTAATCTACATCTCTAGCCACACTGAAGAGCTGTGATACAGCGAAACAGTCGATCTGTGGATGGCCATATATATATAGATATATAGATATATATAGATAGATATATATATATATATATAGATATAGATATATATATATATATATATATATAGATATATATATATATATATATATAGATATAGATATATATATAGATATATATATATATAAATCCATCAAAAGATTCAATACACAACATACAACCAGACTAAACAACAAACTCAACAAACTTATCCAAAACAGCAAATGGAAAACTCTAGGACGTCCGGAACTCATAAACAACCTCACCACCTATAAACTTTCTAACATAGAAACTGAAGCTCTCAGTTTCGGTTTTAAAATTCGCCACTGGAATACACTCTAACACCACCACCAACACAGTTCTAAAAAATTACAGACACACTGACACAGATTTCACCAAAGGCTTCATTCAAGGCATAATCTCAACTACCACCACTCTCCCTAATGACCCCGTCTTACCCAAGAGATACATAGACACTCTTAAACACCTAGCTAACAACAACAACATACTCATATCACCATCTGACAAAGGAGGGGGCATAGTAATCATGGACAAAAATTCATATATCAAAAAAATATCTACTCTATTATCCGACGAAAACACATACACTAAAACTGACCAAAAAACTATAGATAAAAACATAGAACATTTTAACAAATCTTTCAAACACCTAATTAAGAACAACAAAAAATGGGCATCAAACATTGAGTATCACCCTATCATTCCCACATTATACGGGCTCCCCAAAACCCACAAACCTGACACCCCCATGCGTCCAATTGTATCAAGCATAGGTAGCACCACACACAAAATCGCACGGGCCATAGCTAACATCCTCACTCCACTAATGGGTACCATCAGTCCCTCCCACATAAAAAATTCAGGCGACCTTCTTAGCAGAATAAAAAACATCAACGTAGAAAATAAAAATATACACAGCCTAGATGTAACTTCGCTCTACACCAACGTACCTGTAAAAAAATGCCTACACTTACTTCACACACATATAAAGAAAACAAAAACCGACCTACCTTTTCCCCCCAACACTTTTATAGAAATAATTAGACTCATCACTGACATAACATATTTCCAATTTAACGAAGTATTCTACAAACAAAAATTTGGACTCCCCATGGGCAACCCCCTTAGCGGTGTATTGGCCTGCCTCTTTTTAGAATTCTTAGAATCCGGTCCTTTCAAATATAGACTACCTCCTAACATCGAATACTTTAGATACATAGATGATATTTTAATTTTCCTCCCCACAGACACACAAATCATTCATGTTAAGGATAAACTCAACACAGTAGAACCCTCCATAAAATTCACCCATGAGACTGAAATAAACGGCTCTATTCCCTTCCTTGATACTCTTATAATTAAGTCCAACAATAAACTAGAATTTAAGGTACACCGCAAAAACACTCACAAAAATGACTACATACATTTC
>OY744537.1:72323021-72405521 GCA_963556195.1 Sepiola atlantica | reverse complement strand
TAAGTATTCAACAAAATAGTTGAGAATGACACCATTGAAAAGTTCAGTGATTGTAAACAGTTTATCAATCGAACAGGTTTCACCGAAGGAAATCATTTTCATAGATTTAATTATTCAAGCAAAGCTGGTTTCTTTGGTGAAACATGTTAGCGTAATATGTTTAACCAACAAAAACAGCTTTGTCGGATTAAGTTTGACATATTGTTGTAACTGAACTAAAAGAATTGTCACAATTTCCTTTTTCTTCCTGCAATTTTTTCAATTTTCTTATCTTTTTGTTTTTGCTGGGTATGGAGCATCCTACCGGATGCTAAACATTCACCAGCTGTTTCAGAGACTCCAACCGAGAGATCTTTTTAGGATTCTAACCCATCCCTTTAAGTGCAATTGTTTCTATCTCTCTTGACTCTGGGTTCACTGAGTATATTTGCTAGTTTGCTCCCATGATTATTGGAGTGATGTGCGTGTTGTACGAAATAAAAATGCATATGTATAGCACAGACTTGCGAACCATTTCTACAGCGACGGACCATCATCAGCTGCCCATACTTCGGGGATTTGTGCTAAATCTAAACTAACTTTAACAATGGTGTTACTATGGTGTATTGAATATTAGAAAGACTAGAGTATCCTTTTCATGGTAAATGTTACATTTTTCGAACAAATAAATCAAGCATTGAAAAACATAGGTAAACATTGTACATTATTACAATAAAATGTTTACCTCTAAACAATAAACTACTTACATCAGAACTCATCAAAATCAGCTTTAATAGTCGTGTATTGCTAGTTTACATCAAGTGACCACAGACAATTCTCACTTTTTATATTCTTAGAGTCAGCTGCTAGTGATATTATACACTAAATACCACCCCCCTCCCACTTCTCTTAGTGTCACACAGTTCTGGTGCGAAGTCACTACTTGGCCAAGAAAAAATGGCTTAGGTATAATTGAACAAGAGCGATGTAGACAAAGCAATTCAATATTTAAAGAGTTATACAAAAGGTATTAACAAAGGTAAAGTTTCTCACTAAACAAAGCGTGGATGTCTTTAATCGCAGGAAGGTTGACCGACCAAGGAAAACTTGGAAGCAAATGATTGGACCAGATTGTACAGAGTGAAATTTGGAGACAGTTTACCCACTGAACTGTAAGGACTGGAGAGTGAGCTCGAGATATGAAAAGACGTCTGACCCCACTGGGAAAGGGACGTTAAGTGTACGCATATATATATATATATATATATATATATATATATATATAGATATTAAATACTTGGGTGATAAAAATCGTACATATTTCTACACAAAGTGTCTTGGCCCAGTGGTAGAATGCTGAACTATAGACATCAACATCGAGGGTTCAATCTCTGTGTAAGTTAGCCATGCTGATGATGGCTGTGAGCCAGAAACACATGTCCATGGATTACTTTTATGTACGTATAAAATTAATATATATATATATATAGATATATATATTGCAATATCAAAATGCTTAGCACAAAGCTATCAAAACAATGACTTGAACCATTTAGTCTCAAGTCGACGTAGTTGCTTGAGCCGATATGATGTGAAACTACCTGAAATCGGCAATTGAAGGCAGTGCATCAAAGATCTGCGTTAATGCATCAAAAGAATGTATTTTAAGAAAGAGCCAACATGTATTATTACGGTTGATTCCTTCAGATGATATAAAGAATCCAAAATATTATGCAATTCATCCTAGGCAGTGATATTGTCCGAAACGACCAGCATATGGTGGACATTGTCCTAGCCAGCTATTTGAAATGAATCATTGTATATTCTAGTCATCATATGTGTGGCAGTAACAACCAAAATAAGGATACCAAATCTGATGATTAACGTTATTTATCAAGTTTAATATGTGAAACAATTTGTATATCGGAGATTAAAAACAATTTTTTTTTTAATTCAGCTCAGCTGTGAAATTAGTTTCATCTGTTGATTTTTTTTTTTTTTTTTTTAAATAAATTTTATTGAAACTAAACAAATTCAACATGAAAGATAGAAATATAAAGAAAAGCTGAATGTTCTGTTTTTTTCTTTTCCTCTCTCGTCACATAGCAATAATGCAGGTCTGGACAATAGTAGTGTCATCTTTGTGGATGCTCTCTGAACCGTGGCTAATTCTCCAGGTAGGATGAAGTGCACACAGGACAAAAAGGATATGTAAATAGGCACTGCACCTGGGCAGATAGTAGGTAAACAGGTCTTCCATAGACACACACACACACACACACACACACACACACATATTCACTGACAAAATGCAAGTGAAGGGTGTCGGCAAGGTAGGCAACACCCTGAGAAAAAAGATTTACTTGCGTTCTCACAGAAATCAGCCAACAAGCTGGCTAACACAGTCAACTTACAAAGAATAAAATATACTATTTCTTAAAAGATGAATAAAAACAAATAAACAACAAAAAAAAAGAAGCTTATGTAACATTAAAGATTTTTTGGGGAAAAAAACACTATTTTAAAAAGAAATCCCACAGAACTAAATGGAGACAAGTGTTTCAGAATTGTTAGGTTTTTGTAACGACTGAATGGTCGGGTAGTGACTCTACAAAACGTAACCGTAGTTCCTCAGGCAGATTTTAACAAATTAGCAACAGTTTATGAAGGTGTGATCAAAGAGTCACGGTTTGTCTGGGGGTGATATCACCCCCATCTTTTACGAATGAGTCATCACTTACCAAGGACAAATGCCAGTATTTATTTGTAGAATGGAGGATGTGGGGTAATCAACGGTTTTTTCCTATAGATTTTAACACAAAATAGATGCTAAAATATACTTTAGGTCTAGAATTGAGTTATGTTTTAATTGGTTGTCAGTTATAATCTTAGCTTTCTATGTTTATTCAATCACTTTTTAATAGTTTTTAATATGTGAGCATTTAGAAAAGCGTAACTATTTTCAGCTAATTTACATAGTGTATTCATACATATCATGAACATGTTAATAAATTAGATAGCAAAATAATAGGACTTTTTTTTATTATCCATAAGCATAGTATAGAAACTAATTTGTAAAGAAACTAATTTGTAATTATGCAAGACTAATCGTTTAACAGCTATGTCACAGTTTATAGATTTTCGAATGATATCAAAGTAGGACAAATAGTTTTAGTGGTTGTGCCCCAACTGGTCACAGGTAGATCTAGTATCTTCATGTTCCCAAAGAGAAATACAGTGGCACAGCCTCAAACCTTATCAAACCCAAAAGGAATGTCTTAAACAAAGGAAAAATGGGCTGCATAGAGAAATGATATGGGAATAATACAATTGATGTGTAAGTCTTAAAGACAGGTTTAGATCTGATGAGCTCAGAGAAAGATTGGTACTACTCCAGATGAAGTGCCTAATTTCCGTGACTGCTTGGCAGCAATGATCGGGCAGGTCGCGGAAGCACCCGAGAGCTGTCGAGACGAAAACAAGGCTGAAGCAGAGCTGACCAATCAGGTTACAACAAAACAAGCGGTAGGAAGACCTTTCGAACCGGCCGCAAACGTATCCGTAAACCCTGACCCTTGACGAGAAAACATATGGAATCCCCCCCCCCCAAGAAAATATACAAAAAAAAGTTGCCTAAATATCCTAAAAAAAACAAAAAAACATTTACTTTGTTTTATGTAAAAAAAAAAAAGTTTATTTATAGTTCTTCAGCTATGGTTTGTTTTTTTCATTTTTTTTTTTTAAATACATGTATTTTTTCTTTTGTATTCTTCGTCTTATATTGTCATCTGCCACTCTTCCATTTTACGACTTTCAGTTTTGCTTCAGCCTCGTTTTCGTCTCGGCAGCTCTCGGGCGCTTCCGCGATCTGCCCGATCGTTGCCGCCGAGCAGTCACGGAAATTAGGCCCTTCATCTGTAGTAGTACTGAAAGATTAAATCTGGACAGTATAGAGAGATGTGTGCAGAACAGGAGAATTCGATGGTATTGTCATGTTGAAAGAGTGGATGAGTATTCTTATATAACAGCAGGGTCAGTTGACAGGGGAAAGCCAAGGAAAACATGGGAGGAAGTGATAAGGATGAACTTGAGAGTAATAGGGATAAATAAAAGGTTAGTTTGTAAGTCAATTTCTAAAAGCTGTCCAACACATGCCAGCATGTAAAACGAACGTTAAAACGAATATTATATTTAAAAATACTTTTTTTATGTATGTGTTTATTCATTGTTTATTTCTGTTTTGGTGAATGTAGTACCAATCTTGAACTTTTTAAAAACATCTCATATTTCAAAGAATATTAACACTTCATTCATGTTTACTTCTTTTTTGGTATTGAAAAATAGAGAAAAAAGTTTTTTATTCTTGTAATTTAAAGAAAATTAATCTTATATCATTACTTGTTTGATTGCCTCATAAGGATCAGACTTGTTTTTAGTACATATAAGCATTAATAGTTTTTTTTTTTTTTTTTTTAAATTGTAAATCAATAATGGGTTATTTGAGTGCAAAAATAAAAAACTAAGTCAGTAGTCAAGCGGGCACTACATAAATCTGAATGGAGTCATCGTTTCTGGTTATAATCTGCTTAGCTTAGCATAAAGAGAAAGAGCAAATATGATGTCAATGGGATTTCCAGATATCGACCCGTGAATGGCTCCAACCAGGATTTACCTGTGTTGTATGAAATGAAGATTACAGATTAAATTTAATGGCTCTGTTTATCGATAATCCAAGTTCATCTATGCACTCCACGCTTAAACGACAACTTTAATTTTTCTTGAATTAAAATTTTTTTTTTTAATAAAATTGAAAACAAAAATCTTTTTTTTTTTTTAATAAAAAAAGAAATAAGTTATTTCTTTAGCAGACACTTTGCTACCAAGCCAAAGTCTGCAAAACGAAATATTCAACAATAGCTGATAATTTGGTTCCAAAGAAGAAACAAACAAATCGGTACCAAAAAATTTAGAACCATCACACTCTCAAAAATGTGTATTAGTGATATTTTTTACACTTAGCAAGAGTTAGGAGAATATAAGAATGATTCCATGGATGTGTAATGGGAGACATAAAGACAAGCTTAGATCTGATGACCTAAGAAGAAGATTAAATCTGGACAGTATAGAGAGATATGTGCAGAACATGTGACTTCGTTCATATGGCCACATTAAAAGAATGGATGAGAGTTCTTTGGTTAGTAGATGTAGAACAGTTGGGTAGCAGGTTCAGTTCACAGGGGAAGGCCAATGAACACATGGGAGGAAGTGATAAGAATAGACGAGAGAAAGAGGGTTAAATAAAAACCTTGCCAGAGATAGGTTAGTTTGGAAGTCAATTTCTAAAAGCCATCCAACACATGCCAGTATGAATAACTGACATTAAACCAAATACGATGATGATGATGATAATAGGTTGTACCAACCCAGTGTATTTACATTTTTTTTTTAAGAGCTTTAAAAGTTGAATTTAATTATTACGGTATCGTTTGGTCATTAAATTATTAATTGAACCAAATTGTTATAAAACTATAATGAATATTGTCTAATTATTAACTTAACAAAAAAGATTAAAATTGCTAATTTATTTACAAATAAGCTGAAATGCATTCTGGTCAATTTAGTTTTGTAATTATGCTTTTAAAAGTTTCGATTTATTTTACACCACTTAATTTTTTTATTTCAATAAATATTCGATTATAAGTAAATAAAAAAACACTAAATCGATTCTCGTGTCGTCACAAGAAAAACAGACACAATATCTGGTATCTTTAATTTTAACATATAAAGTTACCTTGTCGGATTTTCAAAGGCAGACCCAAATACTATTTAAACTTACAAATCAAACATTGCTTCTTTGACTAGACAGTTTTCATTTGTTATCATTGTACCATGTTATTGGCAATATAATAACACAATTTTTATTAAAAGTATTTAGTCTGGCCCAGACAACTGATAATTAAACATTTTTAAATAATTATCTAAAAATTAGCCAGGAGGATAACTCATTTTTAATTGAAGAATATTATAGGAGTTGTCTACCTTTGTGCAAACAAATAAAAAATTAAAACCTAAAATGATTTTACTGCATCCTGGGCGATGGCAGGTAGGTAGTTGTTAATATATAGATTAGATAACGTAACGTACTTGGGTCGATGTGCAACTTAGAGAAACGAAATCAATTTTAAGATGTTTTTTTAATATTTTTTGTGGAAAAAAATTTCAAAGAGAAAAGAGGGTTGTAAAAATAAAATATTGGAATATCTATCCAAAAAATTGGATGTGACCCTTAAAAGAAAACCATTTCCTTTTTAAGTCATTAACTCTTATCCTTGGGTAGCTTTTGGCCTTGGTAAGGGGTGACTCATTAGTAAAAAATAAAATAAATAAATTTTTTTACTTAAGCTTGAGATTTTCTGTAATAAATTTATGGAATAATTGACCACTTTGAACGTGTTATCAATGAAAATGTGTATTGTGGCAGGGGAAACACTTCAAAGGTTTTTTGGCTTTCTTTGTAAATGACTTGTGCATCTGAAAACTACATTAGTTAGTGTCTGTGTGTGTCTCTCTCTCATATATAATACTAGCAAATACATGCTACCTCCGGTCGCATATTTTTGTTAGTCTGGTTAGATATGGTGAACTACACTGACCCCTAAAGGAGGAGGTAATGACAGAGGATGGTATGATGATGAATGCTCTTCCCAAAGGTGGAGGTAATTACTGGGAGGATGGTATGATGACAACAGAACATATAGTACACTAACGCTTCTATCAACAAAGATAATCATGGAAGCACAGTATCATGAGAAACGAACATATACTATACTGCCTCTTAAAGAAGAGGAGGTAATACCTGGGAGGATCGACTCATACAAGGAGAAAGTAATGCCTGTGAGTATGGTATCATGACAACAGAAAAGATATTTCACTACCCAAAACGGAGAAGGTAGTCCCTAGGAATATGGTCGCATAACAACAGAACAGATACTACATTATCCCCTACCCCAAAGGAGGATGTAATAGCTGAGAGGATTACCCCACCTCCTTACAAAAGAAGGAGGTAATTCCTGGGAGGGTGGTCTTATGGCAGCAGAACCGATACTATACTACTCACACCCATTAAAAAAATAATACAATAATAGATTAAATCAAATTTTTTTTTTTCATTCATTTAAAAATATCTAACCATAAAAAACATTTTTATGGTTTCTTGGCCTTTTGCCTAAGATCAAAGTGTAGTATGTGTTCTCGGCATCCCAGCGACACCAGATGTTTTACTATCGACGAAAATATTGTGTATGTATAAGAAAATAGGACAATGCAAAATTACAACTGTATATTACAGAATATTAATTTATTAGAAGCTGTTTATAAAATATGCATTTTATTTTCAGTGTACTATTATATACGGTATTACAAAGTACCATTTTGTATAATAGAATTAAATAAGCATAAGCTGTTTTGATGTTGATATAGTTACGATAGATGGAAAAAAACTTTTGCTTATTCATTTAGATATATACACACACAGTTCGCTTATATAAGAAAAAAAGAAATCAAACTGACCAATTAAGGATTTCTTGAGTAAAACAAACTATGCTATAAACAGGCTTATTACAGTAGACACTAATTTCGATGATTGCTTTTTGGGGGGTAGAAGATAGATTTGACTTTATTTAATCCATATCCTAATTTACATTCCACTAAAGCTGACCTATTGTCAGAAACAGTTGTTATATAAATATACATGCAAGTGTAAACACTTAATTTGTCTTCCATTCAAGTACAATGTCTGTGCACTTCATATATGAACAAAGCAAATAAAAAAAAATATATATCCTTAACTGAATTCAATTAGTCACACCCAAAGGGGGGAAAAATGCTAATTCAGGCAAATTTCCACAATTTCTCCGGATAATTGAGAAGTTAACGACCATTGAAATGAGGAGAGATTTGGAAGGAAATGGCGGTAAAAGTTAAATTAGATTATTCACTGCTTAATTATTAAATGAATGCCAAAAAGAAATTAACACAAATTTGATTGGTCTTTTGAAAAAAGTAATTTTCAGTGTTAATTATTATTAAATCGTCTTTAGATTCAGCAATAAGCATGATTAAAAAATCCTAACATTGCATTTTGTAAATAAAAAGGCAAGTCGCCATACTTAAGGGGGAAAAATTCAAAAGATGTAATCTCTTTGTTCCTTAAACATATATATTTTGAGGGGTGGGTGGGGGGAGAATATCCAAATATGTGATCATTATTTATACAATGATTAATTAGCATTTGGTCATTAATAGAACTATAATTTTGCTTTTGTTGGGCGATACCACATTATATTTTTCTTTGAGGTTTATGTATAAGAAACAGAGACATATTTAACAGGAAAGAGACGGGGAGTGACACATGTACAGAATCCCAACCAGCAGACCAATGACATACCAATGAAACCAGCATATGGATAACCACAAAATATTTACTCCTCACATTTAAGCAATAAAAACACTCAGTGCACATTTTAGAATACAAAATGGAGAAGATTTGAAAATATAAACATCTGTGAAAATCGTTAACAAACGTTTTATTTGTCAAAAAACAATGTCATTTGAAGATTTGAATAAAAAATTTCTTCCTCTTGGAAAAGAGCCTACATTTCTCTCTTTTGGACAGGGTGCAAAATGGAATTTCTAAACTAATAGGTTCCGCACTGTCTGCCAAGCTCCACCCCATGCCGCATCACAACAGTGTTGCATTTCTGTGGTTGTTTTACAAGTTTTTTGATGGAATGTGCTCCGATGAACTTAGTGGCCTTGCACAACCTCAACGTAAATACCCCCCCTCGACTCATCCGACGAGCAGCAAAATTCTACCCCTTCATTTTAGAGGTACCTAGATACCGGGAGATTTTTTTTTACTATAATAGCTTCTTTCCTCGGACCGCTTGCTTCTCACTGACAGTACCAACATGCAGAGATGTAAATGTAATGCAAACAAACATCTTGTTGGTCAACTCCCCACCCAGGTTGCTCCTTATAATTATGGCCCCTATCAGAGTCGCCATTACACTTCAGTGTCAATATGCCTTGTTTGTGGCTAACAAACGTTAAAAAAAAAATATTTTATTTAAAAAAGCCAAAAACATTTTTTTATGTCTTATCTTATGTCTGGTGTGACACAGTCTACAGACAAGGCGATTAATGTAGAATTTTCAGACCCCCCCCCCCCTAAAAAAAAAAAGCTTCCCTAATCTAAATAGACATCAGCAATAATAAACTACAAATTAATCATTTACGTTCAGGAATTTGAAAGTGATACTCCTTCCTTCCGAAAGGCATCCATCAAAAATTACACATCAATTTATAAAATGCAGAAGCAATTAAATAAATTGTCTGCATAGTTGCTTCTTCTCCATTTATTTCTTATCGTTGCAGTTTATTTATCAATTTAACATCAAGTGTTTGTTTGCTTTTTCTTTCATTTTTATAACAAAAAGTAAAAAAAAAAAAAATTTTTTTAAAGCAACATGTTATGGTTTGTTTTACTGCACATTAACCCTTGCATAAGGAATTTAATGCTGAATTATTTTTTTGTTTTCTATATATTATTTGAAAACAAAATAGTTTGCAGTTAAATTCATTGCAAATACATATTAGGTTAAAAACGTAAAATCATTTTACGGTATTTTTTAATGTTGTAAAGTTATTTTCATTGAAGATTGGGGGGGGGGATTGGTGGTCTTTGCAAATAGTTTCCTTTGAAAAGAAGGTTGCATTGTTCTAGCGTAGAATAGTCATATCTTTTCCTAAGAACGTGCAGTTGTTAGAATTAATAAAGCAGGAAGGTGGAGAGAATAAGAAATGAAAAGAAATATACCTCTAATTATCAGAACAGCTTTAAAACTAAGTGTCCCAAGTAAAGACTGTGCGTGTGAATTAGTACATGCTTAAATATTCCTTAGTTTTGAGATTTTATGTTTGTAAAAAATAAATTCCATTGTAATCGTTCTAATTAGCCGTAATTTGCAATCATCTGATCAAGTGACCCATCTCTTACGAAATGTCTACCATTCTCTTCCTCTCTCACTGTATCTGGCTTGACCTTCCACTTTTATTTTATACTGTATCTATCACCCACTCTTCTATCTCCCTTTTTTTATTTTTTTTTTTTATTAACAGTCAAACGTAACAAAGAACGAACAGAATAAAAAGATAGGAAGAGTCCATTATAAACAAAAGGGAATATCACCACATTTAACCAGTTGAAGAGAATTGGGGATTTGGAATAATAGTACACAGGAATCCTCAATGATTCTCAGAGTAGGACGAGGGGGAGGTAATGCCAGGTGCACCTCTAGGAAATTAAAGGCTATAAATTTACTCAAATTCATTTTAATTAGATCCTATACTATCCACTCAATATTGTTTACGTCTTTTGGGGAGGGGTGGTGGAGGGCGCGAAAAGGGGAATGTAAAAAAATAATGAAAAAAAAATTCAGGATTCCTCATTCAATCCCACAAGGTTTTGCCACTAGTAGCATAACTAGAAGAACACCCGTGTCAAGGCGGGTACAATTAATTAAATAGAACAATTTTGCACCACTTCTATGTCCTCTAACAAATCAAGATATAATAGAATCCTTATTTTACCTTTTGATCAAAATTCATTACATGATTTTGATTCTAGAAAATGTTCAAAATTGAAGGGTGTTACGAAATTGAAATTCAGGGAATCTTGCTTAATTGATTTCTAATGACTATGGATCAAGTTCAATGAAAATCTGAAATATTTGAATTTTCAAATGGGAGGTTGTGCCCATATTATGCTCCTTTAAGAACCCTTAAAAATACCCCAAAGAAACTTAAATTTGGAGAATATTTATTAATTGCCAGTTGTTAAAATTTCACAAATATTTTCGTGGAGAGCTTTCACACCCATTGCATATAACTTAAACCAAATATAGACCACATTAAGACCCCTTATGCCTAGCAATTGTGTTCCAAAATTCATAATGATTGGTTAATTAGTATAATACTGTACACATGTTGCATGTGAAAGGCAAGTAATGAACATTATCGACCTGAAAGCAATTTCACTCTGGCACTTGCTCGAATTCTTTTTCCAATTCTCTTATTGACAACGTTTGCAAAGCAAAACAAGATATAGATTTAAAAGGAAATGAAGACACTTAGAAATGTAAAATTAAAAAATGCTTGTCAGCAAGATAATTTGTTATTGCCTGAAAGTAATTTAGTATCGTCTTACATGCAAATTTCTTCAAATTAACCGACATCCATGTGTACATGCTAAATTTTTGCTTACAAGAGAAAGATTACATTTGGCTAATGGGCATGCAGTTGTATAAAATCGGCATTACGGATCAGATTTACTTCACTGTACGGACATGAAACGCAGGCTGTTTTGTGCATCTGACCATACCAGGATAAGGGCTTTTGACCGCTTTTTTTTTCTTATACCATGTTCTCTGAATTTAGTACTTGACCATGTCAGTATCACGGTTGTTCAGAGTGCAAACCTTCTTGTGGTTACAGAAGACAGCATCACTGGTTCCGCCATAGACTTTGACACAATCCAGACGTTGTGATATGTAAACTGATACCTTCAATGTATCTAATTTGCTGATTCCCAAAGTGGTCGACATGTCCAATAGTGTGGGGGCAAATTGAGGGGGTGGATATGCGCGCTGCAAGAGGTTTGGGTGTCAATTTTCGATTTTTATATATTTTCCAATATAGAATGTTTCTATTACTTGTGAATATACTTATCAAATATTATTACAACTACTATTACTATTATTAATAATACTATTATTACTATCATACCACTTAATTTTTTTGTTTTCCCCTTTTTACAACATTTTAGTAATTTCTTGCTCAGAACTTTAGTTATCTTGTTTATTTTCATTTTCTTTTTGACATGCTTTTCTAAAGCAAGCTTAAACCAAGATATTGCATTTTAAGCCTCTTAAGTTGAAAGAGTTCACTTTTTAAATAAGAATACTTCGATATCACATGGGGGTGGGCGGGCATTAGGATTTTATAGGTGAGGTGAAACATGGTCCCTAAAAAGGTAGGTAACCACTGCTCTAATGTGGGAATGGGTGGAGGAGGAGGAGTTTTAAAAGAAAGATGTTACCTTTTAATTCTGCTATTTTGTTATCCCCCCGCCCCAGCACGCCGGGTACTTTCCTAGTGTATCCAGCAAAGTGAAAAAAGGGCGTAATTCGATGTTCCACAAGTTGGGCCTTTTGTAATTATGTACAACACACAAATCTCCAATAGTAAGATTGTATGAAAACTTTCTGTGAGAGTCAGTAACTGATGCTGTCAAAAGAAATATTTTTCCATTCTAGTAGTTTGAAAAAAACTTTCCCCGTCTGATCGATAAGAGTTTGGCTTATTGTCATTTCAGATCAAAAGCCAATCAATATAAAATATGAATATAAAGTCGGAAGAAAACGAAAACCAAATTGTTTACCCACCACCACTCACACACCAAATAAGATACAGAGAGAGAGAGAGAGAGAGGGGGGGGGGGGGGAATGAAAAAAAGTGGGAAGAAAAGTGAGAAAAAACTAGAGCAAGAAAGAGAAAAAAAAACATGTAAAGGAAAAATAAGTTAATTAAAAATAGAAACAAAGAAATGATGACATAAAATAAAAAAACGAAAGGTTAACCGTTCGTTTTTTTTTTTTTTACTTTAGTCTTAATAAAAAATTTTTTTAAATAAATAAAAAGAAAAATACATATGATAAAATTAGCTCTTTGCACTCTTAATCAGTGCCAATTTTATCACATTTATATTCCAAACTAGCGGGGCTACCCGGCGTTGCTCGGGGTCATAAAAACATATAATTGAAGAAAAATCGTGTGTGTAACATCTTTATATACAAACTTCTATTTCTCCCCCCCTTTCTCTATAGCCGTCTCTTTATCTTTCTGCCTTTCTCTTCCCTGGTCGCCCCATTTCACCGCTACTTTCTAATTTTGCCTTTTGCGAAAGCCGTTTCTTCCCCACCATTTCTCCTACGTTGCCCAGGGCAATAGTATGACATATTTCTATAAAAAGTAACACCTCTATCTGCGCCTTCTATATAGGTACTTATCTCCGCCCCAGTGTTCATACTATATACGTACCTATCGCCGCCCCAGTGCACATACTATATACGTACCTATCGCCGCCCTGGTGCAGATACTATTTAAGTACCTATCGCCGTCCCGGTGCGAATGTTAAATAGTACCTATCGCCCCCCCCCCCCGGTGTGCATGCTACATAAGTACCTATCGCTGCCCTAGTGCGAATAATTAATATGTACATATTGCCGCTTTGGTGCGAATGCTAAATACGTACCTATCGCCGCTTTGGTGCGAATGCTAAATACGTACCTATCGTCGGCCCGGTGCAAATGCTAAATACGTACCTATCGCCGGCCCGGTGCGAATGCTAAATACGTACCTTTCGCCGTTCCGGTGCACGTGCTATATACGTACCTATCGCCGCCCCGGTGCGCGTGCTATATACGTACCTATCGCCGCCCCGGTGCACGTGCTATATATGTACTGATCGCCGCCGCAGAGCGCATGCTATGCACGTACTTATTGCTGCCCATGTGTACATGCTATATACGTAGCTATCGCCACCCCTGAATTCTGAATACGTACCTATCGCCGCCCCGGTGTGGAAGCTAAATACGTACATATCGCCGCCCCGGTGCGAATGCTAAATACATACCTATCGCCGCCCCTGTGCGAATGCTAAATACGTACCTATCGCCAACCTGGTGCGAATGCTAAATACGTACCTATTGCCGCCCCGGTGTGAATTTTAAATACGTACCTTTCGCCGCCCCAGTGCGCGTGTTATATACGTACCTATCGCCGCCCCGGTGCACGTGCTATATATGAACCGATCGCTGCCCCAGTGCACATGCTAAATACATACCTATCACCGCCCCGGTGCGCATACTATATACGTACTTATTGCCGCCCATGTGCACATGCTATATACGTACCTATCGCCACCGCTGAATACTAAATAAGTACCTATCTCCGCCCAGGG
The DNA here is from genome assembly GCA_963556195.1 of Sepiola atlantica. NCBI lineage: Eukaryota > Metazoa > Mollusca > Cephalopoda > Sepiida > Sepiolidae > Sepiola > Sepiola atlantica. The sequence goes on along the minus strand of OY744537.1, from coordinate 72,391,462 downwards.
GTGAATGCTAAATACGTACATATTGCCGCCCCGGTGTGCATACACCATATGTACCTATCACTGCCCCAGTGCGAATACTAAATATGTACATATCGCCGCCCCGGTGCGAATGCTGAATACGTACCTATCGCAACCCCAGGGCGAATGCTAAATACTTAGCTATCGCCACCTCTATGCACTACTATATAGATACTTATGCCACCCCAGTGCACATACTATATATAAACCTATCGCCGGCCCAGTGAGCATAATATATTCGTACCTATCGCGGCTCTGGTGTGCATACTACATACTTACCTATCTCTGCAAGGGTGCCCATACTATATATGTACCTATCTCCAGCCCAGTTCGCATATGTAAGAACTCATATTAATGCACCCGTCGTGTTAGAAAAACAAAATAGTGTTCATTCATGTATTGTCACTATCATAAATATAAATAATTTTAGTTAAAAACAGAAAAAAAGAAATTTTTTTGCCTCCCCCCACGAAAATTTTTTTTCCATCCTCCCACATACTTAGAAATATTTTTAATTTAAAAGAAATAAAAAAGAAAAGAAAATTTTTTGACCCCCCCCCCCCAAAAAAAATTTTATGTTCCCCTCCCATACATAGAAATATTTTTAGTTTAAAAAAAGAAAAAAAAACATTTTTAGCCCCCCCCCCCCGAAAAAATTTTTTTTCATCCTGCCCCATACATATAAATATTTTCAATGAAAAAGATAAAAGTAAAAGAAAAAAATGTTGCCCCCCCCCCCCCAATTTTTTTTTTACACTCCCGGTGCGCATGCTATATTCGTACTTATGGCATCCCATGTGCACATGCTATATACGTTCCTATCGCCACCGCTGAATGCTAAATACGTACCTATTGCCACCGTGGTGCGAATGCTAAATAGGTACCTATCACCGCGTCGGTGCGAATGGTAAATACGTTTATATCGCCGCTAACAATTTCCACGACCCCCCCCCCCAACTTTTTTTTTTTTTTTTTTTTTTTTTTTTTTACTCTCGCCCAACCCTGAGTAATATTTTTAGTTCAAAAAATAAAAAAATTTGGCCCGACCCCTAAAAAGTTTGTCCTGACCTCTAAACATTTCCCCGAGCCCCCAATCTCTCCAGAATCCCCCCAACTTTTTTTTTATTCTCTCCCAACCGTGAGAAATATTTTTAGTTAAAAAAATAAAAAACCAAAAAAATTTGGCCCGACCTATAAAAAGTTTGTCCTGACCCCTAAAAATTTCCACGACCCCCCAATCTCTCCAGGCCCCCCAACTTTTTTTTTTACTCTCGCCCAACCCTGAGTAATATTTTTAGTTCAAAAAATAAAATAAAAAAATTTGGCCTGACCCCTAAAAAGTTCGGCCTGACTCCTAAAATTTTCCACGACCCCCTAATCCTTCCAGCCCCCCCCCCCCGAACTATTTTTCACTCTCTGTGGGAGAGTGAAAAATAGTTCAAAAAAAAAAAAAAAAAAAAAAAAAAAAATTTGGCCTGACCCCTAAAATTATCTAGACTGACAGACGTTGCTGGAATGACAGACAGACGGACGGCAGACGTAGCTTCAGAGATGAACTGACATAGCTGGGACGTAGGTTGAGAGATGGACTGACATAGCTGGGACGTAGGTTGAGAGATGGACTGACATAGTACGGACAGACGTAGGTTGACAGATGGACGTATGTTGACGTAGCTAAACGGACAGACGTAGGTGGAGAGATGGACGTATGTTGACGTAGCTGGACAGACAGACGGACGCACGTAGGTCGTCTGATGGACGGCCGTTAGTGGACCGATTTACGGACGGACGTATCTGGACAGACAGACAGACGGACGAACGGACAGACCTAGCTGGACAGACAGACGGATGGACGTAGGTTGACGGATTGACAGACGGACTTATCTATACGGACGGACGTAGCTGGACAGACAGACGGACGGACGTAGGTCGACGGATTGACGGATCAATGTTTGTTCAAGGAAAATCATACTAATTATTACTTGTGAATTTAGTAACGAAACTCGACGACAGTACTGAAGTTAAAATCTTATGAATACTTCCTTAACTTTAGAAAGAAAAATCGGTTAAGATCAAAGTGTAGTATCTGTTCCGATGGATACTGCACACCGGTCCTGTGCAGTTCTAGGAGGTCCACCCTCCCAGGCTTTGCCTCCCCTCTTTGGGGAGGAGTAAGTTTATTGCTTACTGTCTGAGGCGCCCCTACCGGGGAATGCCGACGGGGCTGCTCAGGCAAGTTTTAAATGGTCAGATTGCTCACCTCTCGAGCGCTGGCTTATCTAATCCCACTTTCCCGACCTTGTGTCACATTTTACCTTGTGGGAGGTAGATAAATAACAATCGGTCGAAATTGGCTTTTTGGCCAAGATCAAAGTGTAGTATCTGTTCCGATGGATACTGCACCCCATACTGGTATTGTCTGGATCTTCGGGTCTGGATTTATGCCGGTCAATGGGTCTGTCCTGTGCAGTTCTGGGAAGTAACGCTCCCAGACCTTGCCTCCCCTCTTTGGGGAGGATTAAGTTTAATACTTAATGCCTGAGGCAATCTGCCCAGGCAATTTTTTAAAAGCCGCCTGCTCTCCTCCTCTGGAGTGCATACCCACTTTCCGACCTTGTGTCACATTCTACAGTGTGGGACGTAGATAAATAGCGGTTGTAATTGGCTTTTTGGCCAAGATCAAAGTGTAGTATCTGTTCTCGGCAATTGGTGCCTTGAGATAAAGTGTCGATCTTACACTCTCGAATCAAAAATCAGACTGTCATTTTAATTTTACTTTTTTAATTCTGTTTTCCTGCCATAGTTTATACATTGGGTCCCCTCCCCAGATTTAGTCTGAGGGACCCTAGCGACACTCCCCCCTCCCCTCACACCCGTGAATGCCGACGCTGCCCCCTCATCAAAATTTGGCCTGGGGTGCTCACACCGGCGAATGCCGACACTTCCCCCTCCCCCAAATTTGGCCTGAGGCACTCACACCGACGAATCCCGACACTCCCCCTCCCCCAAATTTGGCCTGAGGCGCCCCACCGGCGAATACCGATAACCCCCCCCCCTCCAAATTTGGCCTGAGGCGCTAACACCGGCGAATACCGATAGCCCCCTCCCCCAAATTTGGCCTGAGGCGCCCAACCGGTGAATACCGATAGCCCCCTCCCCCAAATTTGGCCTGAGGCGCCCAACCGGCGAATACCGATACCCCCAAATTTGAACTGAGGCGCTAACTCCGGCGAATACCGATACCCCCCCCCCTCCCCCAAATTTGGCCTGAGGCGGTCACACCGGTGAATGCCATCACCCCCCCCCCCCCAATTTCTTCCCGCCACTCTCTGACGTCATTTCTGGTTTATCGTGACTTTGCATTATTTTTCAAATTATCTGCCACTCTCTGACGTCATGATGACCTGATATAACCGGACACAAGACCGGGTACATCCGGTAAGGGATTATGGGGCAGGTGCGGATATGATTGAGCAACCCTTGTTTCACTACACACTCTTAACGTAGCCTTCCTATGATGTTATTGCTTTATCCGGACAGAAGTTATGGGATGACCTGATACAACCGGACACAATTTAGGGCAAGACCGAGTACATCCGGCAAGGGATTATGGGATGTTTTCAGTGACTCTGCATTTTTATCGGATTAGTACATAAATACATTAGATTATTTCGAATTTACTACATATTAACGTTGAAAAGTTGTGCAAAATACGAAAAAACTGCTACCTTTTGTCGGAAAGTGGTCCAGTTGACTGTCAGCGAGTGAATCGTTTGTCGCGATTTTTAGATATTATACATCCGGGATTTGTGCGGTCCTGTAGATGGCAACTTTTTGACATGTCGTCGCATAGTTTTTGAGGAGATGCTGGACATACAAACAAACACACACACAAACAGACAACTGCCCTTTATATAAGAGAAGACTACAATCCTAACCGGATGGTCCGTCCGTATTCATTCTGTGTAGGTTAATCAAAGGAAAAGTATTAAGTGCTTCTAGTATTAGAAAGACTTCATAGTTTTCCTCGCACAATAAGACATGACACTGACAAAATCATATCCCAGCATTTTTTTTTTGCTACTTGTAAATAAGCTTTGTAATCTTAGAAAACAAATAAAGTGAAATCTTTAAAAAAATATATTTTCCTTTGTTGTGTTAATACAATAATTTATTTCATTATGAAAGGTTTCTTTATCCCAAGACAACAGATGCCACTCACATACCAAATGATAATAGGAAGTTCAATCCAAACCGGGTGGTCCGGCCGTATACATTACTTGTAGGTTAATCAAATAGTGCTAACATCGCACTTCTACAATTGACTATGCTAATTGACCAGGTCCCCTTAACCTGGACCCTCAAACAGCAGCTGCAATTGCTTTTTTAGTTACGTTCTTTCAGTTTAAGATTTTTTTGTCTTCATGAATTAAAAAAAAATAGGAACTCCAAAAAAAATAAATAAATAAACATTTTTTCAGCCATGAAAAGAAATAACAGAAACAGTTATGCGATTAAAATGAAATCTATATAATACTATACCTGCACTTTCGTTTGTGCGTAAGTTATCGTCTTAAAAAATTAGACCGTCCTATTACCAAAGAAGGTACTTGTGAACTTTCTGGTTTCATTGTGTGCCAAAAATAAAGAGTTTACTCCTTTCAAAGAATTGTCACTATCTAGATTAAAAGGGAACATCCGTGCTGACAGAGAGGGAGAAATAAAGAGAAAGAGAGAACAGAAAAAAATGGGTGTTGTGTATAAAGTAACCTTCACGCTGTATTTTCCTTTATTTACCTATAACATTTAGATTGTTTTTTTTTGTCTCTTCTAAGTAAATAAAATTAAAACCTATTTTAACCGTGGAACTTTCACGGGCCCTGCTAGTAACAGTTAAATGTACACATTTTTCGATAGTTTACAAGTTAATAACTAAATCCTCTTTTTATATTTAGTAATTAAAATGGCTAAACTTACTTTGAGCCACACCTTGAAGATGGTGTCGGTCTTTTGGTTCAAGTTACCAAATATCATTGACTAGGTCTTCCTGCCATCTCCTCCTCCATCTCCTCCTCCACCCGTGTGCAAAAGTAAGCTCAAAACGAAGATAGCTAAGTTCCAGCTGGTGGACGACAGCAAAGATAAGTAAAGTGTGCAAACTGGTACGATGCCAACCAAGAAAATTATCAGCAAATTCTTCAGCTCAACTTCCCTTCCTTTAACTTTATTCACCCGTTACAAATGACATAAATAAAATGCATCCAAAAGTGAAGACAACCAGATGGCATATACGACGCACACGCACACACACCCATCTTTCCAATCTTCATCAACTGCAAATAAAGTTTGAAAGGGGGGGGGGGGGATCGCAGACATTTTCAATTTGATTTTCTTTTGGGATGGAAGCAGGTAAATTAAAATTGCAGGAGAAAATATTCATATTTAATAAAACATTTAAAAAACTCATCTCTCATATATATATATATATATATAATTATTTCCACAATCAGACAACGCCGCAGCCCACAACCTAAATAGACACAAACCGGAAGTCCTAGACTCGAGTTTCGCCTTCCTTTGGGCTCATCAGTAGAACACATCCAAACTCAGGATTCGAAACCCGAGTCACTTGCATGATCTTGCTTAATCTGTAAATTAATAGACATTCTTGTATGTGGCGAGGTAGCTCAGTTGGCATGCAAGTGACTCGGGTTTCGAATCCTGAGTTCGGATGTGTTCTACTGATGAGCCCAAAGGAGGGTGAAACTCGAGTCTAGGACTTCCGGTTTGTTTCTTTCATAGGTTGTGGGCTTCAGCGTTGTCTGATTGTGGAAATAATTATATATACCATCTCACATTCAAAAATCTAATTATATATATATATATATATATATATATATATATATATATATATATATAATGCAATACCCATTATAAATATGAATAAAGCACTTGCCGGCATGCTGATATATAAATAAGATTTCCTTTCCTCTTAACTTGCCGCTGATGGTGCAGTGAATAGATCTAATTATCGAAAAAAAATAAAATAAAAAAATAAATAAATGAGTGTATTTCAATCTCAGCTTGCAACACTGAAAAGCTGTGACACAACAAAACTGTCTGGGTTGCATATATGGGTTTGTAATCTACAGACTGACTGTTTTGCTGTATCGCAGATGGTAAGATATCCACCTATGCTTTGTGTACGTGTACTATATACGTATATGTATGTAGAATTGGCCTACCAGAAAATCAAAACCAATCGACTACAGAGATGTGTGACTCACTTTTGTTGGTTAGTCTCTGGTTGGCCATGCAGAAGCAAGTATAAACATTTTGAATTATTTTAATTTATTGGGGATTAAAAATTTTCCAGCGATCGCATCACCACCTCCAGTCAAGAATGAAATAAGCGTTGTAGGTAGTTCTTTTCTGTTCACTGGACATTGATCTTTTATGACATTTAAAATTCAAGTACAATACCTAGTGTACTGTCTACAATCAGCTGAAGACAAGTTACTATTTTACTTATAGATGGGAGAATTTATGGGTTCATACCTTTCTCAATGGAATTAGTGCATAAATAACTATCAGAGATGCTAGTAGGCAATGGCCTAAAATAAAAGCTGAAATTGAAATTAATTTCTCAACCTGGGGGCCTCAGTCCCTTCTGTGAGTGTGCGCATGTGGAGAGAAAGCAGCACCAAAAACAAGAAACTAAATCAGATGATGTACTAATGATAAGTAGTAAAAACACAGTAAAAATAATTAGTGAAATATCAATTTTGGTAAACAATCCAAGGCAACTTTTCAGATTATGTCTTTTTTTTTGGGGGGGGGGGGGGGGGGGGTGGTATTCCTAAACAATTCCAATAAGTTTCAACTAAAAAGTCAAAATTAAGAGAAAGACACCAGCGCACATGTGGGGGCGGGGGAGTACACAGAAAGTCATTCTTTGATGAAATAAAAGTCATCTAAATCCAACTCCCCTACCCATATAATGAATAGTTTGAAATCTTATTCTTCACAAGAGGGAAATAGGCAAGATTATATATATATATTATATATATGAGAGAGAGGAAATCAGGAAAAGAGAAAGAAATATAAAGTGAAAGAGAAAGAAAAAGAGAAAGAAAAAGAGAAAGAAAAAGAGAAAGAAAAAGAGAAAGAAAAAGAGAAAGAGAAAGAAAAAGAGAAAGAAAAAGAGAAAGAAAATCGAGCCAAACAGCAATGAAAAAAATAAGGAGGTAAAGCTTTAGCGATTTGACAGAAATCAGCTTTTTCTTATTAAAAAAAGAAGAAAAAAGCGGAGGACTTGCATCCATAAGAGGCTCTCGCGATTTAAGTAGAAATCCACTTTTTCTGGATTTAAACCAAGCGAAATTCTGCTAAAAAGCAGAAAACTCACATCCCTGGACCATGATTGAATTCACCATAGCTGATTTCATAATCCGCAACAGTATCCATTAGACCAGTATGCACCCTCAGATTAATATGAAGGGGGGGTGCTAATTGTTATATGGGCAACTATAAACGGGAGGAGGTGGGGGTCTACCGGTTATGTCAGCTCCTATGAAAATAGGTGAGGAAGAAGATTTTTGCCAAATGGTGGCCGGTTTGCAAAAACCTGATCTGAAAGCCAACAATCTTGTTTTGTAAAGGGATTAAACAAAAACTGAACTGTGTTCTATATTTAAGCCTTCCTTTGACATTCTTTTTTTTTTCAAGCATATGTACATATGAAGTCTAATGAGCAGACATTGAACAGTCATGTCTTTATGATCAGCACAAGGATGGGAGAAAGATAAGAGGGAAACAGGAAGAAACGCTAAGTAATCTACTTTACTCTGTGTGTGTGTGTATAAATATTGTAAATCTGCTTGTAATGTGTGGACCAGTGACTCTTTTTTTAAATCTCTTGAAAAATAAAAAATAAAATTTTTAAAATTAAAAATAAGATAAAAAAAAATAGTTTCTAAAAATATTTTATGGTTTTACTTTACATAACAATAAGCAGCAAGCCTATTTTGCTCTACGGGATATATATATATATATATATAATTCTTAAAATTACAGATCACCCACCGATCCAACATTACACTAGGTTTTATGCCTCCGAAGAGTCTATTGTGAGATGTTGCTTTTGTTGTGGTTTAGTTCTTATTTTAACAATCATTTCAATGTAATAACTCAGGACACTTCACAAGGGATTAATATTTCTGCTTATTTCGCATGGAAAAACTATATATATATATATATATATATATATATATATATATATATATATATATAGAGAGAGAGAGAGAGAGAGAGAGAGAGAGAGAGAGAGAGATCTTATTTTTATGTATAATCTGTATGGTGAGGAGAAAAAAAAGAGAAGGAAAAGGGGCGGGAGAAAAGAGGAAATACAGGAGGAGAAAAGGTGAGGGGGTAAGGGGAAGGAGGAAATAAAATTAAAAAAAGGGGTAAAAAAGAAAAAGTGTAAAAAGGAAAGGGGGGGGGGAACTAAAAGACTAAGGAGGGGGACAGGAAGAAAAAAAGAAAATGCAACTCTTTATGAAACATCCGTTTCTTTATACTGTACAAACACGTACCAACGTGTTAGTAGATGATATGGATTTTTTTTGTTTGTTTTATTTAAAAAATTATTTTAAGTAGATAACTTTTTTTATTTTCTATTTTTAGTCAGGAGAAAAAAGGGAGTATATATATATATATATATATATATATATATATATATATATAAGTAGGACAGTGTTGCCATGTGATGATGACTTGAATTCATGTTCTATTTAACCATTTCAATATCACCTAACAATTCATTTCGTTTATTAACACCAGCATGCCTAAAACTGAAGATAGTGTAAAAGGCATTTATTTATATCTCCTATAAAATAAGATAAACACATTTTTTTTCTTCTTGTTTAATGACCCTAAGAAGATATGAAAAGGTCAATATTTCAAAAGACCGTCACTGCTTGAAATATTTTTAATTATTTTAATATACAGTCAAAGTGAATCTTTAGCCAACTATTTTTTCCAGGGGAAACATTTTAGCAAATACATGAAATAATGAAATTAAAAATAAGTCCGTTATTTCGTATAAATTGTAATAGTGTTATTTTAACTTATTTTTAACCATCATGTTTTTTGTTTGGTTTAACGTCCGTTTTACATGCTGGCATGTGTTGACAAATTTAGAAATTGACTACCAAACTAACCTATTTCTGGCCAGGTCTTTATTTATCCTGCTTTTTCTTACGTTCATTTTTATCACATCCTTCCATGTTTTTCTTTGGCCTTCCCCTGTGAACTGCCCCTGCTACCTAAACTGTTCTACATCTACTAATCCAAGAACTCTCATCCATTCTTTCAATGAGGTCATAACCTTGAAGTCTTATATACTGTCAAGATTTAATCTTCATCTGAGATCATTAGATCTAAATCTGTCTTCAAGCCTCACATTCTACATCAATCGTATCATTCTCATTTTTTCTCTCCATGCAATGTATTTAATGGGTAATTAATTAAAAATATACGAACTCCATTTTTGTTTAAGTAAAATCGACAAGACATTTTTATTTCGAAATGCAAATGAAGGAAGATTTTTTTCTTTAATTACAATTTTTAACTGAAATTCTTTGCAAGAAAATAATTAAAAATTTAAAAACTTCATAGTGAATTTCATCCGTTGGTTTGCTTATTAAATATTTCACGCTAAAAAAAAAAAAGGTTTTGTTGATAACTGCTTCGTTGGTTATTTACAAAATATTGTTTTTGTTTGTTGTATAAACCCATCTCTCCTGCCATCTACTGTGTGCAATGTCGTATTGTAGATGAAACTCGAGCCTCGGTATGGCAACTAGTCATGGAAAAAAGTAAAACTGAACACCTCTGTAGTCCTGACAAAAGCAGATTAGAAAAACTATGAGAGAGATAGAGAGTCTATCCCTTTTCTCCCCTGTCACTATGTAGAGAAGACACCTCATTTTATGCTCCTTTGGGTTGGCCCTAACCTAAAGCCGGACTTTACAGACAGAATAAAAAGATAATGCTAGTAAGTTTGGTAAGCGATATTATAACATTTTTGGTGTGGAAGATGCTCCTAATTATGGTAAGAATCATCCACTCATTCGTCATGATATATTCCTCCCAGACAGAAGGAGGCTAATGCGGCAGCTTAGCAAAAATATACGACCGTAGGGAGGATAATTTGTTAGGTCTATTATATAAAGGAGAGTTATCTGTGTGTATGTTTGTATGTCTGCAAAAGGCTGACGAGATACTCGACAGAAATATTAAAAAATTGGAAATAAAAAACGTTCATTCCTTCGTACTGAACCAACACAGAACTGCTCAGGGAGAGGGACCAAATATTTTTGTTTTCCAGTCATCCGTACGTTGTGAGCATGTGCGGTTTACCAAAAAAAAAAAAACAACAAAAAAAAACAATGTTCAAGTGACCTATTTTCCTCTAGATTTTGTTCCGTGTCGGTCATATAGCAGTTATGAATAAAGAACGACAACCAGGAAGTCGAGCATTAGAATCCAACTGACAATAACTTACATATACATCGAAGAATGAAGACAGTGATGGTACTTTTAATAGAAATATGTCACACCTTTGCCCCAGGCAACAGGAAGAAAAGGGGTAGAGGAGAGGAGTGCGGGGAAAGGAGGACACCGAGGAAGAGACAGCTTTTGCTCCGGGCAACGGGGGCGGTGAAATGGGGTGACGCCGGGTACCCCTGCTAATCTAATATATAAAATGAAGTCTACCGAATTTATTTTTTTTAATTTTTTTTTTTTTTTTGAACTTCTGATCTAAATAGCTTCTGTCCTAAAACATCAATATTTAATTCTGAATAACCATTTCCTTTAGCATTGGTCCATGTTAAAAGAAAAAAAAAAAAATTGTAATTCACTTTAATTTCTTTGAAAATACGATTATTTTTGCTCAAATAATTTCTGCGGGGAAAACATTCTTTTCTGCAGCACACGTCAATCATAGACGGAAGCAGAAAATTTCGCCGTTATTACAGAACAGTAATACTCAGATTCTTTCGTCGTTTAGTAATACTACATAACTTTTTAAAATTCATATTCATTTAGGTAGAAACTGGTGTGCAAAAAGATAGGTAATATCTGAAAACTTAAATGCCAAAATAGGCACATCATTCGTAAATTATGTGTTCAATCCTAAGCATAACTCAAACAATGTACGGGTGATAACTCGTATTTTAAATGGAAAAATATAATAGGTGTTGTTTACCATACGATTACAATTTTACTTCGTTATTTTTTGGTATGAGTTTAAAAATGTGCGAAAAATTTAAAATTAAAAACTAAAATGACGTTACTGTATTCCGGGCAACGCAGAGAAGATAGAGCTAGTGCTTAATAAACTTATTTAATACTAAGTATAAAACAGAATATTGAAAATACAATAAATCTGTTCAACATTTAATAGATGATAGCATTATATTGAAAGCACAGCATTTAAACAACTCATTTCAGAAACCTTGAAACGGCTGTTAATGAAATTGCCTTAAAGGACCCTTATAGCTTTTCCCAAATTCAGCAGATACATACACCATGCTCGGTTTGCATTTGTCAAACTCTCTGCTCTCAATAACTTAAGTTTTTATATTTTTTTTATACAAAATACCCTTCACCGTATGGTCACAGCTCCCACCCACCAATACCGGCTTTTAATGTAGCAATTAAAAAAAAAAACCCAAAAAACTATTAACTAACAATTTGTAAATCTAAACCTATCTTCGGTTCGAATATCCTGTCACCTGCAGCTTACAACTATTGAGGAAAGCAACAGGGTTGCAACGATTTAAACACATCTATTTCTATGCGAAACCATCATACAATACATTACCCACTGAGTAGTGTTCTGAAACGGCTGAATTGTTTATTCTATGATGGTATACTTATTTTTACTACTTTTATCATACAGAAACATTTCAACAAAAAGTATTTGTAGACCTACACCAAGGCAACAAAGTTATATTATTCTTATTTCTTAAAACGCAAAATAAAAACAACTTTTTTTTGTTATATTTTTTTTGTGTGTTCTCATACACACATTTATGTACATAATTAAAAGATTATTTTATTGTATTTTTATTTGATATGATGCGGTCCGTATGTTATTATCTGATGTATAAGATTAAGTCAGACGGATTTTCAACTTCAGAACTAAGTAGCATCCGTCCTAAAATATCAATTTTTAAAATTCTGAATATCCTTTTCTTTAGCGTTGGTTCATGTTATAAAAAAAACCTAAAAAACTTGTAATTTGCTTTAATTTCTTTGCAAATATAATTAGTCCTGCATGGAATATTTCTTTCGGGAAAAGATCTTCCCTTTTATGCAGCAAATTTTAATCAAAGATGGAAGCTATTTTCTTCTATCAGCAACAAATGTTGCTATTATCATACTAACTAAACTAAAAGAATGTAAGTGACATAGAGCCGAGAAACACATACCAAGAGATACGAGAAATGGTAACATAATTTTGCTAATATAGATTATTTCTATAAAGTTTTATCAGAAAAGATATTGAACTCTTTGTGTGTGTGTCTTCATTCAACTGTTTCGATTTTAAGAGGATTTTCATGTGTGTTGTGGGGGGGGGGGGGGGGTGAATATGACAGACGGAAAAAAACAAGTAAATACAGGAATAAATAAAAAACAATTGTTCATCTTTTTCTTTCTGTCTTTCATAAATTCTGTCTCCACAATTTTCATTTTATGATATATCCTGTTTGGTCCATTTTAAGTGCTGCATAGCTCAGAAGATCAAAAATGTCACATAAAAAAAACAATCTTTATTCGAAAAAAAAAAAAAAGAAAAAGCAAAGTGTTTTTAACCCAACCATTTATAGAGTTCGGGTTAGGATGAGGGTAGTGTGGTTCCCACCATTTTACAATATTTCTTACAAGGTCACACGCAATAGAGCAATGGTCATCAATTTTGCCAGACTAATGGTAAAAGCCTAGAAAATATCTACATAAATCCAAGATACAATTTGTGTCAAAAGACCTTGTTTAGAAGTTGAAAACAAATTGCATTGAATAGCGAGTAAAAGGACAGAAAGTCAAAGAAATGAGCCAACAGTTTATGAGGTCCACCCACACTTAGAAAAAAAAAAACGTGACAAGGAAGCAAAAGATTGTGCAATTATGACGGACACAGCAAGTGAGATCTGACACCATTGTGCCATATTTATGACAGGATGTTACACAGGTTCATTATGTAATGACATCATTGCTCAAGTCAGAGTAAGGAGGACAACTTGTAGTAGTAATAATAACAGCAGAAGTGTATGTATGAGTGAGACGAGCAGGGTGGGAATGTTAACATTAAAAAAGAAAGTAAAAAAAAACAAAAAAGGTTAATTATTAAGCAGGAATTAAGATCTCGAAATTGTTATAACAATACATAAGTTTAAAACTAACTTCAGACGACAGCTTTTAATACAATGAAGAAAAGAACATTTCAAAATGGTTGTTTATAAAATCTATTTTATATCCGATTGTATAGTTGTATGTTTACTGCTAGACCGTGACGACCACTGCCACCCGAGTGGATGGGAGTATTCACATAAAGGAACAAAGGACATTCCTAAATTTAACATGCCTGATGATTGTTTATTAACTCTTATCGGCTATATTGCATTAACCGGAAGTGATGTTTACAACCAAACCCACCAAAGCATGAGATAAGCCCCTGTTTAAATACGTTGTAAAAAATCACAATAGATTGTAAATAATTCTTACCAATTTTTGTCAAACAAGTCAAGAAGTATTTTAGTTTATCGACTGGAATTTTTCAAAATCATTTTTGAATAAATAGATATTTTTAATATCTATAGATATATGTTTCATGTTACCTTATACTCATCAGTATGGATGGCATAACCGTACCGCTGGTCTGACAATTCAAACCCCAGATCTAAGTATTATGAACACCGGATTCTTTGTGCTAGGCCGTCATGACAATCAGACTTTCAAGTGCAAGAGAAATATGTCTTGTATTTATTTGTAAATACAAGTAATGAGATCCAGACAGTGTTCCGATCTCTTAAAAGGGAGAGAACTTTGCAACATGGCTAAAGTCGAATCTTCAATTTAATTTCTCTCAAAATGCTCAACTTAACAGAGCATCATACTATTTTTTCTGTTGACACTCAGGTTTTATTAAATAAAATAAACTGTTAATTAAGTTCATGAGGATGAAAATAAACAAAAAAGAAAAAAAAACAGAATGAAAAATGAAACTCATTCAGGATTCGAACCTGTGCTTCAGAAAGAGACCACCTGACGTGGATGTCGTCTTGAACACCTGACTAATGAGCAGAATAGTAAGAGAAAGTTGAATTTGTACAAATAACGCATCCCATTTCAGTTCGAATCCTGTGCAAGTCATTTTTTGTTTTGTAGTTTTCTTTGTTTATTTCCCTTATTTCATTTTTTTTATTTTAATAAATATTTAATTATTCTATTCTCTCTTTTATAGATATAAAAGTCAATGTTTGTTATAGAAATCAATATGTTAATAGTTAAGACATTCAAAAAGTTTCAATAAGGGCTAATTTTTTCAAAGAATTTAAATACACCATTGAAATTTTTCAACGATTTCATCTGGGGTCACTAAGGTCAATTATCGGTTAGGTCCATGAAATAAATGAAATACATTAGAACGTAAAGAAACGAAATTCATTTTTTTTTTTAAATAGATGATTATTTTTATTTATAGCTTTAGGATTTAAAATATACTTTTCAAAAATCTTTTTAAATTTGATTTTTTTTTTTTTTAGTTATTTGGCATTTTCTGTAAGAAAAAAACATTTGTTTTAGTAACAGCACCATGCTAACAGTTTTTTTGTTTTTTTGTTTTTTTTTTACTTGATCTCGTATATTACAAATGTTATTTTAAACTTTTCTTTCAAGGAAAAAATTGTAAACATTACTATATTTTAAATCATTTTTCCTAAAAAAAAAAAAAACCTTCCGACCAGCAATATATCTCAACACGAGCAATCTCGGGTGAATACTGCTAGTAGTATATCTAAATGAATAAATACGAAAATTAGACCCAAGTTAATTCAACTTTACACAATAGATGCACCATCCTTTTTATGTACTGCTTCTGTACATGTGATATCAGTCGCAGGCCGTAACTAATTTACATATTAGTTTTGAAAAAGGACATTTTATTAATTAACTATTATTTGTTATTTAATTCAATGATTGTTTGATTTTAACATAGCAAATAATTCTGTTTCATTTCCTGGACAAATATTTAGCATTTGTGTTCAAATATCAGTTTGTTTTTGTTTTTTTAGAGTAACCAACTTGATTTTCAACAAGTTTTTTTTTTTTTTTTTTTTTTTTTTTTACATGGTTCACCCCAAACAAGGCAGGACGCCACTGTAAACGTAAGGGGCTACTGAGAAAAAAGGAAAAGGGGGGGAAGGATTGGTGGTTCAGCTTAAATTGGGATCTGAGCAGCGAGGTGTCTGTTTACATTAGTTTTAAATTTCTGCATGTCAGTACTGTCGGGGAAACAGGGGGCAGGGAGGGAGTTCCAGAGGCCAGCAGCACGAGGAAAGAAGCTATTTGAGTAGAATGCTCTCCGGCATCTATTTCTAAATTCCAATTGAAACGACAAATTGATCTTTCTTTTCCTTCTGGTAACATTTAAAAAAAAAAAAATTTGTATCAAAATGTTAATGTTTATCTATATGAATAAATGAGAAAGATTTTGTTTCGGTTTTACAAAGAATTTATGAATGAAATGTTTATTATTTTAAATGAATGTTTCAAGTAGCAAACTATGTGAAGCGATAGTGAGCTGGAAAAGCCAGCTAGTATTAAAAAAAAAAAATCAATTTGTATTTATGAAAGCTACGTGTAAGTGACAAACACATACACAAGATCTCGTCTGAGAGTTCTATTAATACAGAGACTTGCTTTCTAATAAGTATTCGGGAGTAGATTTTTGTTTAACAGAAATAAATTTTATGACTTAATACACAAGAAAAAAAAAAGGATTTTAAATTTACAAGACTTCTGTATTTGATAATTGTTTATAAGTCAGGATACAAAAAAAACGCAATTTAGACGTATACAAATATGCCAAAATAATTAAAATTTATTCAACAACCACAAATAATAGTTAATTATTAAAATGTCCTTCAAAACCAGATGTCCTGCCGGCTTGGCAGGCCGAGAGCATGCTAAAGACGTTTCCTCGAATAATGATGCAGAGGTGCTTCTAAAGCCAACTCAACTCATGATAATGTTGGGTGTCATTAATAGAGCATGGCTGTTGAGGAAGTCCGGAGTGGAGAGGCGTATCGCTTCATGATGATCGGTTGAAACACAAATCTGATGCTGCTATATGGCCAGGGTTTATTTGTTGTTGAATAAATCCAAAATTGTTTGTAAACAAAACAATACCTATAACAGGCCTGGCAGCTATGTAACTATGGTGAACGATTGGTGGAGCTGAATAAAATTTGCAAAGATTATCAAAATTATTCTCTCAGATTAATCATTGTTCTTATACGACTGTGTTGATACACGATTTTGTAAACTGTTGAACTTGCTTTCTGTCTGTATAAGACTATCATATGTTTATGCTTTTTAGAAATTAGTATCAGCTAATAAACTCATCATTTCTGCAATCTATGTACTTTTAATAGTACTCATAGATCTTTTTCGTTATCTTATTCGGTATCTTGTGGGTCTCCTTGCACGCTGAATAAAGTCATAAAGGGATGACATTATCCATTAAAAAAGGGAGAAGCCACTAGATAGATCCTTTATAACATTATAAATGAAAAAAAAAGATAAACAAAGAACAAGAACATAGACGACCCGTGACACAAAGTCATTTTTCTATGTGGACAGTAACCGTGTCACTAGATGAACCCTCTAAACCTATAAGGTCTCGTATCATCTAAAAATATTTCCAAGTTGTGATGAATAGATTAGTGCATAAAAGTGATTTTTGTGCATTTAGTTATTCTATAAGGTTATTTTATTTTATTATTTTATTTTTTACATTTATAATTGAAATCAATCAATCATTGTTCCAGTTGTAAGGTGCTTCTGTGTCATATGTACACTTGCTAATTGTTAATAAATAGCCATTAATTAGACAAATCCCTAGTTAAAAATGTTCTCGATTATTGTTAGTAATTTATGGTCTCACATGCATGCTGCCAGGCCTTTTATGAGTATCGCCTTGATTTCCTCACAGGCATATACGTTTAAAAAATGTTAAAAACCATTTTTTTTATACAATTACTATATATAGATACAGAGAGAGAAACTTAAAGAAAAAGTTTGCAGTGATTCACTTTCAGCTGTATAAAACACGATGCCAGAAGTTTGAATAAAATTCAGCAAAACTCTAATAATAAAAAGACTTAGTTCCATTTCAATAGTTCTGTTCTTTTATTCTTAGTCTTTTAATCAGCAACTGTGTATGCCGAGTGTCAACGTTGGAGGGGGGGGGCGAGGAAGAGAATCCGAGAAGAGTGACAATTGCTGAGCGCATCAGAAAATTGGCCCACATATCTGACCTCAATTCTCAGAGTAGTTGTCAAGCATGTTGGAAGCCAGGTGAGAGCGACTGGGGACGGAGAGTTGGAAAATGGAGCAGACAAGCTAAGCAAAATGAGTTTGGGCTAGAGAGTGGGGGAAGGAAGGGGAAGAAAATCAATGGCAGAACTGATTTGTCATGGTTTGATTTGTTTTTAGCGTTTCAGGTCAATTCCTTCTGTGCAAAACAAACAAGGTTTTACAGATTAGTGAAATGATATAGATAAGAGGTAGAAATAGATCGAGGTAGATCATCGGACGAAGAATTACCATTGTGAGTCACGCTATCATTACACCTGCCGATGAACCGGTCACATTTGGTATCTTTAAGCCTGCGGGTTGAGTTTCCAGTGTTTCCGTGAAACCGAAGGATGATCAAAATATTGTATAGTGCCCATCGAATAAAAATGTATATGCTCTGGCACAAGTAATCGAGCACTCTTGTTACTCATCCTATAATACTGAATTACTAATATATATAAATAAAGGAATTTATACTATAATACAACTCTACCTGTTATTGAGCACTATTTTATAAACACTGGAAGTTAATACGATTAACAAAAACAATACAATTACTTATAATTATATATATATATATATATATATATATATATATATATATATTGAGAAAGAAATACACAGATAGACAGAGATAAATGAAAAGTGACAAAGACAAAAATAAATAAATTCATCTAAAAAATATATATTAAATAATAATAATAATAAATAATAATAATAATTTAAAAAAAAATATGAAAAGAAATTCGTTCATGGTCTGAAAGTCCTAGATAGACACTTCTGGATTTAAAAAAAATGACAGCTGATTTTTTTTGTAATCTCTTACTGGAAGTTAACCAAACCCTTTCAACAAGCAGAAATCTATAACATGCGCCACTATGTGTGTGTGTGTGTATGGGGGGGGGGGGGGAATCTAAATTATAATACAAAGTAAATGCTATTGATCATAACACAAAAAAGACATGAAAGGCTAAATGTTTGTTTATATATTCAGGTAAACCGGTTCGTAACTTAAAAAAAAATCATAAAATTTCTTTGATCAAAAATTAATGAATTGCACACGATATTTTCTTTTTCCATTCCGTTGCCTTAAAACGTCAAGGCTACATAAACAGAGCAATCAAGTGAAGATCTATTTTTTCACATTAATTAATGTGGGCTTATGTGTACGCCTGCTCCCAGCCCTGAACCATAAATTATCACTTTTATAAGGTGTCCTTTATTTATGTCATTCACTCTATGCTTCTGCAGATCTTACTAATACTACTACGGCAACTTGACAGGGTGTGTGTGTGTGTGTATGTATGTAGAGAGAGAGTGTGTGAGAGTGTGTGTGTGTGTGGCGATGGATAGAGCTCCACAAATCGATGTTTCACCTTTTAAGAACACATGAGTGTGGCGAGACATAGCGAGTGAATCACCTTCAAGATTTGAAACTGACGCCAGGACATTACTAACTGGTGTCAGATGTATTATCATCGGAGTTAATTTTTTTTTTTTAATTAATTTATTCATACATTTTACGATACTAGTAACCGAGGGGGTCTCATTCTTTTTCATGGAAGAGTATTGTGTTACGCTAAGTAGAAACCATAATCCCCCCCCCCCCCCCGGAACGTTCTCCATAGATATAACTAGTCTGGTTACCCGACGTTGCCCAGGAGCATGGATAACAAAATGTGTGCATGTAGCATCATAAGAAATCACTCTAAATGTCAACCCCTCTGACTAATTATGTTCGTGTTGACCCCCCCCCCCTCTCAAAGAATCAATATTGAAAAAAAAAGGTGCCGATATTTTGGTCCGATTGTGGGTGTGTCCTCTGTAGTTTTGTTTACTTTTAGTTAGACACACACATCACTTTCCTTTGTATAATGATGACTTGTGTAATCCATTTTATTCAGGCTGTAGAGTCAGTAGGCCAAAACGCTCAACTGATTTTAAAAGGTCCGACTGACCCGGGCCTATGAAATCTTCCACTACAAAAAAAAATATTTATAGCGTTTTGATTTTAAAGAGAACGGACAGGTTTTTCAAGGCTCTGAATTCAACCGTTCAAATTTTTTTTATGAATAAAATCTATAAGAATTCAACATAAAATCCGATTAGAATTGGCCACTTTTCACAGATTCGGATTTCGAAAGCAATGAATTTGCTCCGACTCCAAGTCAGACTTCACAGGCATGAGTTTATTACGAGATGGCTTCTAAGAGAATTACATTTTATATAGGAAGAAGAGAGAGAGAGAGAGAGAGAGAGAGAGAGAGAGAGAGAGAGAGGGGGGGAAGAAAAGAATTATGCAAGAAATAACGATTATGAAATTATGATAATGTGTACAAGAATAAAAACTTTCTTTTCTTTGAAAAGAAAATGTTAATTTAAGATAAATTACTTTTTAACACGTGAACAAATAAAAAGTAAAGAAATAAAAAAGTAAATAATTAAATAAATAAATAGACTTAATTAAATAAGTAAAACACGATGTTTCTTGTAGAGGCAGACAAATGACGAGATTAAATTGACTTGCCGGAAGTTATTTCTAACATTGCTGACAAAACTAATAGATTTGCATTTATTTTCCTTCACCGTTCCCAGTAAATTCAATAGATTTTCTCAAAAGAAGTAGGCCATTGCAATTCACGTAATAAGAAGAAAAGGGGAATAGGGTTTCTCATTGTTTATTTTGGAATTTCTCGTAACACAGCCTTAAAAGATTTTTATATTTGTTAATGGCATTATTTCCATTAATATAACAGGTTGCTTCT
This sequence comes from Sepiola atlantica, assembly GCA_963556195.1. NCBI lineage: Eukaryota > Metazoa > Mollusca > Cephalopoda > Sepiida > Sepiolidae > Sepiola > Sepiola atlantica. Next base: position 72,371,030 of record OY744537.1, on the reverse strand, counting down.
CAAAGCAAACAATAACAACATTATAAACAGCCATTTAAAATACCATAAACAATTGAACATGAAAAGAGATGATTACAATTAAAATTTGCAACAATTTATAGATAACATAGCTGTACCTAACCGGCGTTGTCCAGGAGTCTTTTTTTTTGTTGTTTATTTTTTTACTTTCATTTCATTTTTAAATCGCATAAATATTTTTCCGTGTTTTTTACTCTTACATCGGTCTATATAAAGTTAAGTATGTTTATATATTTGTATGTACATGATTCACTCCTAAACTAATCAAACAATCATTATGAATTTTGGAACACAGTCGCTAGGCGAAAGGAAACCAAATGTGGAATACGTTTAGTAAAGTTTAGTTTTATGCAAAAGGGGGTGAAAAAGGGTATGGTAGCTCTTTGTGAAAATTCAGATACCTCCGATTTTTGTCAAATTATTAGACATCACTTAATGAATATTCCCTGAATTTCAGTTTTTTTTTTATAGTTTTTAAAAAAGTATTTTAAAGGGCTTTTAGGAGCATAATATAGGCACAACCTCCTTTTTGTAAATTCAGATATTTCAGATTTGCATTGAATTTGATCGATACTCATGAAGCATGAATTAAGCAAGATCCCCTGAATTTCACTTTATTCTTATGGCCCTTAAGCTTAAATTTGAGATATTTTCTAGAATCAAAATCATGTAAAATTTTGATCAAAACTGGAATAAAAATTCTAGAAATTAATGTTAGTATCGGTATATCTTAGTGTTAATCTTCGTAAGGGGACATAAGAGTTGTGCAAAGCTGTTCCGTTCAGGGAATCAATTTTACCCGGCATTCTTCTAGTTATAGATAATGACACGTTCAGAGCCACAGAAATCAGAAAAAGCAGGCCGATAGATAAAGGGAGTACTGATTATTAGACGGATGCAAGGAGGGGGTGACTGGCAACATACTTATTTTCTGGTGTGCGAGAAGGGTGCGAAGAATGAATATTAAGTAGGCATTCGCTCGTTATCGCTGTTATGCAGTAGTGAACTTTTTACTTTCCCTCATTTTACTATGCTAAAGTATCATTTATTTTAATAGGTCATTTTATTACGTTAGATTATTGCATTTTTGATTTCAATAGTAAATTAAAACAAATAACGCGTAAGTAACATAATCGCAAGAAAAGCACAAACAAAAGGACTGGTCACACAGTTTTATTAAAATAGAGATAAAAAAAGATAAGTTTTTATTTCTAAAATGAACATTTTTGAAGTTCATACAATTCAAGTTTAAACTAATTTTGGATTATATAAACTTTATTTTTCAAAAAGATTTCCATATGAAATCAGCAAGCTACTATATTTGGACTCGCAATATACAGATGTTGGTATTAGTTTCTACAATTAACCCTTTTTTTTCTTCTTTTGCATCAAACTCACAGGAGTGACCACGTGGTGGTTGCCAACATCCCTAGAAACAGTGGTAGAATAAATATATTTGGATATACTTGCTCACCACTAATGGTGAGTGAATTAACGGTTGCCACTTAGCATAAAACATTGCACTTTGTAAATGTAAACAAATATTATCATTTCCCTTAATTCATAGCAGGCATAAATGGCATAAGGACCAAATGTTAAACACTCATGTCTAGCTACACCAAAGTGCCATGACACGGCGAAACAACTGTCTGTGGATAACCACACACACACACACACACACTTTCAGATTCTTTATTCAGAGATCAAATGTAAACACTCATTTGCAAATTTTCGCTTATTCTGAAAAATTAATGATGCATGACCTATTGTGCCATTCACTGAGTTCCGGTTAGATTGTTTGAATCAGGAAAAAGTGAGTTTGCAAAGCCAGTTGAATAAAAAAAAATCAAAAAAAATCAAGACAAAATGAAATGTTAGTCTCTTTCTGCTTGCTATGTCTTTCTCCTCTCACTTCCCTTCTCTTTTTCTCCAGCTATGTGTAAAATACTATTACTACTTGGTGGTATTTTATTTTGTTTGTAATATGGACAATTCCAACTTAGAGATTTATAGTCAGTTTTATTACACTTGACTGTTAATAAACAGAGAGCCCACAGAAGCAGAAGTGATAGACACCATATAAAATAAGAGTGGAGAGTCAAACAATATAGAGTGAGACAGGATGAAAGTAATAGACAGAAATTTAGTAAAAGATGGGTCACTTGGTGAGTTAATTACAAATTACGGTCAATTAGAACAATTAAAAAGGAATTTTCTTCAAAAATAATCCATAAACTACGGAATATATTTTGTGTGATTAAAATAGGAAAAAGCCTTAGCGAAACAAACGTTAACTCATATATATATATATATATATCTATCGAATAACTGGTAATACCACTTTTTGTGGTATTCGTCCAGCATCAGGCATTCCCCCTTCCACTGAAAGTAGAAGTTTATGGAGAATAGAAATTTGCATGCGGCCCCAAGTCAGCATGTATATCCCGGTTAGGGGAGATTACATATAGTATTTCCTAATTGTCACATTGTCACCTATTCTGTACTGGCCAGGCTCAACGTCACTTAACTTCGAGGATCTAACGGGAACTGGTGTGTCAACTTGATTATGCCATATATATATATATATATATTTAGTTCAGAATACCGGAATTTAAATAGTCCAAATATATGTTTTATTTATACAAACATATCAAGGCTACACATCCAGTGGAATTGGTTCGATCGTAGCTTTAATCGATCTCATCAGGTCGAGAAAACATGTCAGTTTTCCAAGTCTTCATATTGAGATGAAAAACAAAATTTGAAGAAAAAAAAACAAAAAAAAAACATGTAACCATTATTATTATATATATATATATATATTTTTTGATTTTATTCCATTAGTTGCGACAAAACTTTTTTTGCCGCAACTAATGAAATAAAATCAAAAAAATATATATTTTGCTCTGAATTTTCATTGAGCACTCTCATAAACCCGGTTTCAACTTCCTTCGGATTCATACCCCCTGGATATTTGTAACAAGTTAATTATATATATATATATATATATATATGAGAAAGGAAGGATGAGAGTTATCCGACGTAATGAGAAATGAAAAACCAAGAGATATTTTTTATATATTCATCAACGTTTCGTCTTTATTTGTAAGACTTCCTCAGGATGATAATTTAAAGAAAAATATCATGCAAGTACATCGAAATATTGGGTTTCTCATCAACCCAATATTTCGATGTACTTGCATGAAATTTTTCTTAAAATTATCATCCTGAGGAACTCTTACAAATAAAGACGAAACGTTGATCAATATATAAAAAATATCTCTTGTTTTTTTCCTTTTTCATTTCCCATATATATATATATATATATATATATGATTACATAGGTTAGTAGTAATAAAGAGATTGCTCAATCACTTTTCTAAGAGCAATATTTATTATACATAGGTAAATGATACAATGATTAGCCAAATTCGGCCCCCACAATGAGGGGGGGGGGGGGGTAACATTACCACCTTATCAGTCAAACCGGCAAAATGGTAAATTGAATGTCATTTCTTGTTTTATTTAAAGTCTATAGGCAAATGTATTATAGTTCATTTGTGCTGCTATAAGCCAAAATAAAACATTTTCTCACGCGCTCCTGTTGTATAAAAGAATCTATTTTTTTTATTCAAATTGTATAAACTTTTTTAAGATGTTCGTTCCGTTTTAAGTATATCTTTTTTGGTACATATATAAAACTGGTATATATATATAAAACTGGTATATATATATAAAACTGGATTCAAGCCAAATTTGCCTTGTTTGAATGCTACTAGTTTTTGCTTTTGTTTTATTTGAAGTGATTACTTCATTGTTATTAGTAATTATAAAGCCTAGCTAAGAAAATCCTTTGTTTCTATATTGAAATGCTGACGTTGGCAATTTCCTTTGTTCAAACTTATTTCCTTTAAAAAGTAAATGTGGGTGTAGTAGAATTACCTTTTTAACATTACTACCCCCCCCCCCCCCAGGTCTCAGTTGAGAGGGATTTGTTTTGTTTTTTAAACCGACAAAGCCTAATGTGAATTGTGAGACTAATGAGCAAATAATAATCTACTTAAAAAAAAAAAAAAAAAAAATTGGAGTTTTGGATTTCGGTTTCGGGGAGGGAAGAAGTATTTAGGGAGCAAAATATCAAATTATCGCTAAATTACGGACAACCATTTGGCTACATCCCCTCCCTCATCTGACTCCTTTGTTAAAGGTTTGTAATTAAAGTTAATAATTAAATGACAAGACCGGGTATTCTTAAGATGCATCCAGTCAATCTGAGTGTTTAGTAATTAAAATGCTATTTCAACAAAAGCGTCACCGACTGACGGACAAAGCCTCTTATTTAGATGCGTGGACGCATTTAAAACGGTAAAAATCATTTAAACAGAAGAACGGCGTTGGCATTTTTTCACAACCAATTTCTTCTCTCATTTTGTAAGAATTTCTGTTTGAAATGAGGAGCTCCAGCCCCGGTCGCATCCCTGTGCTTGTTTTACAAATACTTCCACGGAATGTGTTTTGATGAACTTACTACACTTGTACCTCCCCCACGTAAATACCCTCGATCCACACAACTAGCAGCAAAATCCCACCCCTTTGCTTTAGCAATACCTAGATGCTGAAAGATTTGGAATTCTTTCCGTTTCCTACCCCCCCCCCCCGACAGTACTAACATGCAGAAATGTAAATATAATGTGAACAAACATTTTGCTACACAACTTCCAAAGTTGCCCCCTATAAATCTGACCCTTATCACAGTAGCTCTTTACGCTCCAGTGCCAGGCTGGATTCGAGTTCTGTCAAGGCTACTGCATCACTTTCACTAATACCCTTGGAAAAGATATGAATCCATATATCCACTCTCCAACTATAGATTAAATAGTAGCGTAAACTAAATTCTGAAGTCTCGGAGAAGGAAAATTCCGAAATAACACTAGTCTTTTTCTGCTTATTCTGGCATTGTTTCCAGTTGTACTAGACTTCTTACCACTGAACACCCATAATGTCGCTTCAAGGGGTATGGTTGAAGATTGTACAGCCCTTGCTTCATGACAAACTCCACGCAAGGACCCTTACAGATATCCATTGTCTCTTAAAATTGAAAGCAGGCTTCTTGTATACTAATAAAACATACTCATTAAATAAAACCTTTATTTAAAAAATGTTATTACGGTCTATTGAATAAATTATATATATATAATTCATTTAAGCATGTCTGATTAAAACGATAGATCTAGCTATAGACTTAAGTGTGTTTGAAAATGTCTGATACCTCTTTCGTACATAGGTGTCAAAATTGGAAGATAGGGGAAAACAACGATGAGTGGAATGCTGGTCAGCATGTGCCCTTTAAATACACACCCGCTTCTCCATTTCATTGGCTTCATTCTATTTCCCTCCCTGATGTTAAGACCGGCTGCCCACAGACACCTCTCTGTCTATACACTGAAGAAGGTTTCAGGTAGTGACCGAAAATTCTGCTTAAAACATTCTGTATCCCTATACGTCAATCTAATATATAAAGTTAAAGCGATTTTTCCCTGTACCTTCTTGAAGAATAGGAAAATAACCACATGCATCACAGGCTACTAAACTCACCACTATATTATGCTTACTCACTCGAGCGTGTTTTAGTAAATTAGTTATTTTTCTCCAGCTAACACTAAGCATTACTTTTGGCCCACCATCTTCGACTCTCCTCAAAACATACTCCATATAGGTGGTAGCAAAAACTTTTCCACTCTAACACTTTAGAACTGACACTCCCCCCATCGATACCGGGAACTAATAAACAACGTCTACTTTAAAAAAAGTGTCTGTTAATATTTACTATTTGTGTGCTATTAATTTACTACATAATACAAAACATTACACACACATTTAATGGACGCTCCCACTAATTCCGCTGAATTTCGAGAATATCAGATTACATTATTTCTACCTATTACATAAACATTTATAGTCATTCCGGTTTTTAGAGAATGCAATTAACAAACATAGTTCTTTGCAGTATTTCATCTTTTAACATGGCGGCTTCAATTTCTTTAACAACTCGACTTCAGAATTACGCCAATATACTCGACAGACCAATAAAGTGTACATTTTCTGATCTACACCTTTCACATGCATAATATTTTTAAAAATGTAAAAAAAACAAAAAAACATCGATTTCTTGGTATAGAAATAACCCAAAACTTGTGACTGGTGGACACTACATTCGGTCGCCTTACAGTGGATTGTACGATAACATGCATGGCAGCTACTGCCTAGCTTCGTTTAAATGACCTATTTTTCAAAGATTTTATACTTGCTTCCGTGGCAGAATCGGTAGTAACGTAGATCCAAGACCGAGAGGTTTATACTTCGATCCCAGTCATCTCACAAAACATTATTGAAATTTGGCCTACGAGGAAAGAGAGGACTATAGGTTGGATTTTTTAAAACCAATGTTATTATGTAGTCATTTGAAAATAAATCAATGTAATATGTAGTACTTTAATAATTGTGAATATCATTCCGAATTGCCCTATTTGCGTTCGGTCGGATGTTGACAAATTTTAATTCATTCTTTTCTATTTCTCCCGTGCAACGCCGGGGGACGGGTCGAGCTACGTAATAATAAAAACACAAATTTTACATTAATTTTTTTATACATACACACTAATTATATATATATATATATATATATATATATATATATATATATATATATATATATATATATACACACACATACGCACTAGCTGTACCTATCTTGCATTGGCTGGCAGTAAAATAAAAACGACTGACTTGTTTACGAAAAATCAATCTTAATTTTGCAATCAAATTATTTTGTGAAATAGGAATTTAAAAAAGCTCGTTTTAGTACTTGACACTAATCGATTAATAGTAAAGAATGATTATAATTAATGTGGATGCAAGAAACACAAACTCAGTATAATTGCACACGATAACCTCTCTTTAATCTGCTTTGGTGAGTAAGGGAAAATGTCTATACTAATACTTTTCTTAGCCGGAATAATTATTTTCAGGGGGAAAAAAAAACGAAAAAAAAACGAATTGAAATAAAATATAGTTGTGCCAATAACAGTAGAAGGAAAATCGAAAAGTTAGGCCAGTTCAAATCAAGTATCGCTATGTCAGACAGATTGCTATTTGGATCTGACTTCGAAAATCCGGCAACATAACTTTATGTTAGAAGATATGCAAACTGTATTTCTGTAGTAGTTGACCTCCATATAATTACAATTTTAACATTGCAACAAAAATACAGAAACAAAAACTTGAACGAATTGCAAGCATAAATCGCAAAACAAGGCAATTACAAGTTCTGAATTATTATTTAGTCAATCAATCGAATAAAACTAAAGAGAACAAATCTTATTCTCACAGCGTATTGAGTTTGCTGCTTCGTGAGATGTTCAAACGAAATACAAACAATGCCGGTGGTTTTTCTTTCTCCTTTCATTTTACTGTCTTTATATACTTAATCTCTGTACTAATAAAATTATCAGACAAGATCGCGTGTGCGTGTCTTGTGACTACGAGAATTGAATTATTTTTGTTATTTATTTACTATCAGTCGAATATTTATTGAAATAAAAAATGCAATAGCATGAAATAAAACGAAATAAATAAAAAATTATTTAAAAAAATAATTACAAATGAAATCCACCACAAGATATTCCGTAAATAAGTCAGCCATTTTAATCTTTTATGGTTGAATTTTAAAAACAAACAAACGAATTACTTCATGACCCTTCGACATATGAAAGCATTTAAACTATTGAATAGAAAAGCATTTTTGGTTTTTAAATTTAACAAAGCCTCATGCGATTGAAAGCTATTTGCATCCAATAATTTTATAAATGAAAAAAAAAAAAAAACTAGTTATAGTTTCATAACTTGGTTCAATTAATAATTTAATGACCAAATAATAGCGTAATAATTAAATTTAACTTTCAAAATCCCATTTAAAACACAAAACAAAATAGAAAAACACCCGAGTACCGGCGGATAGGTACAGCCGGTATAATATATTTTTGTGTATATAACCGTAACACATTTAAGTAGCTTTTAAATTATTATTTGTACATTAATAACACACACATATATATATATATATATATAATTAGTAACATATATATATATATATATATATATATAATTAGTAACATATATATATATATATATATATAATTAGTAACATATATATATATATATATAATTAGTAACATATATATATATATATAATTAGTAATATATATATATATAATTAGTAATATATATATATATATATATATATAATTAGTAACATATATATATATATATATAATTAGTAATATATATATATATAATTAGTAATATATATATATATAATTAGTAATATATATATATATATATATATATATAATTAGTAACATATATATATAATTAGTAACATATATATATATATAATTAGTAATATATATATAATTAGTAACATATATATATAATTAGTAACATATATATATATATATAATTAGTAACATATATATATATAATTAGTAACATATATATATATATAATTAGTAACATATATATATATAATTAGTAACATATATATATATAATTAGTAACATATATATATATAATTAGTAACATATATATATATAATTAGTAACATATATATATATAATTATTAACATATATATATATATATATATATATATATAATTAGTAACATATATATATATATATATATAATTAGTAACATATATATATATATAATTAGTAACATATATATATATATATATATATAATTAGTAACATATATATAATTAGTAACATATATATAATTAGTAACATATATATATATATATATAATTAGTAACATATATATATATAATTAGTAACATATATATATATATATAATTAGTAACATATATATATATAATTAGTAACATATATATATATATATAATTAGTAACATATATATATATATAATTAGTAACATATATATATATATATATATATATATAATTAGTAACATATATATATATATATATATATATATAATTAGTAACATATATATATATATATATATATATAATTAGTAACATATATATATATATATATATATAATTAGTAACATATATATATATAATTAGTAACATATATATATATATATATATAATTAGTAACATATATATATATATAATTAGTAACATATATATATATATATATATATATATATATAATTAGTAACATATATATATATATAATTAGTAACATATATATATATATATATATATATATATATATAATTAGTAACATATATATATATATATATATATATATATATATATATAATTAGTAGATCAGAACTGTAATACAAACATTAATAAATATTACGCTCTATTTTTTTTATTTTTCTTAATCGAGCACTCTGCTGGGATTCACTCCTACTAACCTTATCTATATCTATCTATATCTATCTATGCACACAGAATAATTAGTACACGCACAGAATAATTAGTATATGGCCCTTAAAAATTCAAAAGAAATGTCATTATAAACAGTCGATTTCCGACTTGAATTAAGAGTTAAAAATAAAAAAATCAAGTATAATGGTTAATTTGTGTTCTGACCCCCCGCCCCCACCCCTAAAAAAAACAATTTTTCGATGTCACCTGTTGTATCAACGAAGCCATATACTTTGGTTGACAGCGCTGGGAAAACTTTGATTTTATCATACTTGCTTGATGCTTTTCGAACAGTTTTTTTTTCTCCTCAATACTACGTTTTAGTAATAACAGTGTTTTTTTTTCTTCATGAGAAATAAAATTCATCTAAGTAGAAAAAAAACCCTGATAAGTAGTAAATCCGATAGAGTTGATCTATTTTAAGCGAGGTAAGAAAAAGAGAGGACATGTCATAAGAAATTTTAACTTTATATTTCAGCAACATCTTGATATAAGAAAAAGTGAACATGTTAAGAATTATTATATAAAAAAAACTACAAACATTTTAATTTATTTTAAGATATACAAAGAATATAGTGGGTTAATAGAAATTTTAAAAAATGTGCTAAAAATATATTGTATTAGTTTATGGGCAAATGACCATTATAAAACGATCACATTTTATGAGACTTTCTGAAAGATTAAAAAAACTTACTGAAAAACAGTTTGTCTATTATATACAGTAGTATCTATCTATATACTAATAAAATCGTGTATATACAGTAGTATCTATCTATATTAATAAAATCGTTTATATACAGTAGTATCTATCTCTATATAAAATCGTGTATATACAGTAGTATCTATCTCTATATAAAATCGTGTATATACAGTAGTATCTATCTCTATATAAAATCGTGTATATACAGTAGTATCTATCTCTAATAAAATCGTGTATATACAGTAGTATCTATCTATATTAATAAAATCGTTTATATACAGTAGTATCTATCTCTATATAAAATCGTGTATATACAGTAATATCTATCTCTATAAAAAATCGTGTATATACAGTAGTATCTATCTCTATATAAAATCGTGTATATACAGTAATATCTATCTCTATACTAATAAAATCGTGTATATACAGTAGTATCTATCTCTATATAAAATCGTGTATATACAGTAGTATCTATCTCTAATAAAATCGTGTATATACAGTAGTATCTATCTATATTAATAAAATCGTTTATATACAGTAGTATCTATCTCTATATAAAATCGTGTATATACAGTAGTATCTATCTCTATAAAAAATCGTGTATATACAGTAATATCTATCTCTAATAAAATCGTGTATATACAGTAGTATCTATCTCTATAAAAAATCGTGTATATACAGTAGTATCTATCTCTATACTAATAAAATCGTGTATATACAGTAGTATCTATCTCTATAAAAAATCGTGTATATACAGTAGTATCTATCTCTAATAAAATCGTGTATATACAGTAGTATCTATCTATATTAATAAAATCGTTTATATACAGTAGTATCTATCTCTATAAAAAATCGTGTATATACAGTAGTATCTATCTCTATATAAAATCGTGTATATACAGTAATATCTATCTCTAATAAAATCGTGTATATACAGTAGTATCTATCTCTATAAAAAATCGTGTATATACAGTAGTATCTATCTCTATACTAATAAAATCGTGTATATACAGTAGTATCTATCTCTATAAAAAATCGTGTATATACAGTAGTATCTATCTCTATACTAATAAAATCGTGTATATACAGTAGTATCTATCTATGCTAATAAAATCGTGTATATACAGTAATATCTATCTCTAATAAAATCGTGTATATACAGTAGTATCTATCTCTAATAAAATCGTGTATATACAGTAGTATCTATCTCTATACTAATAAAATCGTGTATATACAGTAGTATCTATCTATTAATAAAATCGTGTATATACAGTAGTATCTATCTCTATAAAAAATCGTGTATATACAGTAGTATCTATCTCTATACTAATAAAATCGTGTATATACAGTAGTATCTATCTATGCTAATAAAATCGTGTATATACAGTAATATCTATCTCTAATAAAATCGTGTATATACAGTAGTATCTATCTCTATACTAATAAAATCGTGTATATACAGTAGTATCTATCTATTAATAAAATCGTGTATATACAGTATATCTATCTCTATATAAAATCGTGTATATACAGTAGTATCTATCTCTATACTAATAAAATCGTGTATATACAGTAGTATCTATCTCTATACTAATAAAATCGTGTATATACAGTAGTATCTATCTATACTAATAAAATCGTGTATATACAGTAGTATCTATCTATGCTAATAAAATCGTGTATATACAGTAGTATCTATCTCTATATAAAATCGTGTATATACAGTAGTATCTATCTCTATACTAATAAAATCGTGTATATACAGTAGTATCTATCTCTATACTAATAAAATCGTGTATATACAGTAGTATCTATCTATACTAATAAAATCGTGTATATACAGTAGTATCTATCTCTATACTAATAAAATCGTGTATATACAGTAGTATCTATCTCTATATAAAATCGTGTATATACAGTAGTATCTATCTCTATACTAATAAAATCGTGTATATACAGTAGTATCTATCTATATATTAATAAAATCGTGTATATACAGTAGTATCTATCTATATATTAATAAAATCGTGTATATACAGTAGTATCTATCTCTATACTAATAAAATCGTGTATATACAGTAGTATCTATCTATATATTAATAAAATCGTGTATATACAGTAGTATCTATCTATATATTAATAAAATCGTGTATATACAGTAGTATCTATCTATATATTAATAAAATCGTGTATATACAGTAGTATCTATCTATATATTAATAAAATCGTGTATATACAGTAGTATCTATCTATATTAATAAAATCGTGTATATACAGTAGTATCTATCTATATTAATAAAATCGTGTATATACAGTAGTATCTATCTATATATTAATAAAATCGTGTATATACAGTAGTATCTATCTCTATACTAATAAAATCGTGTATATACAGTAGTATCTATCTATATATTAATAAAATCGTGTATATACAGTAGTATCTATCTATATTAATAAAATCGTGTATATACAGTAGTATCTATCTATATATTAATAAAATCGTGTATATACAGTAGTATCTATCTATATATTAATAAAATCGTGTATATACAGTAGTATCTATCTCTATACTAATAAAATCGTGTATATACAGTAGTATCTATCTATATATTAATAAAATCGTGTATATACAGTAGTATCTATCTATATATTAATAAAATCGTGTATATACAGTAGTATCTATCTATATTAATAAAATCGTGTATATACAGTAGTATCTATCTATATTAATAAAATCGTGTATATACAGTAGTATCTATCTATATATTAATAAAATCGTGTATATACAGTAGTATCTATCTCTATACTAATAAAATCGTGTATATACAGTAGTATCTATCTATATATTAATAAAATCGTGTATATACAGTAGTATCTATCTCTATACTAATAAAATCGTGTATATACAGTAGTATCTATCTATATATTAATAAAATCGTGTATATACAGTAGTATCTATCTCTATACTAATAAAATCGTGTATATACAGTAGTATCTATCTATATATTAATAAAATCGTGTATATACAGTAGTATCTATCTCTATACTAATAAAATCGTGTATATACAGTAGTATCTATCTATATATTAATAAAATCGTGTATATACAGTAGTATCTATCTCTATACTAATAAAATCGTGTATATACAGTAGTATCTATCTATATATTAATAAAATCGTGTATATACAGTAGTATCTATCTATATACTAATAAAATCGTGTATATACAGTAGTATCTATCTCTATACTAATAAAATCGTGTATATACAGTAGTATCTATCTATATATTAATAAAATCGTGTATATACAGTAGTATATATCTCTATATTAATAAAATCGTGTATATACAGTAGTATCTATCTATATTAATAAAATCGTGTATATACAGTAGTATCTATCTATATTAATAAAATCGTGTATATACAGTAGTATCTATCTATATTAATAAAATCGTGTATATACAGTAGTATCTATCTATATTAATAAAATCGTGTATATACAGTAGTATCTATCTATATTAATAAAATCGTGTATATACAGTAGTATCTATCTATATTAATAAAATCGTGTATATACAGTAGTATCTATCTATATTAATAAAATCGTGTATATACAGTAGTATCTATCTATATTAATAAAATCGTGTATATACAGTAGTATCTATCTATATTAATAAAATCGTGTATATACAGTAGTATCTATCTATATTAATAAAATCGTGTATATACAGTAGTATCTATCTATATTAATAAAATCGTGTATATACAGTAGTATCTATCTATATTAATAAAATCGTGTATATACAGTAGTATATATCTCTATATTAATAAAATCGTGTATATACAGTAGTATCTATCTATATTAATAAAATCGTGTATATACAGTAGTATATATCTCTATATTAATAAAATCGTGTATATACAGTAGTATCTATCTATATTAATAAAATCGTGTATATACAGTATCTATCTATATTAATAAAATCGTGTATATACAGTAGTATCTATCTATATTAATAAAATCGTGTATATACAGTAGTATATATCTCTATATTAATAAAATCGTGTATATACAGTAGTATCTATCTATATTAATAAACTCGTGTATATACAGTAGTATCTATATATAAATAAAATCGTGTATATACAGTAGTATCTATCTCTATACTAATAAAATCGTGTATATACAGTAGTATCTATCTCTATACTAATAAAATCGTGTATATACAGTAGTATCTATCTCTATACTAATAAAATCGTGTATATACAGTAGTATCTATCTATATTAATAAAATCGTGTATATACAGTAGTATATATCTCTATATTAATAAAATCGTGTATATACAGTAGTATCTATCTATATTAATAAAATCGTGTATATACAGTATCTATCTATATTAATAAAATCGTGTATATACAGTAGTATCTATCTATATTAATAAAATCGTGTATATACAGTAGTATATATCTCTATATTAATAAAATCGTGTATATACAGTAGTATCTATCTATATTAATAAAATCGTGTATATACAGTAGTATCTATCTATATTAATAAAATCGTGTATATACAGTAGTATCTATCTATATTAATAAAATCGTGTATATACAGTAGTATCTATATATAAATAAAATCGTGTATATACAGTAGTATCTATCTCTATATTAATAAAATCGTGTATATACAGTAGTATCTATCTCTATACTAATAAAATCGTGTATATACAGTAGTATCTATCTCTATACTAATAAAATCGTGTATATACAGTAGTATCTATCTCTATACTAATAAAATCGTGTATATACAGTAGTATCTATCTCTATACTAATAAAATCGTGTATATACAGTAGTATCTATCTCTATACTAATAAAATCGTGTATATACAGTAGTATCTATCTCTATACTAATAAAATCGTGTATATACAGTAGTATCTATCTCTATACTAATAAAATCGTGTATATACAGTAGTATCTATCTCTATACTAATAAAATCGTGTATATACAGTAGTATCTATCTCTATACTAATAAAATCGTGTATATACAGTAGTATCTATCTCTATACTAATAAAATCGTGTATATACAGTAGTATCTATCTCTATACTAATAAAATCGTGTATATACAGTAGTATCTATCTCTATACTAATAAAATCGTGTATATACAGTAGTATCTATCTCTATACTAATAAAATCGTGTATATACAGTAGTATCTATCTCTATACTAATAAAATCGTGTATATACAGTAGTATCTATCTCTATACTAATAAAATCGTGTATATACAGTAGTATCTATCTCTATACTAATAAAATCGTGTATATACAGTAGTATCTATCTCTATACTAATAAAATCGTGTATATACAGTAGTATCTATCTCTATACTAATAAAATCGTGTATATACAGTAGTATCTATCTCTATACTAATAAAATCGTGTATATACAGTAGTATCTATCTCTATACTAATAAAATCGTGTATATACAGTAGTATCTATCTCTATACTAATAAAATCGTGTATATACAGTAGTATCTATCTCTATACTAATAAAATCGTGTATATACAGTAGTATCTATCTCTATACTAATAAAATCGTGTATATACAGTAGTATCTATCTATACTAATAAAATCGTGTATATACAGTAGTATCTATCTATACTAATAAAATCGTGTATATACAGTAGTATCTATCTCTATACTAATAAAATCGTGTATATACAGTAGTATCTATCTCTATACTAATAAAATCGTGTATATACAGTAGTATCTATCTCTATACTAATAAAATCGTGTATATACAGTAGTATCTATCTCTATACTAATAAAATCGTGTATATACAGTAGTATCTATCTCTATACTAATAAAATCGTGTATATACAGTAGTATCTATCTCTATACTAATAAAATCGTGTATATACAGTAGTATCTATCTCTATACTAATAAAATCGTGTATATACAGTAGTATCTATCTCTATACTAATAAAATCGTGTATATACAGTAGTATCTATCTCTATACTAATAAAATCGTGTATATACAGTAGTATCTATCTCTATACTAATAAAATCGTGTATATACAGTAGTATCTATCTCTATACTAATAAAATCGTGTATATACAGTAGTATCTATCTCTATACTAATAAAATCGTGTATATACAGTAGTATCTATCTCTATACTAATAAAATCGTGTATATACAGTAGTATCTATCTCTATACTAATAAAATCGTGTATATACAGTAGTATCTATCTCTATACTAATAAAATCGTGTATATACAGTAGTATCTATCTCTACTAATAAAATCGTGTATATACAGTAGTATCTATCTCTATACTAATAAAATCGTGTATATACAGTAGTATCTATCTCTATACTAATAAAATCGTGTATATACAGTAGTATCTATCTCTATACTAATAAAATCGTGTATATACAGTAGTATCTATCTCTATACTAATAAAATCGTGTATATACAGTAGTATCTATCTCTATACTAATAAAATCGTGTATATACAGTAGTATCTATCTCTATACTAATAAAATCGTGTATATACAGTAGTATCTATCTCTATACTAATAAAATCGTGTATATACAGTAGTATCTATCTCTATACTAATAAAATCGTGTATATACAGTAGTATCTATCTCTATACTAATAAAATCGTGTATATACAGTAGTATCTATCTCTATACTAATAAAATCGTGTATATACAGTAGTATCTATCTCTATACTAATAAAATCGTGTATATACAGTAGTATCTATCTCTATACTAATAAAATCGTGTATATACAGTAGTATCTATCTCTATACTAATAAAATCGTGTATATACAGTAGTATCTATCTCTATACTAATAAAATCGTGTATATACAGTAGTATCTATCTCTATACTAATAAAATCGTGTATATACAGTAGTATCTATCTCTACTAATAAAATCGTGTATATACAGTAGTATCTATCTCTATACTAATAAAATCGTGTATATACAGTAGTATCTATCTCTATACTAATAAAATCGTGTATATACAGTAGTATCTATCTCTATACTAATAAAATCGTGTATATACAGTAGTATCTATCTCTATACTAATAAAATCGTGTATATACAGTAGTATCTATCTCTATACTAATAAAATCGTGTATATACAGTAGTATCTATCTCTATACTAATAAAATCGTGTATATACAGTAGTATCTATCTCTATACTAATAAAATCGTGTATATACAGTAGTATCTATCTCTACTAATAAAATCGTGTATATACAGTAGTATCTATCTCTATACTAATAAAATCGTGTATATACAGTAGTATCTATCTCTATACTAATAAAATCGTGTATATACAGTAGTATCTATCTCTATACTAATAAAATCGTGTATATACAGTAGTATCTATCTCTATACTAATAAAATCGTGTATATACAGTAGTATCTATCTCTATACTAATAAAATCGTGTATATACAGTAGTATCTATCTCTATACTAATAAAATCGTGTATATACAGTAGTATCTATCTCTATACTAATAAAATCGTGTATATACAGTAGTATCTATCTCTACTAATAAAATCGTGTATATACAGTAGTATCTATCTCTATACTAATAAAATCGTGTATATACAGTAGTATCTATCTCTATACTAATAAAATCGTGTATATACAGTAGTATCTATCTCTATACTAATAAAATCGTGTATATACAGTAGTATCTATCTCTATACTAATAAAATCGTGTATATACAGTAGTATCTATCTCTATACTAATAAAATCGTGTATATACAGTAGTATCTATCTCTATACTAATAAAATCGTGTATATACAGTAGTATCTATCTCTATACTAATAAAATCGTGTATATACAGTAGTATCTATCTCTATACTAATAAAATCGTGTGCCTTTATGTGTGCGGGTTTCTCGCCTCTACATGACTTACATGCTATTATTTACTGTTAACCGGAGTAGCTATTGAAATCAAACATGAAATAACGTAAAATAAAATTCAATTTTAAAATCCTATTTAAAAAATAATTTAATTACGAAATTAACTCCACCAGAATGCATTTCGGTAAATTCATAAACAAGTCAGCGATATTGATCTTTTGTAAATAGTTAAAATAGCTGCAGCTGGTTATACTAATTTATAGCAAGTTTAAGATCTAAAATTGAATCAATAAAACCAAAAGAAAAAAATTTAAAAACTCACGAACTTGCTTTACATAATTTCATCAAATTCAACCGAATATAGGAAACTGTCTTTTTCATTCAATATCTTGACTGGTAGGCAGACGGATATTTTGGTTAAAGTTCACCAGAAAATAAAGTTTTGTTTTTCGATTTTGAAGTATTCTTTTTGAAAAGAAGTTTTAAAAAGGTTGTCATTTTTCAAATATTTTCACTTCATATGTCAATAAACTAATGAATTTTGTATATTCTTAAATATGCTTTAAAAAGAAGCTAAAATTTAAACTTTCAGCGTGTAATTAAGCTCACGTAAAACTCGTATTTTTAATTTCGTTTTAACTATTTCATATTTTGGGCTAAAGTGTCCCTACGAAAATATAATTGGTCAAAATTCACTTTTGGTATATTTTAAGGAAATTTCATATACACACACACAAAAAAAATAAATTGGTAGACGGATCCAGAATCTTTTCACACCAGAGAGTTTGACTCAACTATTATTTTTTTAGAAAATTTTACCAGATATTTTTTTAACCCCATGTTCTTTTTTTTCTCTCCAAATATTATTATATGAAATTTTGGGGCATTAATTGAATATCTGAATAAATTTATTGATATTTTTCGGCCATCTTAAAACATTAAAAATGTTGAACGAGTGGGTTGCTTCAAATTCAATATGAAGCAATTTGGTTCAAATTGTATTTCATAAATTATCCAAAGAAAAATGAATAAATCTAAAATGTCATAAACAGATCCGATCTAAAGCTCAAGAGTTAATTATACATACGTATACATATTATATATGAAATTCCAGAATTAGCAGCTCATTTCTTCACAAAAATAGCACCCTCATAATATTTTCCCTGAATTAGAAAATTAAAAGTAAGATTTATAACCATAAACCCGTTTGTCAATAAAAGCAGTAGTAGTGGTGGTGTGGCATCTTTTTAAAAAAAAGGCTGACGTTTTGGCCAACTATAAAATAATTACCATTCTATTGTTTTACTGTATACCAAACCTGTTCGGATTATTCAATACAAAATCCAATCATTTTGGTAAAAGTGTTATGCTTCAAATCCTTAATATCTTTAAATATTTAATAAATTCATTTGTTTTGTATAGAAATGGTTTGTATGTAGATTAATTTTATTGTAAGCAAATATTTTCTAAATAGTCCGGAATTTGATCAATTATATTTAACCCACAGATGGAGCCGTGACAGGTACCACTTCGAATGGGTCAATCCCGAAACTCCCAAAATTTTAACGATCTGAAATAGTACTTACATTACCTATACAAATCTCGAACATATTGTTTTAATTGGTGCGTCTCTATGTGGGAGGGGGGGGGGCTTTATATTTTAATTAATTGCGCTTTCAAAATAAGTTAAATTGAACACACTTAGAATTTACGTGAAATAATCTGGCCTGGTTTCTCATTTGTAATTTTAACTTATTTCATATTTGGGGCTAAAATGTGCCCCCCCCCTCCAACAATTATCTCGTGTGTGATTATTGTTTAAAAGTTAAAAATGTTAGTCAAGAAAGGACACTTTTGTGTCAGACTTTTCAAAAAAAAAAATAATAATAATAATTAACAGGTTGATCACACAAAAATAATTTATTCGCATTAATTTATTTCTGTTCCATATTTACATTAGAACTTAATCAAAAATCACGTATGTAAAAAGGGCTCCTTGCAATATTCTCAAGTGATAGAATCATAAAACCCGAGTCCTTATTTACGGAAGATGGGTCTCTTTGCCACACTGTTAAAAACACAAAATTGGTTGCGTCAAAATGAAATTAAAAACACTTCCGTGGTTCAGTCAGTTGCCAGATATAAACCCTAACCTCGAACACCTGAGACAGTTTGACTGAAGTTTAAAAAAAAAAAAAAGAAAAAGAAAAAGAGTCAGACACCATTTTCAAAAGCAGAAGTTTTAAGGCTGCTGAGTAAAACAATTCCTGAAGATAATGTTCGTATGCCTAAAAGGGTCATTGAATTAAAAATGCAACGGCAACGACGTCAAGTCAGTATTAGTAAATTGTCATATTTCCATTGAATAATTAATATTTAAAATAAATACCGACGGTTATATGGCTGTCTATTTCTGTCATGTAAAAGTTACACACGCATATTGCTGAAAAAATAACGTTCATAACAAAAATCTTTTTATTGTATTAGAGGGGAAACATTGTTTACTAAATAGCAACATTTCAAACTATTCTGAAAAGTTTGCAGTAAAAAGTCTGATTTTTAGATGCGTCCAAGTTTTTCTAGAAGTCCGTAGGTCAATTGGTTCGTCACGCTTAAATTTGAAATGAACATTTTCAGCGCGAAACGCGCAGATTGAATCGACGCATTTTTGTTTAATCGTTTTGTCAGTTAAAAAAAAGGCAATAGCGTAATTGAATAAATTAATAGAAATCTGGAATCCACAGATATACGATGAAAAATAGTTTACCCATGATAACCTTTTGGTTGGGGGCAAGGTGTGGTATCTGTTCTGACGCTACACTTCATCTTTTGTCTTTCGTCAGTGAAGAAGAGGAGGGAGGAGGAGGGGCTAGATTTTCCTCACATTAAAAATCGACCTTGTGTCTAACTGTCCTCGTACAGTAAATAGGGAGTTGTGATTAACTAAACTGAAGTCTAATATTTGTGAGCTTTATTTTTCAGTGCAAGTTATAACAGTGAAAATAATGCTTAAATATTTAGAAATGGTTGTAAAACAGACAAAAATATCGAATTAAAAACAAAATCTAATACCTTTGTACATGCTAAAGAAAAATTACTTGAATATATCTGAGAATTTTAATAAAGTTGAAAAATATAGAAATTCAAGAAAAATGATTAAAATCTGAGAGTTTTTAATAGTTTACAACTTATTCACTAACCCACCAATCTAAAATAAAAACAAAAATGAAAAAAATAACATTTTTCTGAAATTTGCACAAATTGAAATGAATCTGAAAATATCTTGCAGCTAAAATAAGTGACTAAAAACAAATAATTTTTTTTTTCAAGTCTGTCTGTAATGGTTGGGAGGCAAGTTTTTCATAAGTAATGAAGTACTGTTTATCATGTGAAGATGCGCAGGATATAAAAATAAATATAAATAAAATAAAGTTCTAAACGCAAGACCGCGCATTAGCAGGATATACAAACAATGCCGAAAAGTATTTATATATTTATATATATATATATATATATATATATATATATATATATATATGAAAAAAAAAATTAAATTAAATAAAATAGAGACAAAATAGCAATTTTAATTTAAACTTAATTACTTTATTTTGATAATGATCCGTATTTATGTTCATGGAACGAACTAGAACAAATAAAAATCAAAGAGAAAAAGAAAATAACTCAAAGATGATGCTTTTGAATTATTGAAAAAAATAAATAAATAAATAAACAACAAAAAAAAATTGAAAAGAGAAAAGAACAAAGTAGGAAGTAGGACACGCATATTTGCACTGAATGACTCCAGAAAAGAAGCTACCTGTTGTTTGCACCTCGTAACCCCTTACGTTATTTCTACAGGTCACAGAGTGTGCACTCACTCTTCTTCTCAGATTGTTCTTGTAGTCGTCAGTACAGTCAGCTTCACAACTACGCGATTTAGATCTGTCATCCCTCCGCCTCCCCAAACACACACATCGAAATATCAGGAATAAATGGAGAAACTATAAAAAATAAAATAAAAACAGAAACAAAAAAAAAACGTAATTTTTTTCTCTCCTTTTTTCTTTCATGTTGGGGTACCAATACCAAAATAACTATTAATTCTGAGTAGTGGATGATGCCATCCAACACTTACTCTGATTACCGGTTCCACCCATTTACGACAACGGAAGTGCATTTTCAAAAATAGCAAAACAAATAATAATAAAAATACAATTATATTAAGAGACGGGATGGGTTGTCAATAACAACGATGATGACTCGTTTTATAATAAAGTTTGACATTACAGACAGTAGACACTATTATTATTACGAGCGAAAAGAGTTTTAAAAAACTTGCGGTTTTAAAAATGTGATGAATCAAAAAAAAATGTATCTAATTAACCGAAAAGAATTTTAAAAACGATTCGCATATCGCCAGTAATGGAGTCATTCAGGATAAATTCATTGCAATTTAATTACTACTTATTTATTTCTTTGCAAACGTTACTATTGGCGACATAAAAGATGTTAAAGGAAATATAGTTGAGAAATTAGTCCCAAACTAGTTTGCTTTCATACCAGTTTAGGATACATCTCCGACAGTGGATTTGTTGCTGTGGTATGATTCTGTTCAGTCCTAAGAGGCTTTAACTTTTCTTTGAAAAGGGAGAAGTTTATTGCTAATCGTCTGAGGCACTCCTACTGGGGAACACCGATGGGGCTGCTCATCCATTTTTGTAGGTTAGAATGCACGTCTAGTACATCGTCTTTTCAAAACCCCACCGCATGTTAACGCAAACACGTCACATGAGTAGGTCAACAAAATAAAATGTTTGTGACTAATTTCCCAACTATATTTCCTTTAAAATCTTGTGTCGATCATTACTAACTTTTGACTATTTATTTAAATAAATATATTTTAAACGCATTTACTTCCCTGCTGACTACAACATAGTCGTCTTCAAGTCCAATGTAAACAAATACTTGTCGTGTCGCCCTCTTAAATAATAAAACCTCTGCCAATTACACCTATCATTTCAAATCCTCTCATAGTAGTGTTCATCATCCAACTGACAATATCATTATCCCTTATCCTCCAGTGGATTTTGGCCTTGATAAGTGGTAAATTATTTACACAAAGAACTTTTTTTTAAATAGCATCAGCAATAATATACAGTTTCAGAATTAAGACATCGAAAATATTTTGGTTTTTGTCTACCGAAACTTTTGAAATAATGAGATTTGTTTATTTTGTTTTTAATGTTTTTACATATTTTTTTTTATTTTTTTTATTGCTCATAAATTTATATATTTTGTTTTGCTCAACAAAACCTCGCTCTGCTGAATTAAGTTTGGTGGGGGTAGGTGTGCCTAAATATTTTAGTTTTAGCAGGACCTACAGACGAATGCCTTTATTTATATGTAGATTTCTCTCATCGACTTTTTGTAAACAATCAAGTTTTAAATATATAAAAAAATTTGTAAAAAAAAAAAATTTTTTAAATGAAACCAAATAAACAGATAAGGATTAAAAAAAAATTTTTTTTGAGTAATTAATATTTTTATAGTAATTAATATTTTTATTCAATAAATGGTAAGAAAATAAAACAGCAAGAAACGTATATTGATAAATAAGGAACAGATTTTGGTAGTACCTCTTTACCCCCCCCCACACACACACACGGTTGTTTTTGTAATA
Source organism: Sepiola atlantica (assembly GCA_963556195.1). NCBI lineage: Eukaryota > Metazoa > Mollusca > Cephalopoda > Sepiida > Sepiolidae > Sepiola > Sepiola atlantica. The sequence goes on along the minus strand of OY744537.1, from coordinate 72,347,276 downwards.
TGAGGAAAATTCAGCTCCCAAAAATGGGTGATTCGAGAATGGAACGAAAACTATGGTGTATGGAATATTAATAGACAATCTAGTATATATGGTGTATGGAATAGACAATCTAGTACATATATAAACATATGTTATTCATACATTGAAATGTACGATTTAGTTAAAGAGTATGGGCACTGCAAATTATGAATGAAAGAACATATTGTAAATTTGAGAATGTCTTGTATATTTAGACCTGGTATAAGAGTATTGATTTACTCCTCTCCAGGAGTTAGGCACAATGCCAGTTTTTATCTTACTCCCACAAGATGTGACCCAAGGTCGGGTCGGGGAAGTGAGGTTTAAACATTGCCTGGGCAGCCACGTCGGCATTCCCCGGTAGGGGCGCCTCAAACTTACTCCCCCCCAAAGAGGGGAGGCAAAGCCTGGGAGGGTGGACCTCCTAGAACTGCACAGGACAGACCCATAGACCGGCGTAAATCAAGCCCCGAAGGCCAAGACAATACCAGTCTATGGGGTGCAGTATCCATCGGAACAGATACTACACTTTGATCTTAGCCAAAAGGCCAAGAACCAACCTGGTATAAGAGTAGCTTTTAACGATATCATTGCTCAAAATTATATTAAACAAATGCTTAATATTAGTGGTTTAGAGTCACATAAGGCTCTACTGGAAAAACGGTATATTTTATATATTAGATTCAATATTTACGCATACTAAAAATTAAGGCAGAAAATGAATTGGTCTAAATTATTTTATATTTTCATGCGCTCGAGTGAGGGGGGGGGGGGGGCATCATTAACAGAGGTGGTCAAGCATCATAACTATTCATTCAAGTTAAATTATCACTTGAAAGATAGTGTGCATGATACTCCTTTCTTCTACTATATAAAAGTCAGCTGAATTATCTAAGTTAGACCTAAATACCATTGCATCTGACAAATTGATATTTTATTCCGTCTAGCCTTTTCTTTCATTGAACGTTGGTGCATGTTGTTTAAATCAATACATTTTCATTCGATTTAATTTCTTTGCAAATACAATTTATCCTCCTCAAAATATTTTCTGTAGGAAAGTCAACTTTCTTTTTAGCAACAAATGTAAAGTACAGATGGAAGGCATTTTTGATATCAGCAGAAAATTTCGCTAATTAGAGTAAATAGTATTACGAATACATTCGTTTATTTCTACTAAAGAAACGTTAAAAACAATTTTATTCTTGGACGTGGAAACAAATAGATAATATCTGAAAACTTTTACATTTCGATATTGGATCATGTGACACGTCCTTCCGGTGTCTACAGAAAAATATCACATGACACTAGCTTCTTCGATTACAGGTTAACGCCAGGTAGGTCAAACCTAAAAATTATGTTAATGAAGATAAAATGTTTTCTTTCTAAAATTACGGGACCAGTACTCCAGTCATTACTCTTTTATTTAATATATAAAATCGTGTTGAATTTTCGACATCAGACCTAAATAGCTTCCATCCTAAAATATTAATATTCCATTCTGGAGAGACATTTCCTTTTCTTTAGCATTGATCCATGTTGTTAAAAAAAATGTAATTTGCTTTTATTTATTTGCAAATACAATTATTCTTGCTTGCAATATTTATGGCAGGGAAGACCTTTTCTACAGCAAATATCAATTATAGATTGAAGCTATTTTTTTTTTATATCAGCAGCAAATTTCACTATCATTACAAAATAGTAATACTGATACATTGTTTCGTTTATATAACTGCTAAAAATCAATTTTCATTCAGATAGAAACTGGCGTGGAAATAAATAGGTAATACCTGAAAACTTAATTTTGATGTCGAAATAGATCACGTGATACATAATTCATAAATGTCTTCATTCCTGAGCATAACTCAAATAATTGATCAATATTATAATAGTTGTCTACCTTAGAACTAAAATGTTATTTCTTTTTCTTTATAAATGTAAAAATATACAAACGAATCAAAATTAAAATGCTTTTACTTCATCCAGGGCAACGTTAGTTATTTATAGAACAATGCTTGTGGTTAGCTTTAAGAATCCTGCATACTGATTTCGATTTCAGCGACCGGCTCTTCCTTCCACTATTTGATTGTTGACTTATTTGTGTCCTCTACTTTTTCATAAATTTCAAGTTTGCATTTATATATAATATATATTTAGGCAGCAAATTGTTTATGCAATTTTCTCTTTTCGTCATTAAAAAATAATAACTCGTATCCATACTCCATAAATTACCACCGGAGAGCCGGTAACTTGCTCGCCTAGTTGAGGCAATTAAAAAAAAAAAAAAAAAAAAAAAAAAAGAAGAAGTAGGAAATTCTATCATCTTTAATCAGACATCTATCGATATATATATATATATATATATATATATATATATATATATATATATATTCAATTTGATTATGTGTTTAGTATTCTTATTCTATGAATATAGAAACAGTTGAAATTGTGCGGATAAACACGTTCAAATCAACGCATTCTCCCACCGGCTAAAATTATTTGTTGCTGATCATTCAGACGAATCAACATTGTGTCCATTACTCTAATTGATAGCCTTTCTTTTAGTTTCTTTAAAACAATTACTTTCGCCATTCATTTCTTAATTTTTTTTTTATTTACTTAATATAGAATACTTTCTCATTAAATACAGGTTTGCTTCATTCATATATTTTCCAATAGTTAATTTATTTTTGTTTTGTATTATCATTCTATAGAGATGCTGTGATACAAGCATTTCGCGTTACGCTGGTAGAAATACTGTCTCAGATTCGAGAAAGTCATTCGCTGATGATCATGCCGACAAATAAAAACTTATTTTCACCGAATTCCGAAACATAACTTTCCATTTCTAAACATTGGAAATTCGATGCATTTTTTTCTAACAATTGTTTTCATTAGATTTAGATTTTTAAAAAAAGCAAAAGAAAAGGGAAGAAAAAAAAAGTTTGTTTTTTATTGTTTGTTTCATGTTTATACGAGAAAAATAAACACATCACATAAGAACTTTCAAATATATCAAATATTTGTTCGTAATTGTTTGCTAGATGAAAATAAATATTTTTTTTTTTCAGATTTCCTACTTCAATCATGTAAATTATTTTGAGTTCAATGGTTTTTTTTTTTTTTTGCATCCCTTGTGTAGCCTTTTTTATCTGTTAATTGTAACGTACTCCCACCCCAACGAAAAAAAAAACTATTACATTTCCAAACAACACCGGTTGGTCTAGCTAAAAGACAAACCCCTTTATTCCCTGTTCATAATTTAAGTATGTTTTCTCGAGACAGAAATAAATTGTCCAATAGTTTTAATTCAATTGAAATGGCATATGCTGATTTTCCAGACAGGCAATTAAAAAATGAGCACAATAAAATCGATCTAAATCAAACTTGGGTTTGTCACCTCGAGTAGATTTCATCATGCCATATATATATATCACACACAAGTTTTTATTAAACAAAATTAACAACTTTTGCCAATTGATCCCTTTATTTCATTCTGTAATTTTTCTGTGTCGTAATATCAGGGTCACAATTAGTAACGACTTAACCATGGAAAACTAAAAAGAAGAATTGTCTAATCAAATTTGTTTGAATGAGCTGCTGCTGCTGTTGCCTAAACACACGCACGAGATTAAGACAAACTAATCCCTTCCCAACAATGACTATTGTAGTAAGTTTCTACATTACTTCTTACTGTACAAGATCAGCTCTGTCTTGTAGGTGTGTCTACTACAAATATCCTCATAGTAATCAAAGTCATCATCGTTAAGTTTGTGGTTGTAACAGGTGGGTTTTTTTTTTTTACAACATAAACCAGTAAGAGTTATTTATTATGAAACTGGGGAGGAAGCTCCCCACGAAGAGTCAAAGAGATATAATAAAAATCCCTAAACTGATATATAGAAACAAAGTTATTTATTATGAAACTGGGGAGGAAGCTCCCCACGAAGAGTCAAAGAGATATAATAAAAATCCCTAAACTGATATATAGAAACAAAGTTATTTATTATGAAACTGGGGAGGAAGCTCCCCACGAAGAGTCAAAGAGATATAATAAAAATCCCTAAACTGATATATAGAAACAAAGTTATTTATTATGAAACTGGGGAGGAAGCTCCCCACGAAGAGTCAAAGAGATATAATAAAAATCCCTAAACTGATATATAGAAACAAAGTTATTTATTATGAAACTGGGGAGGAAGCTCCCCACGAAGAGTCAAAGAGATATAATAAAAATCCCTAAACTGATATATAGAAACAAAGTTATTTATTATGAAACTGAGGAGGAAGCTCCCCACGAAGAGTCAAAGAGATATAATAAAATATTATCCCTAAACTGATATATAGAAACAAAGTTATTTATTATGAAACTGGGGAGGAAGCTCCCCACGAAGAGTCAAAGAGATATAATAAAAATCCCTAAACTGATATATAGAAACAAAGTTCTTGCAAGTTAGAAACTGACAAGATCATTTTAACAAGCAACTGCAAGTTGACAGTGTTATGTGCAGTGGGAGGCAAGTAAACTTTTTGAAGCCCATAACTTCTGTTATGTAATCTCTATAAGGAAACGAGATTACTACACCAGTAGAAACCTTGTGACGATAACTATCATGCGGACAACAGTCTGAAAATATAAAAGTAATATAAACAACTTGCAAGGCCGTATTTCGGCGTTACCCAAGAAAATTGAGAAAAAACAAGAATTTCAACCCCCAGAAGTAAACTGGCCGGAAAGACTCTTTTCACATAAAATGCTAAGACCTCTATTCCTGATACCCAAAATGCTAAGTTTCTATCCAAGATATAAACAGAACTATGGGTTGTAATAAAGTGAAAACAACTATTGAATTAGAAAACAATAAGAACGAATAGTGAATTAATTAGGTGTTCTTTTACAAGGCAATATGCAAATTAGTTAACCTTAAAACGTTGAATAATGAAAAAATATTGGGCATTAAGTAAATCAAAAATGAATATTGGAGGAAAAGTAAATGATTTTGTCAGTTACTAAACATTTTTCTTTCTTTTTTTTTTTTTAACTATTACTTGTTTATTATAATCTAACATTTTTATATTAAACATAATATTCACATTTTCATTATTTGCATATTGAAATATTCATAAAATCATTCACATGTATTTAAATAACATGTCAATGTTTTACAGAATTTCAAGTTTCATTATATAAAAAATTATAAAGTATTAATTTAACTTATTTTTGCATAGAATGACGTAGAGAAGAGAACATCCCTCAGTAAATTTCGAAGTCGATTTTGTACTCTGTCAATGCAGGAACGAGTACTCCGAGCGGCACCTCCCCAGATGTGACAACAGTACTCCATCTTAGGACTTATTTGACTCTTATACAAGTAGAGGGTTGCGTCAAAAGTGAGGTACTTTCTGGAGCGGTAGAATGATCCAACCATTTTTCCAGTGACCTTAGCAATGGATCAGATGTATCTTCCATTTCCAGTCTGAAGTAGGTCAGTCCCAGAGCGTGAAAACGTTCGGTGCACATCCTCCACTCTATAATAAAGACCAATGTGTATTTATTTGTATAGAAATAAATATAAAGCCATCCCATCACAGAAAAGTTAGTGAGTAAAAAGCTAGTCCTCCCCGGAAGAAACCATTTCAAGTGGTGAGGAGAGTGAGAAAGCAAATGGCAAATTAGACATCCCTCGCCACATGAAATGAATTTGAAAAGAAATCCTCCACTAGTCAACAGTAGGTATTTTTCTTTAGGTCATCAGAAATGATAATTTATATATGAACGATTAATTCTATAATGAATATTAGTGCAAACACTGATGAAGCATACTTCCCCCCCCCAGTCATTTTTTATTAGTATTCTAAAATTAGAGATTATATATATATATATATATATATATATATATATACATACATACATACATACATACACACACATAGAAAATGATATTAAGTATATAAGTAGAGAACATAGAATTGCAAAAAAATATATATATTACAAAATAAATCGATGAATATCATCACAAAATAAAAGTTTTAAAGAAATTGATTTTTAATCGAACCCTTTTCCGAGAATTGTTTAGAAATAGTTAATTAATGTGTATGTGACCATATAGCTCCAAGTAGTGCATTCAAGTGTAGAAGGATGATTTTAAAAATCGGGTCTGCTGTGAAACTGCAGTAAAGTATTAAGATAACCCCCCCCTTGTAATTATTTATTATTGTTATAAAGCTCTGACAGTATATCGAGTCTTTTGTTTGTGTAAGATCTACTGTCTTTGTTTCGGCTCCATTCTGATCATGAGAAACTGTATCTTCAGGTTATTGATATCAGGGAAGTTTAGATGGAAAATCAGTATGGAGTGATTAAAATAAAAGAAATTCTATAAGCAAATATATATATATATATATATATTTTTTTAAAATTTTTTTTTCAAAACTTAGATGAAAGAAAAAGGTGCAAAGTAAAATGGTCAGCCCCCCCCCCCCCCCCCCCGATTCATTAAGTGGAAAATGATTGATTTAGGAGTTTTGTATTTTGTAAGTTTTGATTAAAATTTGTCAAGTTTAGAAAAAATAAAAAATAAAGCTAACAATTATTGAATCTAATTTGAATAAAAGTAATCATAGTATGATATGATTATTATATATATCTCACAATGTTCCGTCGGTATATCACGCTTCACTATATCGCGGATTTTCGCTATAACGCGGCATTTTCAAAAAATAAATTTTAATTAATTATTTTTAAGTAAAATATACAAAAAATAACAAAATAATAAAAAAACAAATTAAAGTAAAATATATGTGTGTACATTTCCAGTCTTAGACTTTGCCGCCTTTTGAAGTCGCAACTGCTACGAATTAAAGAAAGAAAAAAAAGTTTTAAAATGCTAATAACTAATTACATCAATGGGCGCAGGGGTGAGGGGGGAGAAGAGTATGGACTTGTTCTTTCATTGTGGGTTCTACTTGTCGGATTTTCATTTATCACAGATGGGTCTGGAATGCATTAACCGCGACAGGTGACAATGCACACATATATCTTTATAAAGTTACTTGGGCGTACAGGATTCACTCCTAAACTAATTAATCGATCATTATGAATTTTTGAACACAGTTGCTAGGCGTAAACGTGGGTAATGTGGGATTTTTTTAACAATAGGTATTAGACCTCAATTAATAAATATTCCCAACATTTAAGTTTCCTTGGAACATTTTAAAAAGTTTTATTGGGGGGGGGGGGGGGATAATACGGGGACAATCTTCCTTTTGGAAATTTAAATATTTCTGATTTGTATTAAATTTGATCCATAGTCAATGGCAACGAATTAAGCAAGGTTCCCTGAATTTCAATTTCTTTCAATGTAAGACTTAAATTTTAGATATTTAATGGATTTGATAAAAATTGGAATAAGGATTCTAGAGATAAGGTTTAGTAGCATTATATCTTGATTTTAATCTTTGTAAGGCGACATAAAAGTGGCGCAAAACTGTTCTGTTAGGGGAGGGGGTTATTCTTCTAATGTGTGCGTGAGTAATATATATATATATATATATATATATATATTATACACACAAATATCCATGTTCACTGTTTCATGTCTGTTAGAACATCAAATCTGGTAGGATAGATCATGGTTTGACAAATTAAGAACTAATTCTACATCGGCGTGAAACTGATTATTTATTTCAATGTTATTCATGTGTAAGCGATTTCGATATATATTACTTATGTTTTCCCCCTGATATTGAGTACACTCCTCCCCACCCAAAGGGCATGGGTTTGTCCGAGACAATGTTTAAACAAAATAACGTATTCTTATCAAATGATCTTATATCAGAATGTGAAGTTCCATGTTTTGGCACAATTACTTAAAATTCAACTAAATAAATAAACGTGTGTCCGTGGTAACCACTTGTAAGTAGATCATGTAAGTACAGATATCGCAGATACTGGAGTGAAGGAGCACACCTAGCGAAAGCTTATTGGAAAAAAAAACCAGTGAATTCTTCCTTTCCTTAAAATTGTGCGCGTGTGTGGGTTTATAACATACTAGTGTACACCCTCCGTAAAAAATGACTGGAAAATATGCTTCGCCAGTATTCGCATTAATATTCGTAAATAAATTACTTCAGTAATTAACTTTTCACATAAATTATCATTTCTGATGACTCAAAGCCCCCCTTGATTTTTAATCTAGAGCGATCACTTGAAATGGTTTAGTCTGGGGGAGGAGGCAAGAAAAGGGCACTTTTTTACTTTAACTTTTGTGTGACGGGACGGATTTATATATAACTAAATACACATTGATTTTTTATCAGAGTGGAGGATGGATGTATATATAAGAAATAAATGGACAATTTTTTTTAAATGTTCAATATTATTTCCCTACATTCCAATGTCAACAGATTCCTATCTAGAATTATCTCCACAAATGTTCGAACTTTGTTCTGACAATCACTCCATCTCATTAAACCTTATCCTCGAGTGGCATCTAGCCTTGATAAATGGTGCGCCCCTTTTATAATATTAAAAAATTGAAGAAAAAAAATAAACATGCGTAAACAAGGCTGAAATAAAATTTTTTGTTCATTTATTCAAAAAAAGTATGAAAGATATAGAATATCGAGGGAAATAACAGTGTGTGTGTGTGTGTGTGTGTGTGTGTGTGTGTGTGTGTTCTTTTTAAGATAATACAGAAAAAGGAGAGAGAGATGGTGTGGGGGGGGGGGCGTTAGAGTTGAATGAACTCTCGTCTCCTCAAAACAACGTCAAGGAACAAGGAATGATTCGAAACAAATGCTGCGCCAAGCGAGAGAGAGAAAGAGAGAGGGAGGGAGAAAGCTAAAGATAGAGAGAGAGAGCGAGAGAAGCAGCAGAAAAATCAGCCAGGCAGCTTTTTGCACCGAGATGACCCCGCCGAAAGTAAACCTGAATGCACTCGACAACCCGGTCACCAATCAATATAGCAGCACCTCGCTTCTTTTCGAAAGAGAGCGAGAGAGTGTAACGATGGATGGATACAGCACGAAACAGCATACGTACAGCAAAAGCTGATCAATTCAACTTTATTATACTATACACCGGTGTTGAACTGGAAAAGGGGAGGGGATGGCACCTCCGCCGACGCGTGTACTCGGCTGTGTCTGTGTGTGTGTGTGCTCGAGCGTTTGGCGATATACGCACTTCTGTGTCCGCAAGTGCGCGTGCGAGATAGATGGATATCACATCACATGTGTAAATCGTGTTGTATTTGTTTATGATCGCTTCGTGTACGTAAAAATGTATGATCTCAATTTTACCAGAAATAGTGTACTAGCTAAGGTCCCTGCATACGCCGGGTGAGAGGTTTATCCTCCACACCATAATAAAGACTACTGTTTATTTATATAAAAATAAATACAAACCCGTCCCGTCACAAGATAGCGAATAGAAACAGTGCCTTTTTCTAGCCCCCCCCCCCCACGAAACCATTTCAAGAGATGAGGGGAAGCGAAAGAGCAAGTCAGACAACCTCCGCCGCCTTAAATGTATTCGGAAAGAAATCATTCGCTCTAATAAAAGAAACGGTCATCTGAAATGATAATTTATACATGAAAAATTAAATTACTGACGTAATTCTTGGATTTTATACGAATTAAAGTACGAACACTGGCGAAGCATTCTTTTTTTTTTCTTCTCCATTTTTTATGCAGGGTATACAGTAGTAAATGTATAAATAAAATATAAGCGTAAAATTAAATTAAGAATTTGTATGTTCCCTTTTTTGTTTTTTAATTAAATTTTATTTTTACATTGTTCCACTAAACAGTCGAATATTATTCACCAATATTTCGTTCTTTTCTATGACACAGGTGCCGGAGACTTTATTTTTAGAAATCATAATACTACTCTACTTTTTGCCTTTATATTTTAATTCAACTTTAAAAAATTCATTTCGAAATGTCATACAATTTTTATTATTTATTAACAATAGATTTAATTAGCTGATGTGTGCTCACCATGGTGATTGAAGTTAAAGTTTTAAAAAGAACACATCAAGTATTACGGTTTTCGACGGAAAACATTTTCTCGTGCGCCTCTGTCGTAGCAAAGCGAATTAAGAATAAACACGTATCTGTTTCGTCAATAATTACGGAGTTTTTATTTAGAGAAGTTCCAAGAAAAGACCACTCTTAAAACTGGTTACTTGAAGACCTGGGTGTTCCAAGTTCGAATCCAGTCGGTTCCACAGTACCACTTTCACTTAGGGATGTTGGCAACCTTCTCGTGGTCCTTCCCGTAAGTACCCGATGTCTTTCCAGAAAGATTTCTAACTAGAAAAACATCGGGGAAACTAATGCCAACACCAGAATCATCTGATTCCAACGAAAGAAGAAGATGTTAAAATTATTAGCACACTTCATGTGAGTGTGTTTCTCGCCTCCACGTTACTTCGATAATTATGTATAGAATCTTGTTTTTATTTAATATTTATCGAATATTTATTGAAGTCAAAAATACAATAGCATAAACTAAAACGAAAATTGTCAAAAATATTTATAAATTTAAGAGTTAACAAAAAATCGAAAGTATTTATGCGATTTAAAATGAAAAAAGAGCGAAACAAAAATGAAAGTCCAAAGACTCCTGGGTAACGTACTATTAGTTAAAAAACAAAAAATCAACATACTTTTCTGCTGTCAAAACTACGGCATAAAATTAAGAATATGCAATTCTTCCCTACAGATTTAACAGCATTTTTCTCAACAATTAACATTTGGCGATTTTAAATTGATTAAGAATTCTTGTTATTGTTCTTAGTTTTACCGATTCTTTCAAACCCCAAAAGTCTAGCAGTCTGATTTCCGGCTTCTCTCCCAGACGGCAAAGATTCGATTTACCGCTCAGAACAAACATTATATTTCAGAAGTTCTTTCGCCATTTTAATTTATGGCGCGTCAAAGATAAAATATAAGCATAGAAAAGACATACACGATATGTTAGTTAATAGATATTTTATCTCTAATTATATGATCAAATATCAGGTGTGCAAATAAGAATACGGATGATTGACATAAATAAAAGTCGATTAATTAATAATTTATTTGAAATAGTTAAAAGAAAAATATGCAATAAATAAAGTTACGTTTCAAAATCCGATTTAAAAATAATTTTATAAAAAAAAAAGAAAAAAAAAGGTATGTATGCACTTGGCTTTTAGCTTCTTATTGGTGCTTTTTAGGAATAGATATCCAGAAATTCGTAGTCACAGTTCCGACTACGAACGGAGAAAGTTGAATCAAGTTCCGAGGCTTTTACACAATACGAACCGAACTAAATGAAATTTGCAAACTAAAACTAAAATTTAGTTTAGGGTTAGGGTTGGATTAGGTTAGAGTAAAAAAAACAAAAAACATTTCGGCTTATATTGTGTAGATTGTTCGGTGAAGTTTGTCAACGTTCACCAGTCTCGGAAGTGTTCAGTGAAACTCGGAATCGATGACGTAAGTACTGAAATTTTCTTGGATACCTATTCCTAAAAAGGACCGATAAATTTTAAGAGTTAAAAGGAAAGAAAATAGCGCAAGTATTTATGCGATTTAAATTTCGTCATGTGTAACACATGCGATTGATTTTATTGCAAAACTGATTCATTGAATTATTTTTCCTTAAATGCAAATCTTTTCTTACAAACAGGACATTAATTTAGAATTAAGATAAAAATGAAAGTAAAAAGACTCCCGAGCAACGACGGGTACATACAGGTAGATATCAATAAATGTGCAATTATAAGATTTGAAGATAATAAAGCTTCCTTAAACTTTTCTACTCCTATGCCGCATTTAGCTAGATCCTCTCTGCTCAGCCATATTTAGCGTAAAAAAAGTGGCATGTTTACTAACAAATATATAAATATGACAGTTTTATCGGTTTCGTCAATGGTATAAAGCAAATATTGGTTTGTTGTAAAAATAAAAGTATTTCTGATCGATTTTGATATTTAATCCTAATCGATATGTTATCTATGATTAGTTATAAATAAAGGAGATTGAAATACGTTTGCAAGTGGGTAGCCACTGAAACGAAATAATGTGCACAACAATTATAACAGCTTCTAATAAACTACAGTAAATTATTATTATCATGTATTAAAATGAACATTATCGAAGCAGTTGATAAATGAGTCTTTCTTATTCGATGGCTTTCCCATAGAAATGGCAGCAATATTCTGAGCTAAGACTTTATTGATCTTATAATAACAGTCTCTGATAACAAATGACATCTAACTGCTTAATAATTTTTTAATGTACTCCTATGGACGTGTTCTTATCGATGTATAAGTGGTCTCTTGTTCTTTTAAAAAAATTTCTTCTAATTACTTTCTGATGATTTTTCTTTATTTTTTTAATCGTCTTCTTGATATATAATATATTTTTTAATATGAATATATAAAAATAATTGATTTGTCTCCTATATCAAAACGCTTTTGATTTTCTTAACAGTGCATGTAGAAATTTTCTTTTTTTCTTCTAAGTATTATTATTTTTCTAATTATGTTTTCTCTTTTGAATTTTGAGTTTTTTCTAATTCTCTTAATTTTATTTAAATAATTTTTTCTACTTTTATCTACTTAAATTTTTTTGTTTTCTGGTATTTTTTATATATACCTTTCATTCCTCTACTCTTCCTCATTATTACTTTACTTTTTTGTTATAATTAGACTTATATTTTCAAGTTATATATTTATTATTTCTAGGTATATTTCTATATACTCTATAATAGACTTTTTATCTTCTAATTATTTTAACTTTTCATTAATTCAAACTATATTGCTTTCTTAAAAATTACATAAATATTATTAGTATTGTATATTTATTTATTTTTTTTTTTTACTTAATTTTTTCTTAATTTCATTATTTTCCATTTATCTATTTTTTTCTTCATTATTAATCCTATATAGTGAATATTTTATATTTAATTTGTTATTTGATTTGCTGTTTCTACTGCACTTTCACTGCTATATCTTTGTAAAACTGTCTGATGGAAAAATATGTGGTTACATGATGAGAGGTATTGTCTCCAGTATTGTCTGAATATATGGGTTTTTTTCAGATAGTACTAGAACCTGATGTTTTATTGAGGGACTTCTGTATGTGATATTATAAAGGGCGCTGACAAAGTGATGGTTTGAAGTCTTCTTGAAGTATACTGAATAAAATATTTCCAAATTGTCTTGGAAACGATCGTACACCATATAATTCGTTGGTTTTGAATTCTTGGAACAATGTTAAAATTTTGTTGATTTCAACTCTCCTTATATATATATATAACATTTAATGAATCAAAGCATTACTTTTACTGTTTCAAGAATTACAACACCAAGTCCATTATGGCATACGATCGTTTCCAAAACAGTTTGGAAACACTTTATTTTAATTTATGAAGTTGGTCCAAAACGTTACTTCATCAGCGCCTATAGCAACACGTCTTACAGAAAATTAAAAAAAAAACAAAAAACTTAGTTCTAGAGAAACATCAGCTAACAAAAAGAATCACAGGCTGATGTTGGTTGCATAGGAGAGGAAAAAAACACAATGATACTTCAAACAAATCACCGGTACATATAGAAAAATATAACACAAAATTTTCCAAAGATCTTATTACACACACTTTGCTCTTTATTATAAAGTGGAGGATATAAATGTGTGCATTCACCAACCATGTATGTCTATTTAGATTGTCTGCAACACCAAATTAATGAAAATATCAAAGAATATATTTTCATTATTTTTTTTTCTTTTTGAGTGGTCAATTCAAACCCAGCTCCTTCAACATGACGTCAAAGAAAATGAGTAAAAATTAAGTTACATACTAAAATAGGAATTCTTATAAATTAACCTCCAACCCCGAGATTTACTTACCAGTAAAAATACATTTTTCATGTTGCAATATTTTCCATAAGTATTAAATTTTTTTTAAAATATACCTTCTAAATTTCATAGAAATAATGATTTTAAATTAAGCAATTATTGAGAGAATGTCTATACTTATATGGAAATGCACTCCCATTCATAAGAGTACATGAATTATACACGTAAGCATATTTGATTCAGCATAAATACATCTGAATCGACACGGTAAAAATTTCTTTATAATTTCATGTGAAACTATGTGGGATGAACAGCAAGCACATTGGCATTGCAGATCACATGAGTGCGCCGCGCGTTTTTTTTTTTTGTGTTTTTTTTTTCATTTGTTTTTTTGTTGTTTATTTAATATAAAAATGTGTACACCCTAACGAGGTGAATCGGTGTCTTTGTATGATTGTGTCGCTCATATATGTAGACAGATTCAAATAGGAATTATACAGCTAAACCGGCAAGGCACACATACAATTGTACCTCAGAAAGATTAAAAGGAAAGGTGAAGGGGCGCGAGGGAAGGGGGGGGGGGAGAGAGAGGAGAAGACGGTTCGAGTTGTTGGCTGAGTCGGGGAGAAACAAGATAACAATGTCGGAAAGGATGAAGATGGAGACACAAAGCTTCACGAAAAAAAAACTAAAAAAAAACTAGTGCAGAGCAGACAAAGCAGAATAATGAACCAGCTAGAGTACATTAAAATGAGATGAAGGAAAGAGATGAGGATGAAATACTTGAAAAGATGAAGAGAAAGAGAAACTTAGTGGCATCAGAAAAAAAAGGGGGTTAGGGGGGGTATATTTTGAACCAAACTTCAAAAAGATTTCTCCATGGAAGGTTACTCGGTGGAATGAAGAGGGTTAAAAGGGGCTGGAAAACACGGACAACAGACAACATTGTAATATTGGCGGGAATTAGCAACATAATTAAACCCATAATCTATACTAATATGAAAGACATCTGTCTATGAAACGTAAACTCGAAATTTGGTCATTGTGTTTCTGTAGCAAGATAAGATGTTAAGGTTCAAAATGGAAAATTCCATACAAGGTTAGAGTTAAGCAAGAAAATGGAATTCCCACCAGGTCAAGTTAAAAGTTACGCCACGGACGAGTACCAGAAGTTGCATCATGGGAGGAAGTAGATGGGAGAAAAGCTACAGATTTTTTGCTTCTAGGGAGTTTGGTGTCAAAGTGAGTTGACACTGTTTTCGAGGTTTCCACCACCCTACGGTGATTGGAAGGGGAAGATGTAAATTACTGTAAAAAAAAAAAATCACTGTAAAAAGTAAACCAAATCCCAGAGCAAATAATGGATTTATTTGTCGTTCTTTTTAATTGCTTCTACTATTCCAGCCAAAAGGAGAAGAGAAAAAAAACAAAAACATCTCTACTACTGCTATTGTCACCATTACTGCTATTGACACCTACGTGTCAACAAGAGACAAATAGTCATTTCTATCGACAAAGTAAACAACGGGCAATCGGCGTGGATTGAAGAAATCTCTCACGCTATGATACAGTTCTGTCAGTCTGAAATTTGGAAATAATGATACTCTATGAAGATTGTCGTAAGGCTTTTATATTTATCTTTTTTCTCATGAATTGGGAGCAGAGAGAGAGCCTGAAACTAAAGTAAAAAAAATTATCTAAGATCTCAATGAGGTTAAATTATAATCAAATGACAAAATTAAACAGATTCTCAAATTTTAAGCAAATTTGGTTAATTTTAAGAGACAAATGATAAAATCTACAAAATTAACTGTTTTAAAGTCCATAGTTTCAGCCGTGTAAGCTCTATTTTCACATCCTTTTCAATGTGAAAATATGTTTGATTTGGTGAAATTCTGTTCTATAGTTTGGGAATCTCTAAGTGTTTGGTAGTAATGGTAGTAATATTTTTACCTCCCAGGACAAAACCGGAATTCACAGGAAGCTTCATGTCAAATTTATTGTAATTTTATCAAGCAGTTTGGGTGATATAAGTGACAGACACAAAATGCTCAAGCATAATATAGAATGTTTCAGAATTTTTGAGATGAGGATTGATAATTTTTATTATTCGAATTCTTTGGACTACTGTTCTCATCTTGGTTGTTATTCTTACCATAAAACCCAAGATGAGAACAGTAGTCCGAATAATACAAATATAATGCATGAAATATAGATATTAGTGGTTGTTTGTTTTACGCCATAATCAACCTTTCCAATTATTTAATGTCGAATCAAGTTATCTGGGTATAGTTTTCTATGTTTTGATTTCTTAATTCATAATATACATTCAGTGCGAGTGTGTCTTGATTAGCAATTAATATCAACGTCTTTAGATTTTTTTATATAAACCCATGCTGCTTTTAGGAATGTTTTCGAACACATCAAGTTTGAGCCTGGGCAATACCAGGCTGACCCCTCCTTCGATATATTAGCTATCGAGCGCATCATGAGACTTGTGTTACCGTGCAGCCTGAGGTGGCTCTGAAGATCAATTTCTGCCACCGACGAGGAGAGGGTACATCTAAGAGCAGGGTAACTCTGTATGGCATTTCCTTGGAGATGCATGTTATCCAAGTCTCCAAGTGCTTTGTGACCTCATGGATGGCATCGCTCCACCAACATCCCCCACATCTTGTTTGATGCCAGCAACTTATAAGATGAGAAATAAAAACAGCATAGTTTTTAAGCACATGCATACTAGCAAAAACGAAAGAAGTCCCTGTTGTGATAGGCAGCAGCCACAATTAAGTCGCTGAAAACCTTCCATGTCTTAGCAATTTGTTATCTCATTTAATCACTTCTTAATCATCTTGTCAAAAAGAAGTGGAACGCTCTCTCTCTCTCTCTCTCTCTCTCTCTCCCGGCATCCATTTAAAAAGCAGCATCGCCAAAAACGATTACCCCTTAACAAACAAGATGATTACATGGATACCCCCTACCCGAAAAGCAAACATACTTGAGTAGGGGATATTACCTCAACAAGGGCATCACACGGGGTTTTATCCTGTAATGCTAGCCATCAGTGCATAGCTGAGAAGATCTTTCACCAGAAGGCTCCCTTACCACCTGCCGAAGCCGAGGCCAATCATTTTGCTTAAGACTTAGATGTAAGCGCTAATATTTTTAGCAGAAGGCTTCCTTACTAGCCATCTACAAAAACAAATACTTAGATCCATACTAAAGATTTGGTTGTATTGAAGCAATTAGCTCCCAAAATGGCTGCCAAATTTTATCAACGCATTATGTCTCATTTCCCAAACGGTAAAAGGGCAAATTAATCCGCCGTATTAATTTCTTATCAGATTTAATGGGGTTTTTTGAGGATTATTTTTCAAATACTAATTTGTTCTGGTTTTTTGCAGATCTTTTTTTTTTTTTAAATATTAATTAACAAATAATAAAATCAAACTTTTTATTAAAAATTATTATTGCCACCCGGACTTAGGGTTAGTGGTAGGGTTAAGGGAGGATATGTATTGTAAGAAAGAAATAATAAAATCAAAGTCTTTATTAAAAAGAAATCTACAAAAATCAGATGCCCTGTCACCACTTGGGAAATCCGACATAACTGGTCGATAACCACTTCAATATTTTGTAAATTAACAAATCGTCATTCGAATTGTATGCAAAACGTAAAATGTTAAAGCATAAAAACTGATTTAGATAATTCTTGTGATATGTATAGAGTGGGGATGAAATGCAGGTTATGCACACCTTCAAGTGATTTCTGGGCTCCATAGATGTCATCTCTAACTCACACCCCCTCGTTTGATGAGGAGATGAATTTGTGTGGGTAATTAGAGGAGAGGTTAACATTTCCTAGGGGCTGGGGTAGCTCTGCCTGACATTTCCTGTCTCTTAATCTTGGAGACACTTGTTATCCAAACCTTCAAGTGTTTTGGAACCTCATGGAAGACATCCCTCCTTTAATGGACTTTGATCAAAATTGAAATAAGGATTCTAGACATACGGTTTAGTTTCATTATATCTTGATTTTAATCTTCGTAAGGAGACATAAAAGTGGTGCAAAACTGTTCCAGAAATTATCTTTATCCATCCTGGAACAGGCATTCTTCTAATTTTCTATATTTCAGACTTATCAATGGCAGTCGATAGACTTACGAACAAATGGAGAGGCACAGAGTTCTTGTAACTTGCTAAATTTAGAAACTTACAATAGAACACTTTTTAAAAGTTGATTGATCTTTCATTTACAAAGTTTATCACCATTATCAAAATGTAAGAGACATTCTAGACACACTTAGAACCCCCAAATTTATTCAACAAGTTCAGCACACCGTTGGTAATAAAAGAAGCATTTTATTCTACTCAATTTTGTATGGTTGTACATCCAATTTTTTTGTTTTTTCAACAACAACAAAAAAAAAAAAACTAACAAATATTACAAATTCTAAAAGAAAAAAATTGCCTTTCGTCCATTTGTTTTCATGTGCAAATTTTTTTTTCGGCCTGTTCTCTCAATCTATTACACACACACACACACTATCTCTCAAATATTAGCTTGAAACACCCGCCATGTCTAACCACACCGAAGAGTCATGAAACGGTGAAAAAGCAATCTGTGAAAGACTACATTTCCTCTCCACTTGTAGGTAGAGCTCTCTAGTAACAGTTGACATATTATAAAGCATCGATGCTCGTAAATAGATTTGAGCTCTCAAGAGAGTCCGTAATGTCAATGTAAATAAATATAGCACTGTAATTTTGCTTACTCTATCAGGCTTGCTACAAGGAAAAAAGTCCCAGCTGCCGACCAAAGGTTGTGTTTTGAATATCAGTTTGAAACACTTGCCACATATAGCCACACCGAAATGATGAGTCAGCTGTCTGTGGATGATTATTTATTTATATATATATATATGCTAGCATAATCTAGTTGAGACGGCCAATACCAAATTAATATCATATCCAATTTCTGAATGCCATCAGCAGCAGTTAATATTTCGGGCCTTTCATAAAAAGAAATCAAACGTACAATACAATAGAATTATGTATACATGAATAAATGTTATAAAAGAAATTTTATAGACATGAATGAGTGAACGTACAATAACCGCGTCTATATGCAAGAACAGATCTGTGCACTGACCACACCCATGTGAATGCGTTCGGGTCAATCTAAGTGCATACATGTCTACACATCATAGGTATATATTGCTTTCTGTGTAAAGCTGATCGATATATTACTATGAATAACTGGTGCGTACTCAACCACCTCCATTTCCAATAAAAGAACACTAATCTCTCTTATGTTTAATATAAAAAAGAAAACAAAAATATATCGAGAGAGAGAAAGAATATTAGGTACGAATGAAACACTGTCGCTGAGGGTGAGGGAGCAGCGCCGTTTTTTTTATAAAAGGAAATTAATAAATATCTTGTAAGCTTATGAACAAAAAGGCATGAAATAAAATAAAGCCTGAGCCACATCGTAATTCGCTTTTTTGTAAAAGTCAGCAGATATCAGTCTCTGGATATTTTATTAAGTGAATAAATAATCAGTCGACGGCGATGGCTTATTGTTTTTTAAAAGAAATAAAAAAGAAGCATCGGATTGGCAACGAGATTCATCTTTAGAATACGGTGCAACATATTTGCAGTGCTACACTTTAATAGATTGGATATTTTTTGTACATTTTACTTAACCTTTGTAGCATCAGGGGATGTAAGGGATGCTGCCGGTGGGTTGTTTCTTTAAAAGGTAAATAAAAGAGAGAATTGCATGGAAGATCAGAAGATAGGGGACATTTTGAAACTATATCATGTAAAGAAAATATTAAATACTAAAGTCAGATTCATTATTTAAGATAATAATAAGCAGTTATATGTATGTATATACATTAACACATTAAAATGAGTCTTACACACATACATATATATATAGTATAAATTTGTATTTATACAAATATTATGTGTTTAAATATGTGCATACATGTTTCGGTTGTACTCTTCATAGAGAGTGAACCTCTTCAGACAAAAATGAGGAATTGAAAACTTCAATTTTCAATTTCTCGTTTTGGTCTGAAGAGGTTGACACTATGAAGAGTATAACCGAAACATGTATGCACATATGTAACCAATAATGTTTGTATAAAATACAAATTTATACTAAAGAACAGCTTTATTTGTTATTGAGCACTTTATAAAGACTGGAGTTTCAACGGATTAACATCTACAGAAACTAATATAATACATATATATATATAACATGCATGATAATACGTGTGTATATATATATAACACGCATGATAATACATGTGTATATATATATAACACGCATGATAATACATGTGTATATATATATAACACGCATGATAATACATGTGTATATATATATAACACGCATGATAATACATGTGTATATATATATATATAACATGCATGATAATATATGTGTGTATATATATAACACGCATAATACATGTGTGTATGTATATATATAACACGCATGATAATACATGTGTGTATATATATATATATATATACATAACATGCATGATAATACATGTGTGTGTATATATATATATAACACGCATGATAATACATGTGTGTATATATATATATATATATACATAACATGCATAATAATACATGTGTGTATATATACATATAACACGCATGATAATACATGTGTGTATATATATATATAACACGCATGATAATACATGTGTGTATATATATATATATACATAACATGCATGATAATACATGTGTGTATATATACATATAACACGCATGATAATACATGTGTGTATATATATATATATATACATAACACGCATGATAATACATGTATATATAACACGCATAATACATGTATATTTATAACAAGCATGATAATACATGTATATTTATAACAAGCATGATAATACATGTGTGTGTATATATATATATATATATAACACGCATGATAATACATGTGTGTATATATATATATATATATAACACGCATGATAATACATGTGTATATATATATATATATATATAACACGCATGATAATACATGTGTATATATATATATATATATATATATATATATAACACGCATGATAATACATGTGTATATATATATATATATATATATATATATATAACACGCATGATAATACATGTGTATATATATATATATAACACGCATGATAATACATGTGTATATATATATATATAACACGCATGATAATACATGTGTATATATATATATATATATATATATAACACGCATAATACATGTATATATATAACACGCATGATAATACATGTGTATTTATAACAAGCATGATAATACATACAGCATAACCATGTTGACAAATAGGTTCTACTTGGATCACCAAAGTTAAGTGACATTTAACTGGGTCAATACCAGATGGGTGATCATTAGCGAATACCAGGCGCTGTATATGGGAGGATGGTGACAGTTCCCTGCAAAAATGAATGTTGTCATGCAACTGAAGACTACTTGTGAATTTAATATAGAAACTTTCTTAAAGAATGAAGCTGGCTCAACTTGCCCAGGTTTGGTTTGTTTTACGGCATATCAACAATCTAGAGCTTATTTAATGCTGAATAAAGTTGTCTAATATAGTTCTATAGGCAGGATAATTATTTATATTCCTAGAATACACTGCTCTCAGAATCATTGCTCTACTCTGGGGAAAATATTGCTCTTGAAAAACATTACTCTTAGAAGAAAATTTCACAGAGTACTATCATTACTCAAAAATAGGAAAACTGAGCATCCAAAGGGAGCCCCCCATCAGCAACAATATTCCCAGAAATCATTGCTCTTTGAAAATATTACTCATTGGCATTGGTAATCTTCTTTGTTCTCAATATGATTGACCCTCAACCACTGCCTTCTAGTATCTAATTGGGAAGAAAATAAAAAGGAGAAATAAGGTTTTGATTTTTTAAAGGATCAGATTGAATAATACGGTTGGGGATGAACTTATAAATACTAGGGCATGACGTGACCAGCCAATTGATCTAATCGGGTCTCTCCGATCTCCCGTCTAGCCGAAGTAGAAGAATGACTCAGCCACCAGGATCCTGTCCTAAGGCATCACGGGCCGTCACCTACAGTCTACAGATGGCCTCGTTTTCAGAAGGGTGGTTACCCCTCTGAATTGGGTTGCAATCGGCAAATTCGTGGCTTTGCAGACAAGATGGTCCAACTGCCCAGGGTGAATGCTGCTCCAAAACAAGACAGGACAAGAGAAATTATACAAGGTGAGTCAGAAGTAACAGGGTAGTCAATGCATTTATACATTTAATAATGTATTACTTAAACAGCAATGCCTTTTATTGTTTCAACTAAAAATGTTTTGACTTCTCGGTTACTTCTCACTCCCTTGTATATATATGCACTCATTCAGCCAGCCATTTTGTCATCATATCAGTGTGACTCGATATGGCAAATATTTCCAACAGAGTTCAGAAACTCAACTGTTTGATCAGCAGTCGAGATATCTTACTTTTATGCTTACTACAAGGTAAGGAAAATTATAATGCTTATGTTTGCTTATATTTACTTTACCGACTGTCTAGAAAACTTAATTGTTTGTTTTTCTTTTTTTTTTTTTTTTTTTTTTTTTTACAAGATTTATGTTAAGTGGCAACTGTTTGGTCCACTAGACAATTAAGCAGTGTCCTTTGCAAAGGGTCTGCATACTTGTACCAGAGTGTTTTTGTGGAACATCATATATATATATATATATATATATATATTATATTATATATAATATATATTTGAAAATAATTGGTGGTGTTTGAAGCATAAAACCATGTTGTTTTAATAATTATTTTTTTTATTATTCAATATTTTAAACGCCTTGCGTTTTTCATCGGGAATAAAAATAAATTTCTTTTTTGTTTGAAATATTTAATAATAAAAAATTATTAAAACATTGTTTTATGCTTTAAACACCAATCATTTTCGAAATACATCTTTCATACATTATATATATATATATATATATATATATATATATACTAAAATCAGTTATGTGTTTCAATAATAATAAAATTAACTTCTCAAAATTAGAACTGAGAAGAATTTGGACAATAGACATTGTACAGATAAGATATTGATCTCGTTTTTTAGAGCTTTATTATTTAATAATACAATTTTATTGCAGTTTCATTTTTTTTATCCAATCTTTGAAATATATATAAAATCAGATGTGTGTACAAGACCATTTATTTGCCGTAGTATATTATTTTGCCTAACTTTTAGAAATTTACATTTTTAAATATTCAGCATTTTATTGTAAAATACAAAAAAAAAAAATGAAAAAAAATAAATACATAAAATAAAACTACTAAAATGCAGTGACAAGACATGTAAATCGTGTTCTGATGAGTACCTTACTTTGCTGTATCTAAAGTATTCAAATAATCATCATTATTCTTTATTCTAGTAAAATACCAGTGTTCAACCACTTCTCGCCAATGTAGAAGCATTCAAAGAATAAGAGCATGGAAGAAAACCGTTTTCAGTAGAAGAGAGAAAAGAAATGTGGCGGGGAATCCCAGTTCTAAATAGGCAGCTCGAAAACGGCACACATTAGCTTCGTGGTTCAGAATCCACATGAAGGTGTTGCGTTGAAGTGAGTATATTACAGACTAATATGACGCATACAAAAGTCAAGTAATCAATTAGGAAGAATATTTTATTTACTTAAAAATTAAAATAGAAAATGTTCATCAGCCAAGCATTTAAAAAGTCAGTATTCATAATAATTTAAATAATCACCTTAGTAAACATAAGCTGACATAAGAAATTTAAAAACATAGATAATTAGTTTATACTCACTAGTAAGCACAGTACCTGCACACGTCAATTTCAATATTTACCTAGGTTCTACTGTTTTATAGCAAGTAAAATATTTGTGACATTTTGTGGGGGAAAATATGCTGCTTAGAATTTACAGGCGAGACTAACTACAATAAATTATTTATGTAGCTTCATTGGTAAACAATTTTAGAAATTATGTTTTTAATGAAAACTAATTCACTTTGAACCAATACCGAATACCCTTTATGCCTATTATTTTGCAGGTTATAAAAACAACAAAAAGTCACGTGGTTAAAAAAAGATCTATATAATGTTTTTTTTATTATGTTAATTTCTTTAAATTTATAAAACATGTATAGTTTTAAAGAAAAATCGTTTACACACAACTAAGATTCAAACTCCGGTATTGACATCAAAACTACTGTCTTAATAATGTGTACTCTGCCTATTCTTCTTTTGTCGACCAATTCAAAATTACTATCAGATAACTGAAGCAACAAGACATTATTATTATTATACTAAATGCGAGTTAA
>OY744537.1:72313021-72320521 GCA_963556195.1 Sepiola atlantica | reverse complement strand
AAATGTATATATATATATAAATGTATATATATATATAAATGTATATATATATATAAATGTATATAATATATATATATATATAATATATATATATATATAATATATATATATATATATATATATGTATATATCTATATACCTATCTATATCTATATATCTATCTATATCTATATCTATCTATATATCTCTCTATATATATATATATATCTAAATATATATTTTTCGTTAATATACGAGTTGGCTTATACAAGTTCTAAGTCTGCAGATTTAGTAGTATCCCAAGGATTTAAACCCCCTGGAGGATAATACCACTGTCACTAGGAGTACGGAAAAGGAGAATGCTTCTGTATTGTTAGCAGTCGGGGATATTTCTGTAAGTGGCCTACATAAATTCTTTTTTTTCGGGGAGGGGAGAAGCTTGCATTGTATTATATATATATATATATATATATATATATATATATATATATATATATATATATATATATATATTTCTGTTGCCTAATTATCTATATTGTTTTTTTTTGTTTTTGGTGTATAAATGACTAAAAGCTTTGTTTGAAATAAATGTGGTTATTCAACATCAGATGTTGAATAATGACTTAAGACCGGATAGACATGGTATTCTCTCACCCAATGGGTGGGATTTCCATGAAACTGCAGGTATCGATAACCAATCAAATTAATGTATATTTTTATTTGTAATAAAATATTAAGCTATTATGCTCTTACATAATTGAGCACTCTGCTTATTTCTCCTCTACAAAACACAATTCGGATAACCAATATAAAATTAACACGTTTCTCTGTTGATTGATTTATTCCGGCCTCTTAGTGGCACAGCTGTTACTAAATTCCAATCTCTAAAGTGAGCGAAACAAACCACAACATTTAATTACAGAAATTAAAACGGTGATTTTATTATTTAGTCGAGAGGAGATTCTCTCAGTATAATTAGAAAATGTTATAATTATTAGATCTTTTTTTTTTTTTGTTCAGAATAAAAAAGATGCAAGATTTATAAGAAACTCCTAAATATACAGATATGAAAATTGATCTCGAGTGATAATCATAAAAGCTATCTCTATATAAAGTACCATTTACGTTCTTTTTAGATGTATATGAATAAAAAGCATTACATAAAAATCAACTTCAGAAACCGAATTGAAACGAGCCAGACTATTGAACATACAAAGGGGTCTATATTATTTACGATAGAGCTTTATAACAATAATAAATTTGACTTTATAGTTTCATGAAGTTTCTGATCATCAGAAGAGTATTAATAAAACATTAATGTCTCTTTGCGTTTGAATATAAATGAAGAGATGTTAAGGATCTCTATTTATATATATATATATATATATATACATACATATATATATATCCACACTGTTTCGTTGTCCCTACGAAATATCAGTGCTGCTAGACCTAGCGAGATTCGAAACCGGGAACCCAGTGACTGAAGTCTGATGATCTACCAATTGAGCTGTGAACCTAGTTGTAGTGAGAGAAATTGTATCGCATTATAAATGATATTATTTACGATACTCATAATTGAAAATATTCAATTATTTTTATAGGAGAGCATTGCCTCAATGCTAAGTAGAAATAATGATTTCCTTTAGAGTGCTCCTCCTCTAGGGAAGCCTACATACATGATATAGTCATCCATAGACATGTGTTTCATGGTTCCTATGACTCATCAGTGTGGCTAGACATGTTAGAAATCAGTCAGGTACACTTCTGATGATCGGCATTACTATATATATTATTACTATATATATTATTACTATATATATTTGAAAATTAAGGATTTTCATAATTTAATCTTTTGTACAACAAATGGATTATTTGTAGGCCTCCTTAAGTCTCGAGAGAAAATGGATACGCCTGTAAGGTTACCTGTGCAGGGGAGTCAATTGTGAAGCAAGGATTGTACAATTCCAAACCACACGTCTTTAAAATCGGCACTTCTGGATTCAATGACTGGAAACAATGCCGAGATAAGGAGAGAGCTCTTCCACATTCAGCACCTGATATTCCCTAACGGTCGACCATTTTAGTACTGACCAAGCTCAATGTCGCTTAACTTCGGTGACCAACGTGATTATGCTGCATATAAATGGGTTATTAATTCTTCCATATATAGGAAAATAATTACAAATTTATATTCCATACATGAAAAAGAAGCTACATAAATGTAAGAGATGCCATTTTTAAGATTATGGACACAATTCCCAACAAGATTATAATACACATTGAACAAAAATAGCCGATCACACACACACACACACACACACATCAACCCTCATGTGATTCTAATACATTTTTGTCCCCCCCCCCCCCCCGTCACAGATTGAAGGTATAAAATTTGCAGAGCACAGAGTGCAGTTCATCAAACAAACAAAGAGATGTTTTGTACTTATTGACACCAATCATTAGTGGCTTAATAAATCTTTTTGAGGAAATGTCAGGCTATATAACAGTGCTGCTTCAGCCACCCCTCCCTCCATCCTAAACAGAGGGACCGTTTGGTTATTGCACAGCACAAAAGCCAGTAAAAAATATAAACAAAAGTAAATACAGGAATATCTATTTGATGGCTTATTTTATGAATATAGTTACATTTAGCAAAGTTAATACCAACAAACCTTTTATTATTCAATTAAACAAATTAAAACAGTTGGGTAAAAAAAAAAAAAATTTTTTTTAAATGGTTGATAGGGGAATATAATACTAAAACTGATAAGTGATGAAAATGAAATAATTGAATCATAGGTGGTATTTCAACATTTAACTTTTTATATCGGAAAATGAGTCACAGATTGACCACTTCCTTATTCAAGGACGTAGAATAATAATAATCACACAAGAGTGTTCCTCCTTAAACAAGCAAAATACTAAATAAAAAACCGAAGAGGAAACAAAGGTATAAAAAAAACAACTGATACCGAGACGACTAGTCAAAGATACGTCCTCAACAATCAGTACTAACGAGTCAAGGCCATAGAAATCCACCCTTCCAGGCTTTACCTCTGTTCTTTGAAAAGGGGTTAGTTTATTTGTAATCGCCTGGAGCACCCCTACCAGGGAATTCTGACTGCGCTGCTCAGACATTTTTTGTGGGCCAGAGTGCATATGTCTCTTGTGTGCTGGCTTTTCACTCCCTACCTTCCGATCATATTCCCGGAATGGGGGAGGGAAGTAAATACCATCTCTACTCTAAGAGTGAGATTTCTTTTGAGCAGACCCACAACATTTGATAAAATCCTCATGTTTAACACAGTAAAGAAAAAGACATTATCTATTTTCCTTTTACCGCCGGGTAGGCGGCACATGCATACTTTCTATTCAAATCACTTTGTACATGGTCACAAGAGCTTACTTCCATTCACAATAGAGATGTTGTTCAAACACATCCTTTATAAGGATAGAAAATGTATTTGATCTTGGGCGGAGAAAGAACACTTTATTAGATCATGCTCTGTTAATTCTCCATATGAAAACAACAATGACCTTTTTCACAAAGACTTAATAAAGTAACATCAAACCAACATGGCTTTTTTTTTACAAGTAAGCAATATTTTATAGTTAAAAATAACTTCTTTTTTATTAATTATTTGAGCAGTGGATACTAATCAATAATATTAGATGTTAATGAAGTGGTCATTAAGCAGGAGTTATTAATTATTTCAAATTATAGTAGTTTATTATTCAAATCTAGTTATAATGTATTTTTGTATGCTCAGCAAGTAAATTGGGGCAATGGATAAGACATCTAGTAAACAATTTGAAAATATCTTGCAAGTTTTGTAATAACTAATTAATGAACACCTGGTCTGAAGAACGTAAAGCTAGAAACAGATAAGCTTTACTTATTAATAACATTAGCTCTACTATTACTGTTAGTTTTATTATTGATTGCATGCTTTACATGCAACAATATATATATATATATATTTCGTTTTGTTTCTTATAGACTTTGTAACTTTTTTGGACATGGATATTGATAGTGTTGCTTTTGTAAGGCACCTACAAAAATCTTGTTCTCAAGATAGTCGTATGTTTAAAATAAAAATGATGGTTCATTGTATGACTTAAATAAACACTGCCTTGAAAAAGCTGTAAACAACCTTTGTGTATGCTCTTTATTTAGTACTTGACTTCACAAATTATTAAAATCATCAAAATACATTATATACATACATACATACATACATACGTGTATATATTACACACATACTTGTAATCTTACAAGATATGATAGAAATAGACAAATCAAATTCTTAAATATTTGATAGACACCAAAAATATCCTTGAAATCTTACAATTATTTCAATTCATCCAATTTATTCTTAAAATGTCTTACACTACGGTTTCCTTTAACTTTAGTAATTTTCACCAAAAAAAAATATTCTATTATAAAAGAAGATCTAATTTTGTAGTAGATTTAATTTGTGAAATATTCATTACCAATACATGTCGAGTGTAAAGCAAGCTATTAAAAGCATTGTCTAGAAATGACATTTGAATCACCATTTCTTATCTCCAGTAGTTTAAGCATAGAGTGTATTGTTATAATTGAAATCTGTTGATCCTTTTATTTGTTTATCCACTTTGAACGCTATTATATTCCAATATTGAGCTACTGGTCCCAAGGATTAAAGTACAACATTCTATAAGAAAGAGTCAGACTTATTCGTACGACAACATCTGCATTCTTTAAAATAACATTTCTAATCCAACTAATCAGTTTATTTGCTTTTCATACAAGTGACATGAAATCTTATTAAAATGTATTCCCAATTCATTTTCTTCAATTACTTCACTCTTTTTCTTGAAGAAAGGGGGGGGGGGGTGATTTCTTAAACTCTTTCACTGAATAATTAGACATAATGGTCAGTCATTCCCGTAAGTATCCACAAAAAATTTCATATCTCCTGTGGGCAAGGTTTTCACATCGACCACTAAAATGGTTTGACCCTTGCTTTGTAAAAGATAAAAAGAATGTCTTAAAATGGGTCAAATTCAATGGACTGAAAATATTTTGAACATTTGAGAATGGGCGATGACTTATAATCAAAACAATGCACCATCTTTTTAACATAATTCAACAATCTGAACAGATTCTTCGTAAGAAATAACTATTAGTAAGAATTAACCAATTATTCAAGTAATAAGCTGTGCAAACAAAACACAAGATGCATGATATAATAGTGAAAAGAAAAAACAATCCAATGTTTACTATATAAAATTGACTTGTGCAAAAGTAGCAAAGAAAATTACATAATCTAACAGAGTTTTAAAAATTCTGATTCTGAAATAGTAGCTGTAAGGAAATAGTAAAAATAGAGGAAATAATGGGTTTTAAGTTTGTTTTTGTGAGAGTGAAGAGAAGAGCGATCAAAGAAAGAAAGAGAGAGAACAAAGACAGAGAGAGAACAAAGACAGAGGAGGGGAAGAGATAGAAAGAGAGGGAGAGAAGAAAGAGGGGGAGAGAAGAAAGAGGGGAGAGAAGAAAGAGGGGGAGAGAAGAAAGAGGGGGAGAGAAGAAAGAGGGGGAGAGAAGAAAGAGGAAGAGAGAAGAAAGAGAAAGAGAGAGAAGAAAGAGAAGCGAGAGAGAAGAAAGAGAAGCGAGAGAGAAGAAAGAGAGAGAGAGAGAAGAAAGAGAGAGAGAGAGAAGAAAGAGAGAGAGAGAAGAAAGAGAGAGAGAGAGAAGAAAGAGAGAGAGAGAGAAGAAAGAGAGAGAGAGAGAGAAGAAAGAGAGAGAGAGAGAGAGAAGAAAGAGAGAGAGAGAGAGAGAGAAGAAAGAGAGAGAGAGAGAGAGAAGAAAGAGAGAGAGAGAGAGAGAAGAAAGAGAGAGAGAGAGAAGAAAGAGAGAGAGAGAGAAGAAAGAGAGAGAGAGAAGAAAGAGAGAGAGAGAGAAGAAAGAGAGAGAGAGAGAGAAGAGAGAGAGAGAGAGAGAAGAAAGAGAGAGAGAGAGAAGAAAGAGAGAGAAAGAGAAGAAAGAGAGAGAAAGAGAAGAGAAAGAGAGAAAGAGAAGAGAAGAGAAGAGAAGAGAAGAGAGAGATTTTTTTTTCAGTAAATATTTTTGTCTGTAATATACACTTATTCCTTGTGTCCTGAGTGGCAAGCAGTCTGTATGCTGGCTAGGTCAAAACATTATCTATCTATATAAGTACCTTGGAGGTAACAAGCTGAAAGCTTGTAAATGAGCTAATGTTCAAACCGATACCCGGGTAGCTGGTTTCTTGTTTAAGCCATTCACCATCAGTTGAATATGAGGGTGGGAACATATGGTTGCTATAGAAACAGGAAACAGGATCAGATTCCATTCATCACGAGTGGAGATGCTTGAAAATCGCATCAGTTTGGATAAATTCACAACAGATTTATTTTGGCAGTTTTACTTAAAACAAACTCGGCTATCTTGCAATCTGTTTAAAACGGCGCAGATAATGAAGAGTAGAACTTGAAACGACACAAGGAGCAGGAGGGCAGCAAAAAAAAATTAATAAATAAATAAATAAATAAAACTTGAAATACACTTTAAATTTTTATTGATAGACTTCCAGACATTTTCAAACTAACATAAATGCTAGTTTTTATTTGTATCGTTACTTTCATAGAAGGTGCTCGACTGGGCTCCAATCTCTAGTTCATCTTGTACAACATTCACAGCAAGAACTATTTGCTACCACAATGAAAAATAACTTCTTTCTTCCTCCTTCCTCTTAGCATCAGGTAAAATTTAAAGGAACAGAGCTTCTCATCTGTGGAAAACATTGCTGCAGAACTGCTTCACTGCAGATTACAATATAGTCACCTTCAAATCAGATTGTCATATACTGTCCCCCCATGTAACCAAACTTCATTAATTTCATTAATCATCTTTCATCCTCTCATTAAGTTATTTACCTTTCAACTATTATTCTATCCCATTTATTATTGAGTGGTATTTGGCCTTGATAAATGGTGACTATTCAGTGAAAAAAAACAAAAAAAAACAGTTACATCACAAATAAAAAAGGTGCAGGATTTATGAGCATCTCTCTTCTGCGCAATGCGACACAAGGTCATTTTACGAAGATATAGCCAGCTCCCTTGAGGGCCCACTCTGAATATGTGGTAAAATAGCCGACAAACTTATTGGCATTTCTCAGGCAACCGACAATTAACCAACACCTCTCCAGAAGGAGGTAATGCTTCGGATGGTGCACATCGATTGAGCCAAACTATACCTCATCCCAACAAGGGAATCTGGAGCTTCACTGGCCAGACTCCTAAATGCAAGTATGATACCAAGGCCAACCTCGGCTGGTATGAACACCCCCAACACAAAACTGATCTTAGACTAAAGTGCCAAGTACCTGCCTGGCAATGGTACTATGGTTAACAATGCACACTGCACAATCGGTGTGCCATGTTACAGTTCAGTCGGGGATATGGCTCCACATCCATAATGGAATGTACATTTGTTCAGGGGGTGAAGCTGGA
>OY744537.1:72265521-72308021 GCA_963556195.1 Sepiola atlantica | reverse complement strand
CTAAACTTTTGTAAAATTCATAAATTTTCTCAAACAATGTGCATCAGTTTATAGTATTGTCTTCAATAGTTTACTACTTAGACTCATTAATAATACATCGATATATAAAGTATAATGCACCTCTTTGATTGGTTAGTATTTTCTACTACAGATGTTACTTTTTAAAAACAAGAAAACTAACTTACATACTAGCATCACTCGTGTCCCAGGGTTGCCCGGAAGAGTTAAGGAAACTAAGAATCACAATCGGCAGAAGTAAATTGACGAGAAAGGACTGGAAAGATGCTAAGCATTTATCCACGATGTATAGAAAGTATTTGTAAATAGAAGTGTGCTTTAGTAGCTAAATGAAAGCGATCATCAAATAAGAAAAAAAGTTAACTAATGAGAGTTCTTTTTGCAAATTAGTTAACCTTCAGACGTCGATCGCATCAACATGACTGAGTATATTAGAAAGCTGTTCATCTTCTATCCTGAATTGGAAGTTGGCCTTTTAATAAATGATTTGACTTTATATAAGCATACGGATATATATACATTAGCAGAATGACCTGGCATTACCCGGGATTGAATGGGGTAAACATTTTTATAATATTCAATTTTGGGGTTAAGTTCAAAGATATACTCAGTAGTGATTAGGTGTGGGGGGGGGATGTTAATTGAAATAAATTTTGGTAAATTTTTAGTCTTTAACTCCTCGAGCCACACCTGGCACTTCATCGGTACACTCTTGCTCCAAGCTCTGAACGGCTATCAACGTTTCTATTCGTTTTCATTTCTATAATTTTCTAGTTAGAAATAAAATTATGTAAAATGTTGGATTTCGTTTTAATAGATGTATGTCAAGAGTAAACACAGATAATGTACTATCTTTAATCAAAATGAAATATACTTATCCAAGAACTTTAGGTAATGTATTTTCAGAATAAATATGGCAATGGGGGGGGGGGGTCAATCTTTAAAACCCTAGGAGGAGTCTGAACAAACAGAACTAATTATATATATATATATATATATATATATATATATAAAAGACAAAACAAAAACAATTAAACACAGGATGAAAAATCAAACGAAAAATCGTCAACTAACATATTTCTGTTTTTTTCATACATTCTATCTTCAGGACATTTCATTATGATATATCATGTATTTTATCCTCATTATATATAGATATATATATATATATATATATATAGATATATATATATATCTATATAGATATATATAGATAGATATATATCTACATAGATAGATATATATATATATAGATAGATATATATATAGATATAGATAGATATATATATAGATATATATAGATATATAGATAGATATATAGATAGATATATAGATATATAGATAGATATATAGATAGATATATAGATAGATATATATATAGATATATATATAGATATATACATAGATATATAGATAGATATATACATAGATATATAGATAGATATATACATAGATATATATATAGATAGATAGATAGATAGATAGATGAAAATTCAGTATTTTTGATCTTCAGATTTTAAGATAAACTAAATGATGTGTAACTGGCAATCAATTCAAAGTCAAGTTTTACAGGAGTCAAGGATTTAAAATCTGATGCAAGTCAATTTTTTTTTTTCAGTTGACTCATTCCTTCTGAGATAGAGTCAATTTTTGTAGAGCCTGATTTAAAAAAAAAAAGGTCATATTTAACCAATCTTTGCTAAAAATCACCATTAAGTTTCGATTTGACTGTACAGACAGTTTATAATTTATATGCTCTTTCCTTGAAATTGAGCACTCTACTCATGAATAATACATACACACGACTTATCCTTTATCCACAGGACCTGATCGTAATAATATACCATAATTGATATGGCAATATACTTTTATACACAAGAAATTTATTGCATTTTAACGCAATAAAACAGAATGTGTTCATTCTAAAATAAATAAGTTGAATTAAATGAGATTCCTGAAATATACTGAAATAAAACAATGCTTCGGCTTTTAAAAGCTATTTTAAATATTTAGTTTCAAAATCAAAATACAAAGGTTTTCATTTTTTAAAATTTTTTATTTAACACTAAAAAAAAACAAAACATGTCTCTTTAAATCTAAAAATTGACAACTCATGTTAGAAGTGAAATCGCTCAGCCAATAATAGATGAGGAAAAAAGTAAAGATGTGTTAAATTATCTATTTTCAGACAGCATCAACTGGAGATTTAATTGTTAGGAGTTGTCAACTTTTTCTCCTGACAAATTCAATTAATTACATTTTGTTTTCTTAATTTCTTAATATAAACACAATTGAAATGTGTAAATTTACACGGTCTATCAGTTACAATTAGCTGCACCATGAAAGAACTTTTACTTAATAAAGTTTCTGTGCATGTGTCTAGAGTCGATGGATGCTCAAACCACAGGATGTAAACAAGCTGAAATTTAGTAGCAATGATCTCCTTTCAATGGGTGCATGCCTTTCCCCGAATGGCCACAAGAGATGCAATATAGAGCATAGTCAAAGACGGTATCCATTAGACGAATCATGAATTCTCCAAAATGATGCATACATTTTTTTTTAATATTAGTACATATAAAATAATTGATCTATTTTATATATAGTATTTCTAGTAGCAAGAAGAATTTCACTCCAGCTATGGGTAAAATAGTGACTTGTGTTCAACTAATCAAATACAATTTAGGTATTGTTTTGGAAGGGAACTGTACTGAAAAACAATGCAAACCCTTAATTTTGACCAAAGGTTCTGCTAATAATTTTGGTTTAGTATTTTAACAAAGTCAGACTCAAAAAGTATTGAAGCTGACAAATCAAACTTTGCTTCTGACTAGCCAATTTTTATTTGTTATTGTTGTACCATGTTATTGGCAATATAATAACATTCTTTGTTACAATTTATTTTAAAAAAATACTTAATCTGCCCCAGACAGCTGCTGATATTAAACATTTTTAAATAATTACCAAAATATAAAAATCAGCAGGGGAGATAACTCATTTTAAATTGAAGAACATAATAGTCGTTGTCTACCTAAATGTGCAAATGTCTTCAATGCATCAAGGGTACAGGTAGTTTCACATAAATTACGTGAACATTTTATCTTTTATGTTTTTGAAATTAAATCAGATTTATCGAGACAAAACTCGTCAGTTGTTAAATTGACTTTGTACGTCATAATCGAATAAAGAATTGCGCGTCATTTACAAAACAGAAATGATTTCATTTAAATTGTGATATGATAGTGCATTACAGACACTAATTCAATATTTCGATTAACAGATATTATTTACTCATTTCTATATGAGGGGAAGTTTGACACAAGGTGAGTTTAAAATAGAGCACCCAATACTTGGACACAGCCAGGCATTTTCTTTTATTTACTATGGATTATTTATTGAAATCAAAATTACAATAGCATAAAGTGCTAAAACAAACTATAAAAATTTAAAGGTAGTGAAATGGAGTTAAAAAGTTCACTATTACATAAGAGAACGGATGCCTAATTAGTATTCACTGTTCTCCTCTTCCTGCACTCCAGTGAGTAAGTATTAGCCATCGGTCTGCTTGCTGATGTGCTACCTATGGCTCTTCGTTCATCGTTATTTATATAAAAAATAAAATTGAAGAGAAAGTAGCTACGTGATTTAAAAAGAAAAAACAGCAAAGCAAAAATTAGAGTAAAAAGCCTACCGGGCAGATACAGCTAGTTATATATAAACAGATATAACACAAAATAAATTTAAGTCTTATTAAATTCAATTGACCGTTTAAGCACCTCCCCACCCCCAAAACAAAAATTTCATTTCCAATCGATTTTATTGAATTTCATATTTAATCAGATCAGTTTTTTTTGTTTTGATTATCATACAGGGATTTCAAGTTAATACCCACACAGTTCCAAGTCTTCTTCCTGCAACTACCGAAACAATGAAGAGTTAATTTTTAGAATTTCACTGCCAATATTCTTCCCTTTTTGATAAGCGATTTCCCTCAAACCTTATTTAACCTACTTACATATAGCAGGTTTTAAAATCTGTATTAATAACATGTGTGCTGGGCACATTGATAAGATGCCAGCCTGTTAAGACATCATTTTGAGTGATTTCTGTCTGCGGACGCACAATCTTTTCTTTTTTTTAACTTTTATTATTTTTAAATTGCGGTCAACTTTTTATTTTGACAAAATGGAATGGAAAAAAAAGGCTGGTTTCTTACATGTTTTGTAAGGGGGGGGGGATCTTTTTACATTTATACATTATCCAAAAGGTTGCTTTTGTTCGCGGATGACGAAATCCTATTATTAATGATGGTAAATGACCCCCAGAGTTAGTAAATAAAATGAAGTTAAACGTTGTCTTTGTTGTTTATGGCATGAGAATATTATTACAAAACTAATACAAAATTAATACCACAACCACCACTGGATTTCTCGTAAAACTTTTACCTAAGCAAATTAAAATTTGATCTTGGTATCGGGCTTTGTTTTCAATCGCATCTCCAGACAGAGACACACCAAGAGATTAAAAGAAATTCTAGAATAATTGGTTCCTTTACATCTTTCTTTTTATATATATGGTGATTTAAATTCCCCCCCCAACAAAAATACCCTCAACTCATCCAACTAGCTGCTAAATCTCACCCCTTTACTGTAGAGGTCCTTAAATGCCGGAAGATCTTCTACTCAATAGCTTTCCTCTGGAATTCGCTTTGTGCTCCATGTTTCCAACATTATAAACGTGCAGAAACTTAAATTTAAATGTAAACAAACACCTTGCTACCAAACTCCCCACTCAGGTTGCCCCCCCCCCCCCTAAATCTGGCCCATTACCCTTGTTTTGGTTGAAAAAATAAAATTTTAAAAATTTAAACATGCAGAGGTTTTACTGGAATAAAAAATGTAATCATCATACATAAATGAACATTCTTAATTGTTTGTATTATTCTGACTAGTGTTCTCATCTTGGACCTGTGGCGCAGCAGATAAAAGTGCTAAGTGGTAATAAGTTCTAAGTGACAGTCTTCTGGAGGTTGAAGGTTCAATCCTCAATGCAGGCGATACTAAGAATACAATTATGAATTACTTAAGACTTCTACTCGGTCACAGTTGACGGAACAAAAGTTATGTGGATTAGATAAATGCTTCCATTCGAAATTCCGTATAGATTTCCGAGTTCGAAACTATGCACATGAAGTAGTACAGAGGTTACATCGGCCGAAACATTGAGAATAATATTCAAG
The DNA here is from genome assembly GCA_963556195.1 of Sepiola atlantica. Taxonomy (NCBI): domain Eukaryota; kingdom Metazoa; phylum Mollusca; class Cephalopoda; order Sepiida; family Sepiolidae; genus Sepiola; species Sepiola atlantica. The sequence continues at coordinate 72,302,764 of OY744537.1, read as the reverse complement.
ATGAGAACAGTAGTCCAAATAATCAAAATTATCAATCCTCATTCCAAAAATTCAGAAGCATTTTTAATTGTGTAAAAAAATAAATATTAGAAAAGAAATATGAATAACAATGCTGTTCTTTCGCATGTAGTTAGAATAACTTGAAAATAGAAAGAAAAAAAGGGGAAATATTGGGTAAAAGATTAATAACAGTATGTACTTAGAGAAAGGGGTTAGCAACAACAGACATCAAAAGAAGCCAGAGCAGAATAGATTAAATTCCTAAGTATATTGGTAGGTAATATTTTTTTGTTCGATACAGTCAGCCATGACGGGGAGGGGGGGGGGGGAGTTGCTCCCCTTACACATTCAAAGCATATGATCACTCTAGCACAACCAGATAACATCTTTGTCTTAAGTAGACAATATTTGGTAGGTAATACATAGATAGACACAGTGTGTATATATGTGTGCCTGCTTAATCATCCCATACACTTGAATGTGCACATTTAGTCAGTGAACCACAAAGATTATGAACCCAGTTAGAGACTAAAAACATTTCATTGTAAGTAAAATATGTGCATATAGGTGCAAGTATGTGCAAGGGATGCATACAATGAATTTACTATAACTAGAAATTATTATAAGAAAGATAGAATTGGGAAATAGGTTATATTTAGAAATTTCTATCATAGTATATTTATATGTACTCTCATATATATATATATATATATATATATATATATATACACACGACTACCTGATGTAGCTCGGGATTTAATGGGGAACACCATTCTTTTTCACTATGCTTATAACACCATATGACTTTCTTTTCTTTTTTACTGACCTCCTCGCCCCCTCCCCCTCTCATATAGTTAGAAGAAACTGAAATTTTGGAAAATTCTCTGAATTAGTGTCTTAAATAGTTTTAATTTCTTTAAAATCGGATATATGTATTTGAAGTTTTAAAGGGGTTCTGTCCTCATAGCTCTCTTAGAGGGGACACATATAGATTCGGCACATTGAGGGGCACAGAGGTTTGGGACCACTTCCATTATCCTCCCCAGAAAATTTTAGATATAAATACACTTTTAATATTCATATAGATTCTCTAACCTTTCTTTCTATAAGGAATGCACACACACACACATTATCATATATATAAGTATCTGAATTTCAAATGATTTTTATAAGAGAAAAAAAGGAATCATACAGGCTACCTAGATAGGTTTGCAAGTACACAAACACACATTAGTGAGATCTCTTTCAGATATTGATACTAAATGATGAATTGACAAGCAAATATGTCAAATAGAATGACACAGACAAAAGAAAGACAGCATCAGCACAACGAATCACACACACACACACACACACACATATATATAGATACACGCGCATCAAAGAAACAACAATGAAGAGGAGGGGAGCGGGGTGGCCAACAGAAACCTCAGAGAAGGAAGGAGGAACTATGGCAACGGTGGCAGGCAGAGGCCGGTTCACTCGGTGGAATCGAATCGTTAAGTGAGTGCAAATCCATCGCAGAGGAAAACCGTTATAACAAAGGGTGCAGTCAGTGCAAACGCAAAGTGCGCCTTCAGCAGAAACATTGACAGCAGTGCACATTCTATGCAGAACACAGGAATGAACACAGTTAAAACATTGTTCACATCAGTCAAACCACCTGACAATACACAGTTGACTATTTAAAGGGTGTTGGGGTGTTGGATGATGATAAACACAGACAGAAATCGGGAGAGACACTTCAAATGATCATCAGAGATTATGAATACAAATGAATGCAAAGAGGAAAACAAAGATGCACAAATACAAACAATGACTGACACACACATCCCGAATAGCAAGTGGGATGTGTACATGCGCACACCTCCAACAGAGAGAAATGTGTGCACGCAAACAAACACCCAACAGAGAGGTGTGCATACTCATACATCCAATAGAGAGATGCATATGCACACACCCAACAGAGAGAGGTGTACATTTGATAGTGAGTGGCACAGACATTCCCAATAGAGATGCATACAACAGAGAGAAAGATGCATGCACAGATTCAATAGAGATGTGCACGTTTGACACCATGATGGTGTCAAAGTCAACTAGCAATATTAGATCTATTAATTAAAGCTGAAACTAATTATGGAAGTCATTTATTAGTAGAAAGAATGATCAACATACTTTTGACTGGGAAGTGTAGAAAAATATTGTTCTCAGTTTTGTGATTTGAAATTGACGATTTTTGGAGTATCAGCTTTGTTTAAAATACTTTGAAGTGTCATATATATCACACATAGTGAAGAGCAATGGTTACACATAAGATTCAGGACAGCTTGAAATAAAAGAAAACAATATTGAAAAGTCGTTTTTATTTATTAACTTTTAAAAGGTCCTGTAGTTCGACCTTGATGCAGGGGGAGGGGGCAATATCCAATTGGGTTGGATTATTCATGTGATGCAGGGGTGTTTTAGATGAGATATATTTCTGAGGTGGAATCCAGTAGCTGAATGGAATTGAACGAAGAAGGATGTAAAACTTGAGGTTTTAAGACTATCTTATATTTTAGTCAGACGGCACAATAAAACAACCTGCACATAGATCAAGACTGCTGTCTCGGACCAACGCAGAGGAAAATTACCAACTGGCCAAGTAATCAAGACTGACCGAGTTACATAAACTCCCAACGTTGGTGTGGATCTTTTCAACACAGTACAGACACAGAACGATTAAAAGAGCAACCAGTCGAAATCCATGCAGTCATCGCAGCATAGGATAACACACCCAATAGAGAGATGTGTGTGTGCACATACACATCTGAGGGAGAGAGAAAGACATGCACAAGAGAATATCACAAGTAAAAGAAATGCTATAAAAGCTCAGAACGCACACATGCGAAGATATGGTCAGAAGAGAATGATGGTCTCAAATAAAATGAGTAGAGCAAAAGAAAAAGTGATGAAATGAGAATAGTGAACCGCAACAAGCAAAAAACTGAGCGATAGAGCAACGGGTATGTCCAGGTGAAATATTAACATCTGCACAGAAAAGTACATCTCTGCACATAAGATGGGAGGATACACATAATGATGAAGACAGAAACATATGCATACAAAGTGAGTGCTTCAAGTTGAGATCGAAACCCAACCATTTTGTCACGAGTCATGAAGGAAGAGAAATCTTAATGCCTGAGCAACAGCTGGTAATTTCTCTTACCAGAGTGCTTGGAACAAAGTGTAGTATCTGTTCTGTCTTAGGAGACCATCTTCCAAGAAATTAGATACTTTCTGAATCGCTCTTATTCATGTGGTAGTGCTATGAGATTATACAGATACTTTTATTGCCAGTCCAGAGTGTCCCCTTTTTAGGGAACTGGATTTTCCTAACATTAAAAACTGAACTTGTGTTTAACTTTGCTCCTGCAGAGAGATTAGTATATAGGAACACACAGACGCGAATCTGGAGAGCAAAAGAGGCGCATGAACAGAGATACACAATCAGAGATAATGTGGCTCCTCCAATTTAAAGTGGGACAAGAGAGAGCAAAAAGGTGTCTACAATAAACTAAAACAAATAACTGTAAGAGCAAGCGATGGAGAAAGCTTTTCATAAAATGCAGCCAAATAGATTCACACAATTGAGGAATACTTAAAAAGAATGTATGCAAGATAAAGGACTTCAAACATTCAAGATAAAATGGACGATAAACGTACACAGAAACCCCAACCCAATAGATCATATATATATATATATATATATGTGTGTGTGCTTGTGTGTGAAAAAGACAAAAAGAAAAAGAAATTAAACAGGGAAAAAAATCATCAAAAAACAAGATTTACCAGTTTCGTTCGGATCACCGAACGTCTTAAGAAAAACTGAAGCTTTTTAAATTTATTGAATAACGGCAAAACACAGGAAAGAGTGCATAACCATCTGAAAAAAAAATTATGCAGTGCATGTGACAAAGACGTTAAAATGGGAAAACGGGAAAAGAAAAAGAAAAAAAAAAAATTGAAATATGGATGAAATGTAGTAAAAATGAGTATTACTTTAACCAGGGTCGAAATTTGTTATGCAGTGGCATAGTATATCGCATTGTTTGAATGCGATATTTGCCAGATGTTTGCTTACAGAATAAGATGCGAGTCTGAGGTTTACGTTAGATGGTCATAAGAGAAGGATTACAGCGCTTTTGATGCACTTGCGGCATAGGAGAGAGGATTCTATTTTAAGGAGGGTGCAGTTTGTAAAGTCAAAATTGTGGGTAAGAGTGTTTCTGAGTATGACTAGTTCATTGGTGGGATTTGTGTTTGAGGTCCAATTTATGTTCGTAAATGCAGAATTTTATATTTCTGCCATTTAATTTTATGATATATCGTGTATTTTATCCTCATATATATATATATATATATATAATTAAAAGGGGCTTATCTTTACATTTTACTGCACTTTCACGATAAATGCAATTCATGATAAATGTATTCTGGTCCCATATCTATATATTTGAATGCAAGTTCAAACTAGCTTGGATTTGAATTCTATGTTATTTTTCAAATTTATTTCACATGATGGTAGTATAGAAAGCCATCTTTTCAATAAAGTTTTCCAAGTATCTAAAAGTTTTTGTTTTTTTTAATTCTTGAGATACAGAATGCATTTAAAATTCATGAGGTTGATCTTTTTATTGATTTACACATTGATATTTATTAGTATTCAATCCAACAATTTTTAGAGCTAGATAAGTTTACATTCTCATTTCTTTAAACATTTTGTAAAATATACATTTTGATATGCATCTCATAAGTGGAAAGAGACATGCATACAACCATAAGATACAATAATATAAGTGCACAAAACTGAAGAAATAAATAATGAGTGAGAAACTATGAATATAGAAAGGAGGAAAAAGACAGGAGGAGGAAAGTAGAATTTGATTAATAATAATAATAATAATAATAATAATAATAATAATAAAAGTAACGGGTTAGGGTTAGAGAATATAAAAATATATAGGCAGAGGCAGAAAGGAAAAGCAGATAAGATGAGACTAGGAAAAAACAAGGAAAAAAGAGGACGAGGATAAGATGAGGAAAAAAGGAAGAGGACGAGGAAAAAAAAGAGGACGAGGATAAGACGAGGAAAAAGAGACGAGAAAAAAGAGAGGAAGAATCAGACGAGAAAAAAGAGAGGAAGAATCAGACGAGAAAAAAGAGAGGAAGAATCAGACGAGAAAAAAGAGAGGAAGAATCAGACGAGAAAAAAGAGAGGAAGAATCAGACGAGAAAAAAGAGAGGAAGAATCAGACGAGAAAAAAGAGAGGAAGAATCAGACGAGAAAAAAGAGAGGAAGAATCAGACGAGAAAAACGAGAGGAAGAATCAGACGAGAAAAACGAGAGGAAGAGGAAAACGAGAGGAAGAGGAAAACGAAAGGAAGAGGATGAGAAAAACGAAAGGAAGAGGATGAGAAAAACGAAAGGAAGAGGATGAGAAAAACGAAAGGAAGAGGATGAGAAAAACGAAAGGATGAGGATGAGGAAAAGAGGATGAGGATGAGGAAAAGAAGAGGATGAGGATGAGGAAAAAGAGGAAGAGGAAAAAGAGGAAGAGGAAAAAGAGAGGAAGAGGAAAAAGAGAGGAAGAGGAAAAAGAGAGGAAGAGGAAAAAGAGAGGAAGAGGAAAAAGAGAGGAAGAGGAAAAAGAGGGAGAGGAAAAAGAGGGAGAGGAAAAAGAGGGAGAGGAAAGAGAGGGAGAGGAAAGAGAGGGAGAGGAAAGAGAGGGAGAGGAAAGAGAGGGAGAGGAAAGAGAGGGAGAGGAAAGAGAGGGAGAGGAAAAAGAGAGGGAGAGATTAAATGAAACAGAAAAGGTGATGGAAAGAGGGGAAGAGAGAAACAGAAAAATGAACCCAGTTAGATAGGTAAATAAGAGAAACGCACGAACATTGAGAGGAGAGATAGATGCGAATATATAAGTAGATTGATGAAAAGATATAGTATGCATTAGATGGTTGATTAGAACACTTGGTGATGACTACAAAGATGCATTCAACCATAGAACATCACTGATTAATGAAAACTTCAGGAATCAGTGATAAGTGCAGGGGGGGGGGCAATGACGAGGGAGAGAAGATGCGATAAAGGGGAGGAGATGCACCAAATGCCATGTAAGCCTTCCAATTCCTAAGCACCCAGTGAACCTGTGCGCTCAGCACATTCGATCTAGAAAATGCGTGCCAACTCCCCTCTCCTTTCACTTTGCCATATTTGTGGCAGCCCCCTCCCCCATTTATAATTATACATCTCGACTTCTATTTGCTGTTATTGATAAACTTGGGGTGGGAAGGGGAGATGGTGGGAGGGGAGAGAATTAAAAAAAAAAAAAAATCATGACACGAGTCTCCCCTTCATACCTTTCCTCCTTTTACATAAAAAAAACAAAAAACAATGAAAACACGCGCACATATGGATACGCGCGCACATGCGAAAAGAATGCAGTGCCCAACTTTCATCCGTTCGCACCAAGTGAACCCGAGATGCAGTGGTTAGATAACGACGAGATTCGCGTTATAATAGCAATTGCATTTCATTCATGATTTCAACAAAAATATTGCGTATGCGTGTGTGGGGTCGAGTGAGTAAAGGGAAGAAAGAGTATAAACCGCCTCCGATAAAATAAAAGTAAATAAAAAGAGGGTATCGTGCATTTGAAATATTTATTCTTTCAGAAGAATTTTTAATGTTTTTGGATTTAATTAAAGAAATTTAATCGCTTGAAACTCACCCGCAGACAGAAACATACGGATGCAGTAAAAGTATTTTACCTCAGCAAGCTTTCAGATGTAGCATACACACAAAACTATAGACAACTTATAAAAAGTAAAGCAACAGAAAGTTTGGCAACAAGACAAATGGGTGACAAACTGAGTGAAAAAAAATAATAATTATAACAAATACAGGCCAGGTTTTTTTTTTTTTTTTTTTTTTTTAAATTTAGCTGGGATTAAAACCTATAACTAGTCTTTAATTGTTTCTTCGGAAATGCATTCTCACCTGTAATATACACTGAGCTGTTGACTGTGGAGACAGTCATCAAACCACTTCAAAATCTTTCAACGATAATAATTTACATATATTTTGATGGATTAAAACCATGAAATTTTTTTTTAATAAGTAAAAACTTACACGAACATAAATTGCTACAGATTCTTTTAAATATTTCATCAGATAGACACTAAAAATGTTCTTGTAAATTCACTCTTTACAACTATTATTTACGAATTAATCCATTTTATTCTTAGACAACTTGTTCCAAAAATATATTACTGTTTTAGAAAAAAAAAAAAAAAAAAAAAAGTTTGGTGGATTTAGTTTTTGAAATCTTGCTTTGTGGCTGAAAGTTGTGTTTCTAATAGGAATGTTCAAGAGCAAAATACAATTTCAAATCAAGCCAATAAACTTTTCTCAATCGTGGTAGTTCAGTGCAGAAAGACATGCTCAATTGAACACAAGTTGTTATTTTTTACCTATAGTTGGGGCTGCGTTCATATCTTTCCCAATCTAACATATAAAGTCATCTTGTCAGATTTACAAAGTCAAACGCAAGTAGCATTTAAGTTGACAAATTAACTAGTCAATTTTCATTTGTTATTGTTGTACAGTGTTATTGGCAATATAATAACGTTTTTACCTACAAATTATTTTTTAAATTACTTTGTTCGGCCAAGACAACTGCTAATATGAAACATTTTTAAATAATCACCTAAAAATATAAATCAGCAAGTGGGGATAACTCATTTTAAATTGAATATAATAGAAGTTGCCTACCTTAAATTTAAAAATGGGCAAACAAATAAAAAAAACAAAACGACTTCAGTGCATCTCGGGCGACGCCAGGTAGATACAGCTAGCGGTATTATAATATTAGTGAATGAGATAGACTGAGTTTGACTTAATTGATTCCATAGTCTGCATTGGTATCTATTATACCATTCGTGTCTCCCCTTTTAAATGTGATTAGAAGCACAATTCCTAGAATAGATAATTTTATAGAATAGACAAATTTATTTGCTACTTTACTTAGAGCGAGATGGAAGTGTGGGTTCATGCCTTTTGAAAGGGTATTAGGAAATGAATGTACTGATCTAACAGGAATTAAACTTAGCTTGCCAATTTTAGTATCAATAACGGTTCCAAAAATGATAATCTAAAATTGTGGTTAAAAACAACAAAAAGATCTATCATGTGAATTCATGTTTATTGAGGACAGAGGAATTAAGAACAAAGCTTTTGTGTTAAGAAATAAAAGGTGTTCAAAGCTGAAATAAAATTCTAATATCACAGACATGAAAATTAGTAAGTCAATAGCTAGGTTATGCGTGTTCTTCTTTCATGTATTTCCCTGTGAAGATCAGAGATTATCCTTTAATCTGACACATTATCTCACACACATACGCACACACACACGCACACACTTGGAATTCCCAGCTTTTAAGTTCTTTCCCCATTCATGCTCCAACATTAACCACTTCATTAAATCTCATATGGAACTGGATTTACTCTTAGAGGCTCCAAACCTCCAATGACAGCAGTTTCTCGAAAGGTGAACTGGTGCATTTCCTTTCTTCTTTATCTCCTACTCCACCAACTCCTTCTCCACCTGTCCTGAATGTTACCATTACTCGGAAACATTTCCAGATCACAAAGAATTTGAAAATGAAAAGGAAAAAGTGAAAGAAAACACACACAGACACACAAAAAAATATAATAAAGAAAGAATTAGAAATGGATGGTCACATTGGAGAAAAGAAATTCAATGTTGCCATGTCAACAGATCTTATAATGTGACTTTATTAAAATAGTAATAGGGTCCTCGGTAATTGTTATTCGTTTATTTTTAAGTTCAATTAATAGAATTAGCAGATAAAAATTAAAACTAGAATAATCAAGAAATAAAGTATATTGAGAAGTAGGAAAGAGAACAGAACAAGTCAAAGAGAGGCAGAGGGGGGGGGGGGAATAAAAAAAACGCAAAACAAGAGAGGAAAAGAAAAAAGGAGAGCAAACCAGGGAGAGGAAAAGAAAAAAGGAGAGCAAACCAGAAAGAGGAAAAGAAAAAAGGAGAGCAAACCAGGGAGAGGAAAAGAAAAAAAAGGAGAGCAAACCAGGGAGAGGAAAAGAAAAAAAAGGAGAGCAAACCAGGGAGAGGAAAAGAAAAAAAAGGAGAGCAAACCACGGAAGAGGAGACGAAAAGAAAAAAGGAGAGCAAACCAGGGAGAGGAGACGAAAAAAGGAGAGCAAACCAGGGAGAGGAAAAGAAAAAAAAGGAGAGCAAACCAGGGAGAGGAAAAGAAAAATGGAGAGCAAACCAGGGAGAGGAAAAGAAAAAAAAGGAGAGCAAACCACGGAAGAGGAGACGAAAAAAGGAGAGCAAACCAGGGAGAGGAAAAGAAAAAAGGAGAGCAAACCACGGTAGAGGAGACGAAAAAAGGAGAGCAAACCAGGGAGAGGAAAAGAAAAAAGGAGAGCAAACCAGGGAGAGGAAAAGAAAAAAGGAGAGCAAACCAGGGAGAGGAAAAGAAAAATGGAGAGCAAACCACGGAAGAGGAGACGAAAAAAGGAGAGCAAACCAGGGAAAAGAAAAAAGGAGAGCAAACCGAGGAGACGTAAAAAGGAGAGCAAAGATGAAAAAGAAAAGTAGGTAAGAGTTAATGAAATCAAACAACAGCAAAAAATGAATAGAACAAAGAAAGAAAGGAGAGAAACAAGAAAAAATGACGAATACAATTTAATAAAAAAATAGAGGAAAACAATAACAAGAGAAACCTGCATCATGTATAGACATGAAAAAGAGAGAATGAGATTTGAAGAAGATTTAAGATCAGTGGGAGGAGGAGGAGAATAGAGTGAATCAAATTAGAAAGAAAAGATGATAAAGGGAAGTGTGTGAGTGGGAGGAGTCAAAATGTACTTGACAACCTCTGAAATATCGATTTTGCATAGAAATTACACTTGACCCAGGTTTTCTGCGTGTGTGTCTGTGCCCCCCCCCCACTCTTACAGTTTTAACTATTATTATTATTATGACGACTACTACTACTACTACTGCCTGATGCCACTACTATTGCTAATTAATATGCACCGATTAACCCTGCCCGAGTGCAATTCGTGTAAAACCTCCATATCAGACAAGACTTACTCAGCAACTTCTCATTGGTTGCACACATAGCTAGGGCCATTCAGTGCAGAAACACAGAAAAATCAATCGAAACCAACAAGGACAGCATTAATTCCTAGATTTAATTGCTACTCTTAAAGAGAGAGAAAGAGTGGGTATAATAGAAAAAATAAACTGTAATTCCTTTTTCCTAACCCTCATCCAAAAATTTAACATAAAAAATACTTCCAGACGAAGGAAAAACACGAGGACGGGCGACGAAGGAAAAACACGAGGACGGGCGACGAAGGAAAAACATGAGGACGGGTGACGAAGGAAAAACACGAGGACGGGCGACGAAGGAAAAACACGAGGACGGGCGACGAAGGAAAAACACGAGGACGGGCGACGAAGGAAAAACACGAGGACGGGCGACGAAGGAAAAACACGAGGACGGGCGACGAAGGAAAAACACGAGGACGGGCGACGAAGGAAAAACACGAGGACGGGCGACGAAGGAAAAACACGAGGACGGACGACGAAGGAAAAATAGGAGAGTGGTTTATGAAGGAAAAATAGGAGAGTGGTTTATGAAGGAAAAATAGGAGAGTGGTTTATGAGGGAAAAATAGGAGAGTGGTTTATGAGGGAAAAATAGGAGAGTGGTTTATGAGGGAAAAATAGGAGAGTGGTTTATGAAGGAAAAATAGGAGAGTGGTTTATGAGGGAAAAATAGGAGTGGTTTATGAGGGAAAAATAGGAGAGTGGTTTATGAAGGAAAAATAGGAGAGTGGTTTATGAAGTAAAAATAGGAGAGTGGTTTATGAAGGAAAAATAGAGTGGTTTATGAAGGAAAAATAGAGTGGTTTATGAAAGAATTATGTATATTATATTATGGCATGATTGCAGACATGGTCTACTCTGATGTGTTAGGTAATTAAGTTTAAGAGTTGCTACTTTTTCTTTCATATATGGCTGTGAAGGGAGAACGCTGAGTAGATAAAAAGAAATAAAAAAGAGAGTCAGTCAGTCCAACCGCCACTTTTTTTTTTATTATGATTTAAAAAATTTCTCATTTTAATATTATTACTTAAATTTTATTATTTGAATTACTAAAAAAAGAAACTGGAACAGTCAAGTGACAAGAGATTTCCAGATTTATTGTAACAAGTAAGATACTGGAAATGATAAAAATATGTAACGCCCAAATTATTAATTCTGGGTATTTTTTATATCACTTTCACTTATAAAAACACACTTTCTCCTCAATTTTATTTTATTTTCGTCCACTAATGTGGGAATAAAGTTTAGTTTATTTTTTTTATCTAAACAAAAAAATTTAAATGCGTTTTAAAATAATTAACCATAAAAATTAAAATTTATCATTTGAAAACAAAATTGAAGGCTGGTTAGGTTTGCTTGTTTTTTTCTTTTTCATCCCCTATGAAGCCACATCTGATCAGTTTTGTAGTCATGAAATGTTAATTAAAATATATGGCATTTTTCTTCTAGTCACTAATACTAATTTCAGCTGTTACCTTATCTATTGGTTGATTACAGAGACGTGCGGATTCATAGATTCCCCAAAGATAGAGAATAGGTGAAAGAAAAGCAGACCTAATGAAACGCAATTTACAAAAAGAAAAGTAAACTATTATAATAAAGCAATTGACACTTGCTCGATATGTGTTCATTTTCATTTTTCAGTTCATGACAGGAAGTCATAGTTAAGAAATTTTAAAATAAACATTATTATGTTTAAGTATAACTATTCATTTAATGTAGAAAACTAATTCTAAATGAATGGACATAGATAAAAGATGTTGGTTAACAATCAGTTCTCAGTGACAGTCTTCTGAAGGTTGAAGGTTCAATCCTTACTACAGGTGATAATAATAACTAATAACAAATTAACACTTGTTATGGCTGACGGAATGAGAACAATCTATCATCGTGGATTAAATAAAAGGTTCAATTCGAAATTCCATCCAGGTTCCTGTAGTGTTGTATCCTTTCGTCGGAAAAGATGCACCTGAAGATGACATTGACCGAAACGTAACTAACAACCGAGATGAGAATATTAGTTTGAATAATCAAAATAATACGTAATTCTGAAGTAAATAATTTGGTTTCATTTAAAGAACTACACTTAACTTGATGGCATCAGGTAATTTAATAAAACTAAACATGTATGACTTTTGGTTACATACATATTTATATACAACTAGCTGTCCACATCCAGCGTTGCTCAGAAATATTTTTACTTGCATTTTTGTTAAGCCTCACCTCCCACCCCTTTTTACAAGTATTTTTAAGCAAAATATTACATTTCCGTCAAAAGTGATTGCTATTATGAAAAATAATATGCAAGGAGATTTAAAAATAAAATAAATACTATGGAATTGATATCAATATAGCAGAAAGGTAAACTAGAAAACCACATTATCTAACGATTCTTTTTACCATTAAAACCGATCCACTTTTTTCTTTTAAAATTACTTGATGTATAAAAAGTTCAAGAAAAAAAAAGATAATTATAGCAAATCTCTAAATCAATTAGTAAAAGTTTTTAATAAATTTGATACTTTAAGCAATCATCTATTTGGAAAGAATCTCCGAAAAAAAAAAAAAATTATTTCATAAATTTGATACTTTAAGCAATGATCTATTTGGAAAGAATCTCCGAAAAAAAAAAAAATTATTTCATAAAATTGCACAAGTCAACACATTATGGAGTTTTACAAGTTTTATTAAATCATATTCAACATTTTGTTTAGCAGCACATCAACCCTTATCGGCCATTTTGTGCTAAATATTTTTTAAAAATCTAAATTTCAGAATTTTTAGAGTTAAAAACGTGTTTGCTTTTTGGTTTTAATTTTTTTTTTAAACTAGTTTGATCAATCCTGTTTCTCTTGAAAATGAGAGTATTTGAGAAGGAGTCACTTTTTTAAAGTCTTTCAAGATTTGCGGCATTATACTATTTTTGACATACATGTACAATATGCTTTACAGTCAACCAGTGGTTGCAATGTATACATTTTTTAGTCATTTTCGGAAGAGGAAAATGCTCCATACAGTAAAACGTGTTTGTGGATATTTTCAATGAAAATACTTCACTTTTACGATGGAAAGATAGAGAAAAAAAAAGTCATGCGATTGAGTTTCATACTAAAATAAAAAAACAGTTAACCAAATTCTTTATTCATTTTACCTAAAGTGGAACATTAAACGATTATAGACTTATCGAAGTTATTGACTTGGTTTGTTTTATACAATGTCAACACTTATTTCCGCTTATTTAATACTGAAATAATACTGACTGAAAATGATTCAGCGAACAAAAGTTGCGATTTTACCCATAGATGGGATAAACTTACTGTCATCTACTTATCTACTAATAAAACTTGTTTGTTCCTGTGCACAATGGATAACGTCATAAAAGTATAAATAATTTACAGTCCCTTACTGTTTCCTTTTAAATTTATAAAGTCCCTTTATTTAAAAATTAAGTAGTGTACTTACGTTTTTCAAACGATTTTAATCAAATTTGTAAAAATTGAAAAAATAAATAAATAAATAACTAGTGTACTTGGTGAATTAACATTATTTCTAAGAATGTCTCAGTTGATCTCTTAAATGCTAAATATTTCCAATTGATTAAAATTTAGACTTACTTATTTCAAATAAAATCAACAAAAAAAAAGGGGGGGGGGGTCGGGAATATCTCAATAACTATTAAGAGATGTTTTCCAATATATCAAAAGTCTTAATATAATTTGATCACAACTTTATTGAAAATAACTAATACTTATTAAAAAACATTGAATAAAAATGTATTTATGAACGAGTAAGACGTGTGTGTGTGTGTGTGTAAATATATTTAACCTTTTTTTTGTGCAGATCTTTCCAGTATCATGCGGTCTGCATCACAGCATACATCCATAAACAGCAAAGATGGTATTTTACTTTTATTTTATTAATAACTTGAAAATTATAAAAATCAAATAATGATAATATGAAGTTCAGGTGAGAGCAAGTGTACACAAAATTTCTTTATTCATTTCCGGGCAATGCAGAGTGTGCTTGTTCATATTTAATATTTTACCTTTCTAGAAAATTCACTCAAGACTCCTAAGAAGATTAAAAAAGAAATAATTTGGATCAACAGAAAATGCCACATATTTCAATTATCATCATCATCTGATATTCCATAAACATTTGACCAAGTCATAAATATCAAACTCCCAATAATAATTAGGTAAAAAAGTTGAATAATAGCTATTCATTATTTCAAAATGCTCCAACTTGCCAGGGGTTGGTTTATATAAAAATGCCAGAATCCAAACATCTTTTAATAGAATATTATAAAATCTTTTTCATTCAGTTTGCCCAACAATTAATTTATTTGGGGGTAGGAATACAAAACTTGTTATGATAACGTTCAGTGTGATAGTTATGTGAGGTTGTTATTGAAATCGAACTTAAAATCATTAAGAGTTTTTTTTTTTTTTTTTTGTTTGTTTTTTTTTTTGTTTTTTTTTAAATCAATATTTGTTTCAAGTTCCTATCCTTGTCCATCAAAAATACAAATTTTGGAAAATTAAGTAGCATTTAATTTCTTTTGTTTCCGGCGTCATTAAACCAAAGATACATTTACTCTGCTATAACAATCTATTCTTCAGTTCATTATAAGTGAAACATTGGTAGTTAACGGCATTTATACCCTCTTTCTGAAATGTTATGTGTGTATTGATTATTATACTAAACCTGAGTTAATCAACATTTGTTTCCAAAAAAAGCCTTTCTTCCTACATATTTTAATCACACAAAATTCATGCTAAAATATTCCTTAGTTTTGGGATTGAGTTCTGTTTGAGAAAAAATTTCCATTTTAATTTTTCTAATAAGTTGGAATTTGTAAGCAACTGAACAAGTCGCCATCTCCCAGTCAGCTATCTTGCCCTCTCTCACTGTACGATGATTCGACCACTAACATTTATTTAGAGAAAGAGTGACTCTTTTTTCAGCGTTGTTTCTTAGGTGTTTTATTTTGCCATCTAATTTACATGGTGTGTTTGTACACCCATAAAACTGTATGTAAATTAGATAGCTAAATAATGTCTATTTCTCGATGAGGATAATATAGAAGTAAAGAGACTTATTATCTTTAGTTACGCAAGAAGAATCTCTTAACAGGTATGAACTTCCAAATGAAATAAAAGTGGAATAAATAGTTGTAGTGCTGGTTACAGCTATGTCCAATAATATATTTATCCTTTCCAATGTCTAATAGAAGGCTGGAAAGCAGAATATTAACAAAGTTTCAAATGTCAGTATTTTTTTTTGGGGGGGGGGGGGTTGATTTAACTCACATTTTTTTTTAATATACGATGA
Source organism: Sepiola atlantica (assembly GCA_963556195.1). NCBI lineage: Eukaryota > Metazoa > Mollusca > Cephalopoda > Sepiida > Sepiolidae > Sepiola > Sepiola atlantica. The sequence goes on along the minus strand of OY744537.1, from coordinate 72,287,226 downwards.
AGCATAAGGATATACTCGTATATAGAGAAAAATGTGTCGACCAAAGATATTCTGATGAGATCAGAGATTGAAACAGGATTGCATTTATATAGCCATTCAATTTCCATATTATATAGCTCTACAAAATATATATTGAGCACTATTGGATTTAATGCTAAATTGATATTTAATTATATTAATTTGGCTCGGGATTTTATATAGAAAAGGCGGGATTTATTAATCCATAAAGAAATGTTACATGTGCTAGCTGTATCTACACAATGTGGCCCAAGAATCTACTTCCATTTCACTTTTTAAAACTAGGCCATTTGTTTGCATACAAGTAAAATATATATAAAAAAAAAAATGTTTGCTATTTTTGCTGAGATTCAAAGGTTATCAAATTACTAAAGCAATTCAGATGTTGGTGATGGCACGTGCCACCATTTTGCAATCCTGAAAACTTTTTGGCATTTATATCTACCGAAATATTAAAAGTAGCACATTTTCTAATAATTATATTGTCAAAAGAGATAAGTTGCATAAACATACATAGACATTATTAATGAAGAGTACTGCGAATTATCTGATTAAACAAATACTTTTTTTTATTTTAGTTTGGTCTGTCCGTTTTACGTATGGCCTACCATGAGTCATTTAAGCCATCAAGATCAAATATCTATTGCTGACTTTGTGCTACTAGTTTACACATAAGTGGTGGGGGATGAGCTGTATATTCATACCTTTGCTAAGGCCATTATTGCTATGTCAGCACAAGAGATATGTCCAGATTCAAACTGATCATTTATATGGGCCAAAATAAGGGTCCTATCTTTAAATTTGAATAACTTGAATTTGAATAACTTCCACAAAATAAAAGTTAAACTCACCAAACTTTATGTGTGTGTAGACTGACCCTTCCGAGATTTGAAATAAACAAAACAAATTTTAGCCGAAAAACACTTCTTAAAACTTACAAAAACTAAAGTATTGTTTTTTACACTGTTTTGAGTTTTTTAAGCAAAAATAATGTTTTCTAAATGAGGGTACGTTCCTTAGGGCTAATACGGCTCATGCTTGCTTCGGAAGGGGTCCTTTACTTATTCTAAAAAAAAAATTTTAAAAAAATAAAAAAAATAAAAAAGTTATGAATTTTTAAAAATAGGACCTTTATTTTTGCCCACCCTGTATAAACAGATGTTTTTATCGAGAATCAGCATACAGAGCATTGAGATTCGCAAATTTGAACGACTTGGAATCACTTAGTAGAAATGTGAATTCTCATTGGTGTCTGACTTTCAAATCAAATGAAACATTCAAATGAAGGAGATTTAATCTATCTCGGTTGGTTTGCATGTTTTAAATCATATCAACCTTTTTAAGATTTAATGCTGAAACACCATACCTATTGTAAACAATTGATTTTCTATTGTTTACTATTGGCTCACCAAGAGCCACTCGAGGATAAGGGTTAATAAGACAGAATGATTATCAGCTGAAAGATAAGGAACACTATGAGAGTACTAACATTGATCAATAGAATGAACTGCGTCGATTAATTAAACACAAGTTGCTATTTTATCTGCAGCTGGAAGGGAGAGGGGGAGTACTTTTTCCAACCGTATCAGTGTGTAAATAACTACAATAGATCCGATAGGATTTGAACTTAGGTTAGCCGATTATATAGTCTGCGACAGCATCTTTTAGGTCAATCACGCACTCCCTCTGACCGTATGACAAGAAATTAGTACTTATTAAGACGCAAGATGTAATAATTAAAAACAAAAAGCATTAAATAAACCAGTAAACTTAATCATTTTCAAAATTTTATAAAACATTCAAGTATTTTTCATAATGCTATCAAATCTATGATCAGTAAAACCCACACACGATGTCTAAAAAAGATGGCTACACATGAAAAACAAAAAATTGTTAGAATAAGGTCATTCACTTTTAGTGGGACAATTTAAATCCTAGTTTTATGGCAGCATGACTAAACTTGAAAGAAATTCATTATATAAATGCAATTGAAGTGCAACAGCTTTGCATTGTCAGCAGTTCCTGGACAAAAAACAACCGTCATTTTGGAGAAGAAGAGGGGGTGGACAATACAATAATGTGATGCTTGTAAGTCCTAATACATTTTGAAAATTAAATTGATTTTAACAAACATCTATTTACAACAATTCAAAGCATGGGTGTACCTCTTTTTGAGACCCCCTGTAGAAAACATTTAGTCTTCAATTGTCCAAAGTTAATGAAGAACAGAAGTTTAAATTATATTTTTCGGAAGATATAAAAAAAAAAGATCAATTTTCCTTGGTCTCAATTGAATTTTCTCAGATTGAAATCCGAAAGAAAATTCAGGAGAAAAAACAAAAAGAAACATTTAGTTTGCAATTATTTGTGGCACATAACATCTAAATATATAGATTTCTATTAATAATAATGAATTTATTTATAAAATGCACTATTAGCCCTGTTCAGAGGACAGCAAAATTTATTCTTTTGTCACTAACAATGTTTTTATGCTTCAAAATAGCCTAATAATGGACTTTCATTTTAGAAACCAAAATTAGGGTGTCAGAGTGAGAATTTTTAAAATACATGCATAAATCAATTTTTCCCCCCACTGACTCACCATCTCAGAGTTGGCAATTTTTGCAGGAATCAAGAGTCAAGTGACTAAATTTTTTTTTCTAAACTAATTATAAAGTCGGATTTTTTTTTAGAGAACTTCTTACCTCCATTAGAAAAAAAACACCTAACACGGCAAATTAATTTTTCTGTTTTAGATTACAGAATCGGATAGCCAACTTAAAATGCCATCAGATCTATGTTTATTTCCATATAAATACTATCAAGACAGATATGTTTCCTTTTCTGCTGTTATGAGTAAGAGTATCAATTTATTTCGAATGAATCGCTTATAAAATTTATTCTATTTGGGAGTTATATAACACAGACTTAATCTTACTTTAAGGGCATATGATACCACTCTGCCCATTTAAAATAGATTCTTTTGAGTGTCTCATGAGCTGAATAAATACACTATATATAATTTCTAATATTTAAAAACTGACTGCTCCTTAATCATGACGACTCATAAGCCTCGGAATTCGTCAGAGCACAACGGAGACAAAAATATATTTTCGTAACAAGTGAGGCACTTATAGTCATAACGTCCATCCAGTTCAATCCTGGCTTTTTTCCTTCTATCTGGCCATATATCGTACCTGCTTACCTTTCATTGGTAGGTGCAAACCAATATAGCTTTATACTAAGCAGTTTACACATACCTGCGAAAGGTGACAGGTACTCAAGGAGTTAAAAAATCATTGGAGGGAAGGATGGGGTTGACAATATAATTAGGGTAGCTGTTTAATAGATAACTTGGGTTGGGACAAGGAATTATCAATTTTCTCTGCATGCAACAAGATGACTCAAGCAATAACAATTACTTGTCGTCTGGCGGTGATACATATAAGGGAGAAGAGGAAAACAGAAAAGGCTCGGAGTAATTGATAGGTGACCACAAATCGGGTTTTGGTGAGTCAGGAAAATCAACCAAAGAACATTTCAAAAGTGGAAGGGTGCCATTATTAAAAATAAACCAGTAATTGCTGTCAATAACAAAGGACTTAAAAAAAAAGGTGTAAGAGATATACGAAAAGTAAGATATAAAAAGCTTCAGTTGACATAAGAGTAATGCAATTGTAGAATATTAAAAAGCAGCATCGGTTATAGGTTAAAAGTTTTATTTTAGGGGCCAAAATGAATGACGTATTAAATTCACTTCATGAAAGAAACTAATGTTAGCCTAAAGCAGTGCTCTTCAAACTTTTTTTGTCGCGACCCCTTTTTGGGAAAAAAATTTTTTCGTGACCCACCAAAATTTTTTATAAATAAAAAATAAGTTTGAATATTATTTAAAAAATTCCATAGTTATAATTTTGGCGACCCCCTTTCTATGGTTACGCGACTCCCTTGGGGGTCGCGACTCCCACTTTGAAGACCTCTGGCCTAAAAGATCTTCAGAATATTCAATTGATAGTTTTGTTTGTTTTAAAATTATTTTTTTTTTTTAATCAGTAAGATTATACGAAACGGAAGACAAAAATTGTAATTATAGAATGTTAATAATGTCCGTTATAGATAGGTTTTATTTTGGGGCCCCCGAAAAGAGCGACATAAAATGTTTACTTGACAAAAGTAATCTAACAATACTCAGTAAAACAAACTAGTTATAGGAAACAGCATAAAAATGTATTTGTAACAGATTAACAATGTCAGTTATAAATAGGAAGTTTTATTTCCAGGCTCAAAAGCGAGATCCGAAATGGCCAATGGTCCAGAATATAGACCCAAAATTTTTTATGTAAAAAAGAAAAGAAAAAGAATAATTAGCTTAATTTGTAATGGTTAATTCAAAAATGAAACAATTTAACCATTTTATTAAGTTAATATTTGATTCTTTTTGTTCGCCCCCAAACAAAACATTCTGTCACTAAAGCTTAAGAGAGTGCAGAGTTGGGTAGCAACTAAATTTAGATTTCTTCATGTTGGTACAGTCTGGGAAACAAGGAACAAGGTGGGAATTCCAAAGGCAGGCGATCAGAGGAAAGAAACTATTAGAATAAGAAATCTTACGGCATCTAGGAACCTTTACAGTGAAGGTAGGATTTTGCTGTTAATCGGGGGTATTTATGTTGAGGGGTTACAAGCGCAGCAAGTTCATCGGAGCATATTTTGTGGAAGTATTTGTAAATCAAGCACAGTGATTGGTGATGTGACAGGGACTGGGCAGACAGTGCGAGACCTATTTGGTTAGAATTATTTCTTAAAACGATAAGGCTGGGGGGGGGGGCCCAAATCCTAAACAACAATTTGTGGTGAAGTCCTAACAACAGATGAAGCAAATGCACTGGGTGAGTGCTCTGCACGTAATGAGAATGCACTTATTTCGGCTGTAACGTATGGTTTGCTGATGAATCAAATTATTATTCGTTTTGTAAAAGACTGGAAGAAGTAAAAATCAGAAGTCTGGCAATTGACAGCTCCATTTTGAAAGTGATCAAATTGAATTTGTGTGAAAGAAGTAACCTCTCAATGGTTGTATGTATGCGTGACCAATACGCATTTTCTACATGCTAAAAAAAACAAAACTTTCAGGTTAATTTGGACAATTACCTTAAAATTTTCACTTGACAAAAAGTAATTTTAAATTACAAGATTTTCAACTGAGTTTTGTATAAAATAAACTGATAAATGATACCAAATCGCAAACATATTTTCGTTTATGATTTTTTAATGTTTTCTTTGTATTCAAGACAACGAAAGCTTAAAAAACTTTACAATAACTTTAGAGTCGCATTATGAATAGATATTGGAAAATTATATTGGATAAGGATATTTCATTTGGAGCAAAGAGTGTACAAAGTTATGATAGAGTTTGCGTTCACACTTGACATCCATAAAACAGAAATATGACGTTTTATTTCATTCATAACTTTCAAATTATAGAAATTAAAAAATATAGAAATCTTAATAAAGGCTTTAAGGCTTGGAGCAGAAATGCACATGATCCTCATCCATTCCCAAAAAACGGCGGGTGTGCCTTGAGAGGGTTAAAAACTATAAATTTACGAACATTTCAATTAATGTCACTTTACTTACATTCCTTCCCATCCTATGAATTCTTAGTACATAGTTCGACCTCACCTCAAATTAAATATTACAAAATGTAACGAATAAAAAAAGTTAAGATTGTGTTATAGATTGGCCACAAAACTTTATAGGGTTCCTCATTCAATCCCTTGTAATGCCAAATTTTCCTGCTAGTATGAATATCAAACGACATTGACATAATTATTCAGGATTTAAGTTTTTTTGTTTTTTTTAATTTTTAAAAAATCAGAAGTTTCAAATTACTTTGTTTCTATAATAATGGTTTATCTGGATATTTTCAGTAAATAATTTCAAACAGGAATTTCAAGAAGCATGAAATGGATTAAGTTTTACACACAAAAAAAACAATTTATTATCAACAATTGTCTTAAGTTTTAAAATGCTTTCTTGAAAAGATTTTTATTTTAGCCTTGAGACATAAAATGTATATTAAACGAAATAAGAGGATGGCAACGGACTTCTAAAATAGCAACTTGTGTCAATTGAATAATTTCCAATAGGTATCATGTTCTGGCGGTAAATAGTTGATATGAAACAGACAAACCAAACAAATGAACTTTTGCGATTACTTAACTGAATGGTTGGCTTAAAAATGTCATAACAATCTACAAGACAATATTACCAAACGTTGGATACATTGTTTCTTTTTAAGGCCTCATATTAGTTATAATATTATAATATTTTTTTTTAAAGTTTACACCGAATACAGATTTAAAAAAAAAAATATTTGAAAAATCATGACGAAAAAAAGTTCCTAATTATATAGAGATAAAGACAAAATTGATAAACCTGAAGTTTTGCTTAACTTTTCATTTAGTTTTTCAATCAGAAGATGCCACTGTCGGCTAAAGCGAGAAAATTGTTTCGACGTTGACCAGGAAGATTGAGGAAACTAAGAAATTCCTGCTCCCAATTAGTTGTGTGTGTGTGGGTAGGTGGGGGTACTTACGGACTTGTTTGTTTGACCGCGGTGCGTGTGTGTATGTGGAGGGGGGGGATTTGTTTTTCCATTTAGGATTTATAACTGGATCACAACTTGTTGAAAATTAAGTCCACCCAGAAGTAAATTGACTGCAAAGGAACGGAAAGGTTTTTTCACCAAAATTGGCCAGCTTTCAAAAATATTTGTAAATGTAAGTGTGCTATATTAAAATGAAAACGATGATGTAAATTGAAAACAAATAATTAATGAGATGTTCTTTTGCAAAGCAGTATGCAAATTTGTTAACCTTATTACTTGAATGCATACATATGATCAGTATATTAGAAATTATTGTTCTTTTATTGTACGAAGATGAAATCGGCGCCTTAATCTCATCAATTTTATAAATCTGAAAAGAGGCTTTAACTATCTGAAAACTCTTAAATTTACATAGACTTATGAGAGAAAGGGAAATTCTCATCATTTGTGTGTTTGAAAAGTTCAAATTAACCCAATTGAAAGAATTGGTGAGAAATGTAAGGTAATCAATTGACAAATAACAATTTAGAAACAATTTTTATTTCATTATTATTAAAAATTCCAATTGAACATTATTGATTTGGTTATGATTTTAGCTGGGTTAGTTTTTGTATTCAAACCAAATTTAGTTAAAGCACGACCATTTTATAAGAATAAAGTTGATGCCCATATAGAAAAGAAAAGGGTTCCGTTTCAGATTTTTTTTCAAGGGAGTTTAGTTCGAAATTCCGTTAGCAAATTCGACAAAAAATCCCAAGTTCAAAAAGATGCCACTTGAAGATCGGAGATTACATCGGTCGAAACGTTATGAAAATAACAACCAATATAAGAATAGAAGTCTGAATAATCTAAAAAGGATTCTAAAAAGTTGTTTTCCTTTGGTTTAAGCGCACGAACAAACCATAATACTTGACTTGTTGCCTTTAAACGTCAATACAAAAAACAGATTACTTTCAATTGACAATTTAAAAGCTTCAAAATCATTTTCGAATTTCGAAAACTCAAACGTAAACATTGTGCCGATCATTTTGTGTTGTAGCAATGGATTAAAATTGTCGGCATGGTCTTTTGTATTTCATGAGACTTGAGATTCGAAAGTGATTTTGTAGCCGTTAAGCTGGCGATGAGAAAGTAATTTCTAGCTCAAGTTTAAAGTTCATGTGTGCTGAAAACGGAAAAATAAGAATTTTCGCCCGCGCCACTATCGTATCAAATGACCGAAGTTGATAGCAATAATTAAATTGATAAAAAAAGGAGAACAAGTTAAATCTATTTTTCTTGTAGCTAACAAATTCCAGTCAAACGGCAAACATTCCAAAGGTATTCGAAATGAAAATAGTAATACGTATCTGGATTTTCAAAGAGAAACAAATAATTGAAATACTCCAAATACTTCTAGAAACTATTTTAAAAATGTCTCTGACTTTTTTTTCTTTACTGACCGTGAATAGTGTGTGTGTGTGGTGTTTATAAATAGGTGCGCTATGCAAACAAACGTATGAAGGTGTGGGTTTTCGTTACCATGACCACTGGAATGTGTTATATGCATAGAATGAACAAATTTGTATCAAGTTTTCTAGAACTTAAACTATGCGAAATTGTTGTAACCGTAACCCGAGATGGAGAGAACCGGCGCGTAGGAGGAATCGCCCTCACTGCAAAACAATGACTCACAAAAGGAAACGAGAAAAGTTTACTTTTTTTAAACATGCCACAGATTTTTTATTTTTTATATATTTTTAATCTTTATATTAATACAATTATGTTACTACTCCTATTGCCTGTATTTCTCGGCTGTACGGGACTTACTTAAAAAAACGTTTTTACTATTGACCGATTATTTACCGAAATGAAAAATGAAATAGCGTGATGTACAGAAAATAAGTAAAAAAAAATTACGAAATTAAACCCATCAGAATGCATTTCAGTTTTTGTAAAGTCAGACATTTTAATCTTTTGTTGATAGTTGAAACAAATAAAATAAAAGAATGAATTACTCCGTGAATCTTTGAAATCTGAAAAGACTTTTCAAGCATTTAAACTGTTGAATAGAAAGTAATTTCTGGTTTTAAAATTCTAAGCAAATCTTCAGGTATTCAAACGTTGACAATTTGGAAAGCTATTTACATCCAGTAATTTTACACAGAGATTAACACAATATTACCATAACAACGTTAGTTATCATTTATTATAATTTGGTTCAATTAATTAACGTAGTAATTAAATTTAACTGTCAAAATCCTATTTAAAAAAAAACAAATGGTATAATTAAAAATGTAATTTTTTTAAACCGAAACAAAAATGAAAGTAAAGACTCCCGGGCAACGCAGTGTAAATACAACTAGTATAAAATAAAGGTTTCTAAATTGACGAAAATTTTAATTAGGAAGAAACACGCTTTTCAAAGTAAAATAATTAAAATAAGTTTTGTTTTTCTTCTCGCAAAAACAGTTGCTTAATATCCGAGCTGAGAATACTTTCTCAAAGAACAACAATGAAAACCCATGTTGCATGTTATTGCTCTGAATGCTATAATACTTTCGAAGATTCGATTCCTACAACTAAAAAGAATCGTTTATTTTCTTTTAAATTGAGAAAATTTCCGTCGGTTTCCGGGAGTATCTGACGGGGGAGGTGTTATAATTTGTGTGTGCGTGAGTGAAAACACTAAACAGTTTATTTTGGGGACATTTTTAAAGAGATGTTCGTTTTTCTTTGTTTTCGAAAAACTCATTTTAAGTAGTGTCATAATACTTGTTTGGAATCAAAAATGTGTGTGAAGTTGTGAAAATGGTATTTTTAAATCACTTTTTTTTAAAGTGAAATGTTAACTTTTTATCGAATAGTCATGTTTCGATTTCTTCTGAATTTTAAACAAAACTATTTTAAATCTGGGTGAACTTTTAAAAAATAAAGTCAATATATGGGGTTTTCTTTTTCAAGTGAGGTGAAATTGAGGCATGACCACTTAATAAAAAGTCAGCATTTCAATTTAAAATGTCGATTGCAAGGATTCTTCTAAAATACCTATTTCAAGAAATAAATTGCGGAGACCAACCACGAAGTACGTGACGATGTGTCTCCCGAAAAGGTGAGGTTTTAAATACTGTAAACGCACCATGATTACATTAAAAAAAAAAAAAAAAAAAAACTATGCAATACTTAATGTAAAATTTTTATTTAAGTTTGCTTCTTTTTTTTTTCTTTTTTTTTTTTTTAATTTGTGCGATCATTGTTCCGGCTGAACAAAGTAAAGAATAATAAGTAAGTTTCATTTTCAAGTTTAAAGTATTAATCACAGCTAGAAAGTAACTACTTAACAAAGTGATGACTCCACCAAGCATCGAGACGACGGACAGAAATATTGGCAACCTTAGAATTAAGGCGGCGATACTTATAACAAGACTCATCCCACAAATTATTAACAGATCAGAACTCAACACTGAATTCTTAATTTAACACGTACTTCCTTTTATCAGTTTCACAATGACTACATTCTAACAATATCTTCAACCAACTATTACATACAGCGTCTCCATAAAGAAAACTTGCTGATTTAAAATGATGTGCCCAATAACAGATACGAAAACAAACCCAGATCATGTTCCTTTGAAGAAGAGATCTATCTCGAAATATTGGCCATTTCAGATAAACAGTTTACATCTAAATCTAACTTAACGCATTGCGACAGCCTCTAACACCTAACATTCTAAAAATATTAAACTTTTAGCCGAGTGTAACTACGAAACACAAAACATATTGGACTAACGGTTAAGTTATCAACAAGTTCTAAAAACCTTAAATCTGAAAGAATGATAAAGTAGTCAACATGTTAAGAGATTATGTAATTCGGAATTCATCGTAAGTCAACAACAACAACAACAACGTAAGTTCGCAAAAGCATTTCAAGATGTTTATATTTAGGTTAGTCGTATGGCTTTCACTTTACTGGAAATAGATTCGTATTCGTACGAAAAAAGATAAGTAGATATAATCGTGTAAGATTGAATTAAACAAAATAGACAAACTTCTATATAAAACTATCTTTCATTTTTGCTTCGCTTTTCTTTTTTTAAACTACGCCGTTTGTTTTTGTATTACTTTTTTTTAAATCGGATTTTGAAAGTTAAGTTTCAGTAAATTATTAATTGAAGCAAAGTATAAAACGTAATTCGATTAATTTTTTAAGTTTATTTTACAATATTGTATTTTTCATGTGAAATAATCGATTAATAAATTATAAAAAAATGTATATAAATCGCGTAGAGGCCAAAACACACAGACACGAGTAGTCGTACAATTTTATTAATATGTGTAAAAGTACTTATTTTAACGCAAAAAAAAAGTCGGCAAAAGTAGATAAAAATAATATAAAAAGTAATCTTTAAGGAAGATATTTTTAAAAAGAACAAATGTGAAAAGTTTATCATTGTTTGTTAAATCCCAAGATTAGAGTGGGAAAAAGATGATTTGATGTTATTTTATTAAAAACTATTAAGAATATTGTTACAAAGGGGGGGGGGGACGTACAATTTTACAAGCAACAAAGTTCGTTGCAACCAACGTGTGTAATTTGGGAAAGGTCACTTCTGTAAGAATATAGAAAAATCAGTTTTACTATTCTTCTCTTTTAGTTAATAATACTATGAGCTTAATAGTTGATTGACTAGTTTGACTAACTAATCATTGGATAATAGAGTTATCTTAATTTTAAAAAAGTTTATTGTAAAAGAGAAAATAGAGTTGGAAAACTGCGTTTGCGGATTCTGTAAGTCAGTTAGTTTGTACTTTGGTGTATTTACAGGACACTGAAATTTAATAGTATTAGTGCTATAGTGCAATAGGTACCTGGTACCACTAGTAAGGATTAGTGGGGTGCAAACAGCAAGTACCTGCTCTTTCATTCCAGAACATTCAAACACTATTTATAGTAGAAAGTAATAATAAAGTTAAAAAGCGAATGAACTCATACATTTCGTAAAAAAATAAATAATAATATTCGACGTAAAAAGCAAAGAATGTTCTTTTTGTTTACTTTAAAAAAAAGGGGGGGGGATATTTCCATCATAATTGTGATAACAAAAATAATAAAACCCACATTAACGTTTTACAATTAAATCCATCAGCGCTTGGAAACTACGCAACAACTATCTGTATTTATCCTTGGCCTTTTGGCTAGGAACAAAGTGTAGTATCTGTTATAATACTACACTTAGTCTATTCGTTTCTGCTCTCGGTCAGTGAAGGAGAAGTCCTTCTAGACTGAAAGATTTTATTTTTGTTCCAAAACAATGCCTTTGGGAAAGTGGATTTCCCGATATTGTGTCTAACTTTTGCCCTCGTGGGGAGACAAGTAAATAGAAACAACTATATATATTTATAAAACATCATGAAACAACTTCACGTGTGTGTTGCGTCGTCGTCGTCGTAACTTTCATAATTACACATTGAATTATTTTTATTTACTATTAATTGAATATTGAAATTTAAAAATGCAATAGCGTAAAATAAAACCATTTCTTTTTGATAATTAAATTACGGAATTAAATCCACCAGAATGCACTTCGTCTTATTCGTAAACAAATCGGTTATTTTAATCTCCTGTTAATAGCTGAGAAAACAATGAATTCGTGACCCTTGTAAATTTGAAAGCATTTAAACTGTTGAATAGAAATCCATTTCCGAGTTTAAATATTTCGGCAAATCCTCACATATTAAAAGTTTGGGAAGTTATTTAGATCCAATAATTTCATAAACAGAAAAACAAAATTAAGAATGTAATGACCAAATAATTATATTTAACTTTCAAAATACTATGAAACTTGTTTTATAAACAAAGAAAAAAAAAGAGGGGAAATAAAATTTTTTAAAAATCCCTTTGGCAAGTATAGTATCTGTTATAATACTGCATTTTTATCTGTTCTGTCATCGGGCAGTGAAGGAGAAATCTTTCTAGATTGAGGTAAGTTTTACTTTTGTCCCAATCCAGAGTGCCCCTTTTTTGGGATTTGTTCCACATTAATAACCGACCGTGTGTCTAACTCGTGCCTACCCGGCGTTGACACAGCTAGTTTCATAATAAAACTTTAAGATTAATTGTTTCATCTCGACAAGTTTAACTAGATAATCATTACTGTTACCGACATAAATTATTTTAAAAGCAAATATAATTGGGAAATTAGTCAAAATACAATTTATTTTTTACCTACTCCTTAACCTATTTGCGTTAAAAGTATTTAATAGAAGTTATAAGTGTTCAGAGTTCCGTAAATATCGGATCTGAGGAGTTGTTTACGTTACTGACTAAATAAAAATGGCTACTTTCATCAGATCTGATATTTACGGAACTTTAAAGGCTTATAACTTCTATTAAATATTATTTTTAAGCAACTAGGTCACAAACGAGTATTGATTTACATCTCTCCAGGAGTTAGGCACAAGGCCAGTTTTTATCTTACTCCCACAAGTAAGATGTGACCCAAGATCGGGTCGGGAAAGTGGGGTTTAAAAATTGCCTGGGCAGCCCCGTCGGCATTCCCCGGTAGAAGCGCCTCAGACAGTAAGCAATTAACTTACTCCTCCCCAAAGAGTGGAGGCAAAGCCTGGGAAGGTGGACCTCCCAGAACTGCACAGGACAGACCCATTGACCGGCGTAAATCAAGACCCGAAGGCCAAGACAACACCAGTATGGGGTGCAGTAAACATCGGAACAGATACTACACTTTGATCTTAGCCAAAAGGCACAAACGAGTAGGTTTTTTTATAAAATAACAAGTAACCGAATTTACAAACAAACTAACACGCACACACCCATTTTTAGTTTATTAGCTGGTTTAAAAAAGGTAAAAAAAATCCTGAACATTTTCTTTTGCGGTAGATAACGGAGAACGTGTTACGACACGCAGAATAATAATACCAAAAATCTTAACATTCTTTGAAGATCGCGATGAAACTGAACGAAAATGCACGATCAGGCAGACTCCGGAAACAAGCACGTGTCTTTCTAACTTTGTTATTTGTTCTCGATATTCGGCCATTACGACAGCAGTCAGCGTTGCCTTCATACTTCCGATTCATTTATTTGGAGTCTCCCAAGAATAAAGTAACAAGTAGTAATTTCATGGGGTTAAACATGTTCACATAATCAAAATTAGTAATATATAAAAAGTATGTTCTTTTGAAAAAAGAGAAAAAGGCTAACAAAGGCGGAGTTGAATTTTTCTCACCAAAAGTTCCTCATGTGAAAAAAAAAAAAAATCTAAATTTGAGAACGAATCTTGTTTATAAAGTAGAACAAAAAGTCGTCATAATTTAAAAATAAAATGATGCAACCCAATCATAAGATAAAAACAAACTTATTTATGTAAGAGAATCTTAAAAACAAGATCACAAGCTGAAAGACACAGAATTGTTCGAAATTGTTTTGTTTATTTTTACTACTTGTTACATTAATCATGTTATGGATTTTAGACAAACGGGGTTTAAGTTGAATATAACTTTATATTGATATAAATTAAAACAAATAAAACAAAATTATATTCCAAGTTTTCAACCCTCCCTCCAAAGTGGAAGTACCTAGGGACATACGAAGCGTTAAACAAAGCGAGTCAGTTTACCAAAATCTTTTGTTTACTTTTTTTTAACAATTTAAGTTTCTTATAACCTTCCACAATGGAATTTTAAATGTTACTTTGTTTAGATAAAGGTGCTGGATACGAACAATAATTAACATAGTATGTTGTGACGAATTCCGAATAAAATAATGTTTATTGCTACATCATGACATTACAATCACAAACATTAACAAAAATAAGCTGTGTGATCAGAAACGAGAAAATTAAGGGTTTCCTTTGGTTCAGGAGCACAAATGAACTATAATACTTGACTCGTGCGTTTGAAATGTTATAGAATCATTCCAGTCTCCAATCGGATGTTTTTCGGTGACCGGAAAACGATTTTGCCATTGAACACTCTAATCCTAACACATATAGACAAGAGCCATTCTATTTTTTTTTTAAATACCGAAACTTCAAGCCATAGATTACTTTCTAATAAACAGTTTAAATGCTTCAACGTAATATTCAACGAGTCAGTAAGTAAACACATGTCAGCCATTTGTTGATCTATTACGATAAAGTTGTTTACTATATCGCAAAACTTAGAAATGAGAATGGAATTTTTAAACCTTTAAGTTGCCGATTAGTAATTTCTGACTTGAATTAAAACTTAAAGGAAAACAAAAACAAAGGAAACATTCACTTTTACAGGTGCCTCTGTCATATGCAAGAACCGAAAACAGCAATTAAAATAATAATATGATTATGAATTCAATTCGTCATTATAAGTAGTTATGCTGGACTCACCTTCTTACTCATGTCGTAAATAGTAAATTAAAATCTTTGCTGGTTGGGGCCAGCATGTAAAGACACGGAGACCGCCGTCCTGGACTGGGGTCCGTTCCTCAAAAGATAAAAGTGTCCCCTGGGTGATCTCGAAGACGAATGGGGAACAAACCAGTCCACTTCGAGGTGTTAGCACGAGGTGGTTACAGCAGATCAAGATGGCAAGGTTTCAACAAACCCTTGGATTAGGTATTGAACTTAGAACGAGAGTTGCTTTTGTGGGAAAATGTGGCTGGGATAATGAAGTTGAAGAAGTATTAAGAAAACTTCTCAAAAAGTTGGTCCGGTGATGGTGGCGTTCTTGCTGGTGTTGCTGTAGACAGATAGACGTTGGGAAAGGGATCGATGGGTGTTTCGGTGCTGGCTTCTTTTTTTTTTCTTTTTTTTTTTTTATTTGTTTTTCTTTTTTGTTTTGTTTAAATCGAAGTTGAAAAAATTCAAGTGTTAAACTTTGCAACTTTGAACGATTTTTTTTCCAGCGATGAACTTTTAAGTAAAAAAAAAATTTCGAAATTACTGTCTTTATTAAATAAAGATAAAGAAAGTTTAAAAATTGACTTAATTTTTTTTAATTATTAAAAAAAAGTTGTCGATATAAGAGACAACTTAAAAAAATAAAAATTCAAAATAAATATAATCGATAAATTTGTAACGTTAGTTGGATGCAAAAACAAGAAAAATATTAATTATCAATAATAACGAAGTCAAGTAAGCTTCCTAAGTTTTTTAAACAGCTCGAATAATAATGATATAATACTCTAAAAACGGCTGTTGGATGCTACGAACAATTAAGCAAAATATCTGATGATGTACACAAGAAAGAAAGAAAAAGTGTCTACTAAGTTATTGTCAATAAGTATTACTACATCTACTAGAATGTAGTAGCAGTAGTGATCACGAGGTTTTTACGTATATTATAAATAAATAATATATCGTGATATGGATGTCAAATTTAAAATGTGGGAAAATAAAGAGTTTAAGGAAAATCAGTGAATAGCGTTTTTGAAAAAAAAGTGGTCTGATTGAGGCCTTCTCTCTAAAGGCTTTTTCTGGGAAACTATTTTGTGTTTGTGTATATGAACTGTTTGCTTATCGTCTTCATCCGAGTCCGTCCGTTCCTTACGACTTCGTTTTTGGTTTGTCAAGCTCCTATCACAGAATAGTAGTAGTCGCAATTGTAGTAGTAACAGCTTTCAGATTTACGACTATTATTATTATTATTATTATTACTACTACAACTGATAATGTTGTTCCGTTTCAATGGAGGTGGTGGTAGTAGTAGTAGTGTTGTTATGAATGGGAGGAGTTGAAAGTGGGAGGAGATGAATGGAATTAGTAAGAGTAGACAGTGTAGAAAGAGTGAAGGGAGGAGGTGACATTTAAAGTGACAGTGGCAGTGACAGAGGAAGGGGGTAACAGTTAAGGTGTGACCTGGTGGCAGTGGCAGCAGATGGGACAATGAAAGGAGGAGTGGCAGGTGCCAAGAATCCATTCGATTTTATGGATGAAGATACATTAAGTTTTTCGGGAGGCGCAAAAAAAATTCTAACGATCTCTACCAAAGAAGTTCCAATTATTAAAAGGTGCCAGCAAGCCGTTAAAGTAAAGAGAAAAAGTAATAACAGAATAATTAATTGATCAACGGACGCAACGTCAACGACATTTGTTTAACCCTTTTGAAAGGCTCCGTAAACAAGAACAATAAGATGACGCCATACACGATTCAACAAATATTATTATGAACTTTTTCAAAATACACAAAACAAATGTAGGTATTTGTCAACATATGATTACTTAACCTGTGGAATTTCTACGAGAATTTAGACTGGCTGCATAAAAAAGAGGGTAAAGGCCTTTTGTCCTGGTTAAGGTTTTTTTATTACTTTTTATATTCAAATTAATGTCATTGTTAATCTTTTTCTCCGTTTTCTTTTAGGAGCAAAAAACAAATAACTTTAATTTAATCAGAAATCGACAGTTTACAAAATAAGTTTCGTATTTCGAACTGCCACGGCATAAAAACTACTAAAAAAGCTACTAGTTAACCATACTAATATTTACCCGACGTTGCCCGGGTGGAGGACTTATAGAAAAATAATTCAAAATATAGGTTGCAATTATTTTTTTTTTTTAAATTTCAATAAATATTGAATTAATAGTATAAAAACAATTCAATGTCTATTTATCAAAATTACATATAGGAGAGAGACACACACGAGATCTTGTTCGATATTTTTTTTTATTATCAGAGATTATCATGAAAATATGGTTAAGATGAAACATATTAGCCGTGTTTTAATCATCTATTGCATCAAAAGGCTTACTTTCTGTCGTGAGAATCCAAAAGTAATACTAATCGAAAGTAGTTTCTGTCTCTTGAATGAAAGCTTTAAATGGCAAAAGTCAGGTATTATGGTTTATTTGTGCTGCTAAGCCGAAAAGAAAACATTACTTATATACACCCGTCGTATCAAAACACGCTTTGTTCCTTCTGGGAACTTAAAACAAAAATCTGACAACAATAATATTGATAGAAAAAAGTGAACCAAGTGAACTCTAAAAGTGTTCAATATTGCACATTAACTGCACAATGTGTGGGAGTGGGGAGAAATTTGTCAGCATCCTTACTAAGTTCAAATGATGCATATATACACATTGACACGGACACGATCATGATAGACAGTTTCTTGTTATTATGACGTGACGTTTATTAAGAAACAGTTTACTTTTCATCTGTATATACCCGGCGTTGCACGGGTGGAGAGATTATAGAAAAAAATTCAAACAGTCACGTTTATACTTTTGGGGGTTATATTGAAATTTGTAGCTTCAAGATGACTGCCATTGAAATAACATTATCTAACACAAATTAGTTCTAAAACTATAACAATTTGGTTTAATTAATAATTTAATGACCAAACAATACCGTAATAATATAACCTAATTATTACGGTATTGTTTGGTCATTAATTGGACAAAATTGTTATACAACTAATTTGGTTAAGATAATGTTGTTTCAATCAATGCCAGTCATCTTAAAGCTAAAAACTTCAATGATGTTTAGAAATTCTTTTTAGTTTTTCCTCGTTTCTTTTTATTTCAATAAAGATTAGATTAATATATATACAAATACTTATGTCCTATTCATCAAAGTTAACTACGACGAGAAACGCACAAGTTAATTTAATTTACTAACTGGAATCCAATATCCTTATCAGTTCAATTAATTCGAAAGGTATGAAATAAAGCGCTATAAATTTAGTTATAGTTATTCTTAGCAATTTCATTACAATTATTAACGGAACTTTGGTGTCGAATTTGCATCATTATTTTATTTTAAAAGCACAATTAGAAATCTGGGGCATTTATAACGACAGCTAACAGAACGAAAAAGGGGTAAAGAAAAAACAAATAGCCAACAAATAAATGTTACGAAAGATAAGTTACTCTTCTACTAACCTGGATAAGTTTATTTGTGTTTTAACTTATTTTAAATATTATTAAACATTTATATTTTCCCACGATTGGTGACATTTATTTTATGCGTTTCTAACACTATTTTATTTGTTTTTCGATTTTTCACCAATTATCAAGGATCCCCGTGCTAGGCTCATAAACAGCCATTTTCTCCGTTCTAACTGAACAGGTGGATGCCAGGTTTGCTTTGAACAAAAAAAACGCTTTAAAATAAGTTAAAACACAAACTTATCTAGGTTAGTAGAAGAGCCTATTTGTTTTTTTGACCCCTTTTTCGTTCCGTTAGCTGTCGTTATAAATACTTGTTATTTTTGTTCATATATTTATTTATTCTTTTTTGCGTGTTACAAAAATTATTTAAAATAGCGTTTTTGCTTTTTGTTAATGGTGAAATCGCGACGTGATTACTCAATAGGAAAATAAACATTGTATACACTTAACTTAAAATGCCGATTTTACCATTTTAAAAAGAAAACACCTATTTCAAAATCTGAAATACATTTTTAGATTCAACAATGACTGACTGAAGAGAGAAAGAACTAATGCTCACATGCAAATTAAAAAGCTGAATTTTCCGACGGCGCCACTACTCTGCAATTGAACCAGGGTAATATTCCATCAAAAGAATGATTAAATAGGCTGTATCGACACAAAGACTTTATCTATGTACACTGTCAATACAAATGAATACAGTATTTATCGGTTCTTTTCTAGATTAGTGGCTCTTCCGATAAATGTTGGTTATCTTTGGTTTAAGAGAGCACACATGAAACTTAATATGTTGGCATATAAACTTTATTTCTAGCCAGAAATTACATTCTACCGCCAATTTAACGGCTTCCAAATTTCTTTCGGAATTTCCTACGACAACAAATAAATCAGATATGGTAATTAGTTTGTATATAAGTGCATTTAACCGCCTCTCGCTGCAGTAAATTAGACATGTTAGTTTATAGTGGGAGAACTCAGCCCTTTCCCCTCATCCCCAAGAGGGTATTCTGGATGGGCGCAAAAATGGGACCCGTCTGCATTCGCCGATAGGAAAGCCTTATGCGACCGGCGATAAACCATTCCCCTAACGAATGAAGAGGTAATGCCTGGAGAGATGGCCTAGAATTGAATCGGAACCATACTTCACTTTAAGGGTGATGGCCCCTATAAATGAAATCCGACAGCGATGTTTATAGAGTCCGTGGAAAATTACAATGTGATTTTGAAGCCTTCAAAGTGTCAATTCGAAATTCATTTCTGGCTAGAAGTTTACATGGAAAAGTCGAGTAATATGGTTCATCTGTGCTCTGAGAACACTGCTCTCCTAAACAATATAAACATTACTTCTCGGGGCACAAGTCACTAATAAATTTTTTTTAAAATCTGTCTTTGAAAGCTTTTTTCCTAAAAATAACCTCAAGACAAAGCCCTGTCATCCCTCTAATATCGAACATTACTCAAATGTAGCAGGCAATTTTCTCCAGCCCCCCCCCCCTAAATAAACCCATTAAACTAACAAGACACAAGTACTAGTGAATTACACCAATCTTCATAATAAATGCATAAATAACAAAGGTGCGAGCCACGAGATCGAGACTTGATAAGCCGTGGTGCAGCTGTAATACAGCTATTATTTGGGGGGAGTTGGCTACAAAATGATGATTCAGCTTGCACTGACTGACACGGCCATTTGCTTGATGACTCAGCACTTGTATTTTTATAGTATTTCCCTGGCATAACAAGGCGGACAAATAAACCCGTTGGCGCTTAGAAAATTGATTAATACAGTTCGATAAGAATAAAGCTTATTAGTAAGGTTCTAGAGAGTAATCTGGCCCGCCGCCTAGTTTAGTCTAAAAAAGATGTTTTTTTTAAATACACTCAATTATTTTATTTTGAGAAATCACAGGTGCGCGTGTTTTTTTTAGTGTGTGTTGTTGAATTTTCCATTCATTAAAAATCTCCCAATTTTTTTCTTGGCTCGCGAGTCATGTGCCTACAGCAAGTGCTATGGTTGCATTTTTATTTTTGAAAAAGCCGTCGATTTGGTTAAATCGATAATTTACCGATTGACCTCTGTCTGTCTGCACTCCAGAACTGGCATCACATGCAGCCGATCGCTCTCCTTGTTATTGTCGTCTATCGCAGTGCATTCGACGCAATTTGATTTACCATCTTCTTCATCTGTTCATCCTTATTCGTTTCATTTCCAACGACGATTATTTTTGTCACTCCATCTTTTTTTCGCCTCTTTCTATACTGGTTTCGGATCATAATTGTATCATTTATTTTAATTCGGCAACACCGAACGCGCTCACGCATAGAAACTGGTTATTATTGAATTTCAGACTTTCTCTTCTGTTAACATATCGTAGATAATTAATTAGCTATCAAAAAAAGAATTATTCTAATTTCAAAACATTTCAACAATAATCCCAAAAGGTAAAAGAAAATAATCATTTATATTATTCGGGCTACTATTCTCAACTTAGTTGTTATATTCACAACGTTTCGACCGATGTAACCCCCAACCTTTTCCAGTGTATCTTTTTACAAACTTTGGAACCTTCTAGTCGAGCTCGGAAAACCTGTACGGAATTTCGAACGTGAGTTAAATAAAGGGTTCGGTTAGAAATTCCGTCCAGTTTCTCAAGGTCCACTAGAAGGTTCCCAAGCTCGAAAAAGATCCACCTGACGAAGATCAGGTTACATCGGCCGAAACGTTGTGAATATAAGAACCAAGATGAGAACCTCATCTAAAAAATCGCAAAACAAAATAATCATTATTTACTTTCATTTTTGAATATACGCAATATGAAATCTCGTATTCTTTTCAGCTGTTTTTTAAAGATGTTTTTAAAGAAAGGAGGAAGAGGGTGAGTGATTTTTCGGAATTTTTATTTTCATTGTGTTTGTCCTATAAATGTATTAGACGTTAAAGGCAATAACATAAGTACATTTTTTAAAACTCTATATATACTGTTTTTAAGAACTATGTAGGATTTCTTTGGGGGCAAAAAATATTTTTTTGTGAAACTTTTCGTTTTTTATTTGTTTTTTTTTTAATTTTACAATTATCGGGGATCGACTTGTGTTGTAAACTTAAAAAAAAAATAATCCTTTTTATGAAAACTTTTAAAAAAGAAATCTTTATAAAAATATTGGCGCTTCTGCTGTTTCACAATGACATGTTAGGCCTCTCTTTAA
>OY744537.1:72165521-72263021 GCA_963556195.1 Sepiola atlantica | reverse complement strand
AAAACACTCGTCGATAATTAAAGAATAAGAAATTATCGAAAAGAATATGGCCGCGACAAGTAAAAAAAAATGATATAAAGGGTAAATTTTATTTACGTTAAAAGGTAAATTAGACTTTTATTTCCAGACAAAAAGTTCCATTTTTGACCAAGAGTTGATTTTATCCAACATTTGCGAAGCGAAATTGGCGAGATATTCCAACTGTTCCTATAGTACAATTGAACCTAAAATTCTGTTATTCACTATTTTGTGTTATGAATGTAAACATTCTAATATATCGCGAACTCGTCAGAATACAGTTTACAAACATGAAACTAGAAATTTATCAAATACCAAATCTGTTAATTATCCTTTGAATCTGTGTTTTTAAATACATGTCTCCTTAAAAAAATGATTAGATTGCAGTTAAAATTATACCAGATAAGATATTCATTAGAGATTTAAAAAATAATAATTGGCTTTTTTTTTTTTAAATCTTGCTATTACCTTTTTTGTTCGTGTAATTTAAGGTTGGAGAAACATAGGACAGGGGCGCGCGAGAAAATTAATGAAACTTCAACTTTTGCTTTTTAACTTTAATTCAAGTCAGAAATTCCTTTCAAGTTTCGATGGATGAAGATAGTAAACGAAATCAGCCATTTTAATATATTAACAATGGCTGACGTGTTTACTATTGTGACCCGTCGAAATTCAAAAGCCTTTCAAACTGACGAATAGAAAATAATTTCGGGCGTGAATTAAAGTTCAAAAAGTAAGTCAAGTATTATAGTTCTGTGCTCAGACTAAAAATACATTAATTTTACTCACGCGCCTCTGTCATATAAAAACTGTATAGTTCTCATATTTGACAGTAATTTCAAGCTTAGTTTTGTTTAAACTTCTAAACTTCTAACTTATTTGATTAATCCGTACAAAATAGATTCGAAACATATTCTTAGATTATTTGTGAAATATTCGATCGTTGTTGTCACAAGTTAATTTAAAAATTGCTTGGATGCTAAACAGAGGATGTTGACTTGTTGGTCTAAAGATGAAAAGTGATGACACGATCCTAACAGTGAACATAGTCCTTGGAGCTAGGAGGAAAGTGTAGTATCTGTTCTGATACTACACTTCATTTTTTTCTGTCCTGTCAGTGAAGGAGAAATCCGAGAATGAGGAAATTTTAATTTTTGTCCAAATCCAGAGCGCCCCTTTTGGGGTGGAGGGGGGTGACTTTTCTCTATTTTAAACAACGACCTTGTCTTTGTGTCTAACTCTGCCCTTGTTGGGAGGCAAGTAAATAGGAACCTTAACAGTTTACAAAGAGAAAAAATTACAAAATGGGGATACAAAAAGTGGGGGGATAATTGGAAAATACATATGTGTATCAGTTTTTATTTGCTTGGATTTAATAAAAGTATTTTGTAAAAGCTTGTGTTTGTTAGTCTTTGTTTATCAGGTTATTAAACTCAAAACCGATTTGATTTTATCATGTGATTTTTTTTTTTTCGTTTTGACAGACGAGTCACAATCAAAAGAAACGAGATGCATTTCAATGCAAAAACGAAGAATAATTGAAGTAATTCAATAGAAAGAAGGAAAAGGAGCCATCATAAATTTCTGTCAAGTAAAATTTCATGTATAGCAGAAACATGAAGTCATGTGATGTTGTTGCATGATAATTTGATGACACAGGCAAAATGAAGATATTTAATTGCAAAACATTTTAAAATACTAGACCGCCCGTGAACCGTTGGGTCAGTATTTGTTATGTATATAATTATTATTAAATATTTATGAAATTTTTGGAATTTCCAGAAGTTTTTCATAAATATTCAACAATAGAAAACTATTATTAATTCAAAACATTTACAATATTTCTGTACATTTATCTTGGTTTACAAACTGTTTGTTTAACACGCCTTTGCCTTCATGCTGGGATCAAAGTGTTGTATTTGCTGTCCTTGGTCAGTGAAAGAAGAAATCCGTCTACACTGAGGCAATTTTATCCCAACCCAAAGTGCCCCTTTTTAGGAGCTGGACTTTCCCCCTACATTAAAAACAGACTGTCTAACTCTGCTCTCGTGGAGAGGAAAGTAAATAGAAACTGCCTAACACAAAATCTAACTGATCGCGTTGAAACAAAGGTTTACATGGTGACGTCATAATATACACTTCTCTCCAGCTTTTAATTAGTTACATCATTCCATTCCTCTTACTATTTCTCATTCGCCCGTTATCTACGCCATTACTCCTTCCTCTCACAATCTAAAACATTTGTGTACAGATGAAAAGTGTGCACGATGAAAATCAAGCAATGTTTTAGTAGTATAGATTAGGCAACAACTATTTATTCATCTCTCTCCCACGGCGGGAAAGTGAGGATTGAAAAGCCAATGCCCAAGAGGTTGAGCACAATGGCCTTCCAAAATTGCCTGAGCAGCCCCATCGGCATTCTCCGTTTGGGGCGCCTCATGCGATTAGCAATTAACTAACCCCCTTCTCAACCTGACTGAACAATTAAATGTTAATGGTCGGTTTCCTTATTAGAGTTTCTCACACTCCTTCACTTTAAGCAACTGCTTTTATGACCCCTTTATTTTAACTATGATACAAATCAGTCCGACAGCGGCTTTGTTGCTGTCAGGCTACGGTATGGTTCTGTTCAGTCCTAGGAGGTCCACCTTCCCTCCCAGGCTTTAAATCCCCGACAGTGGAATGACGACGGGGCTGCTCATGCATTTTTTTGTAGGCCAGAGTGCGCTTAGCCTAGTGTGCTGGCTTCTCAAAACTCCACTTGCCCTTAAGTCTAACCTCTTGGCAAGGAGATAAATAATGTTAACTTCAGTTCTTACAACTCCCCTGAGGAGGGTCTATCCGCTTCTGGATAAGAAAAGGTTTTTTTGGAGAGGGGGGGGGGGCTATCAAAAGGGGTATTTTAATTTTAATTAAAATTAAGTCAATTAAGTAATTGCTTTTAAAACTTTTCATTCAGAAAATAGATTTTATATTAAAACAATTTTCATCAGTTCATCTTTACGGCACGTGGAAACTACTCACCTGCAAGTATCCTATATCTCTACAAAGTCACCATTCTTCCATGCATAGAGTATTGTTGCTACATCTGGGCTGGTGCATCAACCACTAGTCTCTCCCTATTAGACAGGGTCCAAAAAAGAGTCTCCAATCTAATAAGTCCCGCACTGTCAACCAAGCTCCAACCCCTGTCCTATCGCCGCAAGTTGCATCCTTATGTTTGTTTTACAAGTAATACCTATGCCTTCTCAGCCTAAATACCCCCAACAAGCAGAAAAATTCCACCCCTTCACTATAGAAGTCCCTAGATGCCGGAAAGCTTTCTACTCTAATAGTTTCTTCCCTCGAATTGCTAGACTTTGGAATTCCCTCCCATTTTCTTGCTTCTCTGGTACTAGCATGCAGAAATTTAAATGTAATGCGAACAGACATCTCGCTGCTCAACTCCCTACTTAGAGTGTCCCTGTAGTCATGGTCTCTAATAGTAGCCCCTTCGTTCCAGTAATAATGTGCTTTGTTTGGGGTGAATAAGAGTTTTAAAAAAAAAAAAAAAACAGCTGTAAAAGGCCAACACAATGGAAGAATAGAAAAAAGTTCAAGAAAGCATCCACGATCAGTTTATCGGAGGTTAAATCTACTAATAATGTTGGGTACGTGTTTCCTTAAACGAGTTATAGAAACTGCCGAAAAGCAACAATATGTAGTGGAGACAAAAAGAGATGCTTGAAGAAAAATTCACTCATGTTATTTTTTACTATTTATTATGAACATAGATGCTAAGCCAAATTTAGGGTTGCAGTATACTAATATATATATAAACAAATTTTTTTATTTTTTTTAAATCAGGGTTTGTGAGTTATTTTGCCATTTTTGTTTTATTGAATTAGGAGGTAAAGCCGAATCTAGGGCTTAGACCCTGATTTAGATATTCTTCACCACCCCCCCCCCCCAGTACTGAGGGTTACTGAAGGTACGTTTTCATCCTCATCGTCAATAGGTAAATTCAAGTGGCGATAGGTAACCCTCACGTACCATAAAATCTAACTAATAATCATGTGTTTCAGAATTTTTGAGATCATTTTTTGGATAATTACCAGTATTCGAACTACTACCAAGATGAGAATGGTAGGCCAAATAATATATAATATCTACTAATTACAAAATCAAAATATAAAAACTGCAATGAATGACCAAAACATGCTCTTCATGAACCCCAACACTAAGGCTGGGGTTGTGATTAACAATGCCAGTTGCGATCCTCAACTCAGCTTTGTTTCATAATGAATACCTTATCTGAGTTGAGATCTTAAATTCAGCTTTACCTCATAAAACTTTTAAAAGAATAAATAGTAAAGGATTAAAAAAAACAAATAAATATTAAACGAAAATAAACAAACAAAAAGTAAGCTTATTTCTTTTTGTATCGTCTGTTATTGTTGCTTTTTGGCGGTTTCCGTAACTCATTTACGAAAAGAGTTAAAGCCGCCACAAACACCTAGCTAGTTTTGATCATTCAAAATGTTGGAGAAAAGTAGCGTGTATAAATCAGGCTTATAAAATGCACACGCGCACTTTGAGAAATTAAAGTTACTTTTTATCGTAGTATGATTTGTCTGTTTTACCACATAATCACTCCTTTTTAGGTTATTAATACCGTGTCACACTTTGCATGTCTTATTCCATTTCTGCCAGGCTGCAAAGTATATTACTTTCACTAGCCTGGCAAAAGTTTTAATTCAGCACTTTCATTTTTTGTAAATGAGTAAAGGTAAACTAGACCGAGAACTAAACTGTAGGGCAACAAGTTTAGGAGAAAGAAAACTCCAAAACGATACTTTCTCTGTAGCACTGGTGAACAGAATATTTAGGAGCTCATCAACGTCCTGGTTAACCTCCCCATAAATAATACCAGAATAATGTATACTGGCCTAATGTATACGCATAATCTATATAATAAAATTGTCAGACACCATTCTTTCGCCTTTGTCAGTGAAGGAAAAGTCATTCCAGACTGAAACAATTTATTTTTCTTAAAATTCAGAGTGCCCTTTTTGTGAGATGGATTTTCCCACATTAAAAACTGACCTTGTGTCTATCTTTGCCCTCGTGGGGAGGCAGCTAAATAGGAACATATCGTCTGTCTAGAAGTTTATATTGAAATGTAACTATTTTTGTAAAATATGTTATTTTAAACAATTTTATTCCATTAATGCAATGATTAAATGATACTGTAATTCAATTAAACTTCACAAATATCCGATTTAAAAGAAAAAAAAGGACCGACATACAACAGCATATATATTTTATACCATGTCTTGTTAAAAAGAAAAAAAGTCGAAATTATTTGTGGGATTTAAATTTCAACATTACGATTTTAATTCAATGAAATGATTGAATATCTTTCCAAAAATGTAAAGGGAAAAGGAGCGAAACAAAAATGAAAGTAAAAGTCCTGGTTTTAAGTGAAACATACTTTTCCTGGGAATTACACATTTTTGTTTACAGAAAAACCGAAATGCATTAAGATGGATGTAATTTTTTAAATAGGATTTTTGAAAAGTTTGTTTTAGTACTTTACGCTATTGCATTTTGTTTTTATGTTAATAAATAATTGATTAATAATTTTAAAAAAATATATAATTAAATGGGTACATTATGTAGACACGAGAAAATCACACGCACACAAGAATAGGTCTCATGATTTTATTGATATAGAATCGGGGGGGGGGGGGGATTTCGTTTCAAATTTCTATTTCTATCTGCGATTCCATGATCTCGTAAAATTAGTTCCCTTACATATCGATACATACAAGTACTGTCTGGCACAGCCGAAGTAGGTTTTGTTCATACCAAATCGAGGATACGGCCTTGACACTCAGTTCAACAGTCTGAGTCATTTTTAAGTAGGTGATGACATTTCATCTATCAGGTTTTACCTTCTCTTTGAGAATTAATTAGTTTATTACTAATCAACTGAGGTGTCCCTACCGGGGAATGCCAACGAAGCTGCTCATGCATTTTTTGACGGCCAGAGAACACCCACCTTGTGCGCTGGCTTTTCAATCCTCACCTTTAGACCTTGTGTCACATATTCCTGCGGTGGAGGAGGGAGGGGGGGGGGAGTTTACAGATTCTCCACCATTCCTAGCTAAAAGACAATTTAAGTCTTGATAAGGTATATGAAGCCATTTTTGACAGGTATGATGCTCCTATGTTTTTACACTGAAAAAATAAGTAAATCTACATATAAAATAGGAGCTAATCAGATTTTAGAGTCATTATTAAACAGTAAAATCTGGGCTTCGATATGTATGAACTAAATTAAAAATAAACAATGTTCAAGAGATTTGATATTCTAAAGATAAAAGATAGCAAAGTTATTCAATCTGACTTGAATCAATCGAGGTAAAAATGTTACAACAATGGTCAAAAGCTATTTAGGCGATATTTTACTTGTTGAGCATTCTCTTTCATGACAAAACTGGTATGTATATATACATGTGACTATGTGTCAACGTGTATCTAATATATAAAATTATGTTCGCTGGATCTTAAAAGTTGGACCTAAATAGCATTTATGCTAACAAACCAACCTTTGATTCTGACTAGGCAATTTGCTAACATACTTCACTAAATTTTTTTATAAATAAGCTGCTCTGGTCATATATAGATTTTCTTAATCACCTGAAAAGAAAACTTAGCTATGAGGAATAACGTTACTAAAAGCATGTCATTCCCCTTAGTTATTAGTGTTTTTTTACTTGCTTTTAACATAGAAATATTTACAAAACAAATTTAAATGTAATGGATCTCTGGCAGTGTCGGTTCGGTACCGCTAATATTTTATTTACACAAGGTCAGGTGTGGTCTTAAAATGTCAGAGCACTAGGATTAGCGCACTCTGACTTACAAAAAATGCCTGAACCGCCCTGTCAGCATTTCCCAGGGGCACCTGAGTAATATAAAACTAACCCCTTCTCAAGAGATGGTAAAACCTTTGAGGGTGAACCTCCTAGTAGCAATACCCATCGACCATAAAACAGTTTGGATAATCACGGATTTCAAGGTAGTTCTACCAAAATAGTCATATTTTAAAAACCAAAGCACTTTAAGTCGTCAAAATACCACCATTTTCTTCGCAAATGAATATCCTTTCACCTGCATTAATACATAATAATCTACATGATATATTTTGAGAGTTTTCAGCAAATAGTCATAAAAATGTTAACGTCGTTTTTAGCCATTTACGGCAGTTTTTTTTACCCTCCCCCCTTCTTTTAAAGATATCGTACCATTCGTCTTTGGGAAATGAAATTTGGAAAACAATCAGGAAAAATATTAATTTCAATTATTGTTGAGGTACAAAATTAATTGATCCATTATTTATTTATTTTTTTGCAACATGACGTATATCGAACATTTTTTTAAAAAACTATTTTTCGTACCCCAACTAGTAAATAAATCAATCTTTTTTATGCATTAAAATTATAATTGTATGTTGTTTTGTCTTTCCATAGTAATAATTTTAAATTACCTTACCCGAAAAAATATTGTGCCTTTTTGAGCGAAAGTCAACAACAATGGCTGCTAGCTGATATAGCAATTAATCAGCAACAGCAGCTAACTATAAACTAACTTTGTAAAATTCGTTTACAGACTTTTGAAAAAAAAAAAAAAATTTTGTGCTTAAAAAAGTTTATGCTGTTTGTGGTTCTTTTATAAAAAATACTTCAAGAAATACTGGTTTTTACTCAACTTTCGAACTTCTAGTAGTAATGACTTTCTAGCAGCCAATTAAAAAAAAAAATAAGATTCCACTTTTTAGGCGATTACGTGTGAACACCCTAAAAGTCTTGGCAAAACAATAAAAATAAATAATAATTTAGAGTAGAGGGGAATCAGTTTCGCATATAAATTTAACTTAAAATGATCTGCCATTTCCCGGCCATTCTTGCCTTTGAGTGCAATTTCAAAAATATTTTTTCAAGCTGAAAGCTTGATATGAAATAAATTACTCTACCACTAACTCTAGGTTCGAGGGACAAGCTCACCTAAAAATGCCTTCTCTTGAACGTGTCTTACTATTAACCTTAAATCTGAGTGACAAACCACCCCCTAAAAAAAACTCCCTTAACCCTAAGTACGAATGGCAACCTCCATCCGAAACAAAAGCAAACCCCTTCCTTAACCTTACCACTAACCCTAAGTACGAATGGCAAGCCCCAATCCTACAAAAAGCCATTAAAACCACACAATCGTCTAAAAAAAAAAAAGGGGGGGGGGTAGACGCCCATAAAAAAAACGCACAGGATTTATTTCCCATAGAAAAAAATTGATTAACTGCCCTAAAACGCTAGAAATGGTGAATTATTCTACACTAAAATGTGAAACTAATCCCCCACTCTAAAATAATTGTTTTTTTTTTCTTTCTGCCAAGTTTACAGGGTGTTCACTTAATTGCCTCTAGCCCTACCACTAACCTGAAGTCCAAGTGGTAAGCCCCCCCTCCTTCCTCCCACAAAGACCCTCTTAAAACTACACATAATCGTCTCAGAAAAAAGGAGAGCCCCCCCCCCCCCCAAAAAAAAAAACAAGGAAAAAATGATTAATGTCCTAAAATGCTGGAATGGGTCCTGAAATGGGGGATTATTTTACATTCAATTTATATGTGAAACCAATCCCCACTCTAAATTCTAAAATAATTGTTTTTGTTTTTCTTTCTGCCAAGTTTTTCAGGGTGTTAATATGTAATTGCCTAAAAAAAAAAGTAGAATCTCATATTTTTGGGAGACAAGAGGGTTATTTAGCAGGTGTTAATCTACAATAATGTCAAAAGAATCTTGCAATATATTCATTTTTAAACAGTCCTAGTATTAGATTTTAGTTTCTTGTACATAAAATGTATTACAATTCAACTTTGAGTTCTCTAACTTCTTTCTTTTAATGGATACATTGTATTTTTAAGGTATTGCAGCATATTTATGTGCACTTAGTGCAGATTACTTGGAAACCATTAATTTCTGGAGATTTTCAGTGGCACATTCTGATTCCTTGTACAAAAATACATTTATATGGTAAATTTCATTGCTTAATCTTGTATTTTAACAAAGATATAACATTTTTACTGAAAAATTAGTGTAAAAAATGTGACGAAATGCATATGGTCTTAAAGAAGGAAAAATATCCAATCGTGTGAGGCACAAAAATAGTCATAACTTCCTTATTTTTAGTCAGATTTAAAAAATTAAAAAAGATTCTTTCTTAGATCATCAAGCTTTTTCTATATATGCCATTATTGAGATATTTTAAGCCATTTAAATTTTTTCATGTGTATTGCTACTCCTAGAACTAAACATAATACCCCGGCTCGACAGCAACAAGGCCACTGTCAGACTGATTGTCAAGGACATGTTTCCGACTGGTACAAGCTAATATATATATATATAATTAGAATGTAGGGCATATTTCATAAAAAAGTTTTTTTGTTAATTATAAAGTTTATCTCAGCCTCCCCAAATTTCTACTTTTCTTTTTATAAAAAGATAGACCCCCCCCCCCCCCAGTTGTATAAGCATGAAAAAAATATCCATCTTCCTTTCCATCCCTTATCTGAATTTGTCAAAGCAAAGTGCTAATGGCATAACTGGAAGCAGTGCTTTTGACAGACGTGTGAAATTTTTATGTTCTCAGATTTTCTATTCACACCTACACGTGAGAGAGTGATCAGGAACCTTTTGGAGTGACTAGAGCTGCAGTGTCTGGACTTCAAAGGAAAATGCAGTTCCCCTTCAGTAAAGCCATTTCCTAAAAATGTGCCCTTTTCCAATTTCCCTATCGGAATTCAAGAAACCCCAGAATAAGGAATGTTGAATATCACATCACCAAACCATCAGAAACACAATCATATATTCAAGTTTGGTCCAAAAAAGTCTTTAGGTTTCAGTCTGTTTTCACCTGGTGAGAGTCGCTGAAAAGTTATCCTTTTAGATCATAATCTTTCATCTATTCTTCCCACCATCAATCTAAAGATGTTGTACATCATCTAAGCTCGGAGTTGAAACCAGCTTTTGAAATAGACGTCACAAATTGCCTTTTGGAATTTAGAGAAATCTGATTTTCACAAAAAGACATTTAAAATGTATTTTGAGAAACACCAAATTCCCATCCACATATGCATGCAAACAAGGAAGAAAATAGATTTTAAAGCTAAACACGGACACAAATCAAGTATGGGTTTTTTAACACGTAGACTTTTTTTGATTTAGTTTTTGAATGAAAGAATTATTTGCTCTTGATGGTAATTCACAACAAAATGAACACGCATACATTGGTTTAAAGAAGAAAAAAAAAGACCACGGTTTTCTTAGCAATCCAGTGGAAAGATTTGGCATGCACCATCTTGTTTCAGACAAACAATGAATGTTGCACAAAAGTTGAAAATGTCCAGTTTTTCATATTATATATTCATTCAGGTTTTATCAAATACATTTTATTAACCGCTCGTTATATTAAAATTTAAATTATAAAATCTATAATTTTACATGCTTTTTTTTCTTGTCAAATGTGAAAAAAAATCTTTTTTTTTTTTTTAAGCAACACACTTTAAATGACACCAAAACAGATTTATCTTGTATATATGAGCCTTCATTATCTTGACAGTTGGTGAATGATATTTTGCTGCTTCAGTTTGTGCATCTCCCTTGAGATGCTGATAATGGTTTTTCATATGCAACCTTAGGGTACACAGTGAATTTGTTGGTTTTAGAATTTACAATAATCTCTGCAGTTGTTCTAGCTTGGTTAGAAAAAGAATCAATGCGGAATAACATATACAAATGAACAGTTTTAAAAGAATGTATGTATTTGATAAAAAATGAAAACCTATGTACTATAATATAAGTTCAATAAAATCAGAAAATAAGTTTACAAACCTTTCTGATTAGCATGTGAAAATCCTTTTTCTCAACCTGTCATCTTCTATAAATAGCAGCAACCTTGGCCCTTTTAGGACAAGGATTAAAGCATTATAAAAATGTGATGTCTAACCTCAACTTTTAATGTGAAATTCCCCCATGTTGTCTGTTTTATGGCATATCAACACTTTTGGGTTTATTTAATGCCAAACTACAAATCCATTGGATATGATTAATTGAACACAAATTGTTAGTTTACCCAGAGCGATTTGTCACTTGTGTCAATATTGGCAATGTCTTACCATGCTTGGTCAGTCGGTCGTCATTAGGAGTGTAGTGAATTCATTGGCAGGAGCCTGCTAAATCAACTCGAGGTAAATGACATCTCAAGTACAAGTACAGACCGGGGGGGGGGGGGCCAGAAATATTGGTTCATACTCTTTACCAATGCAAAAATCTGTTTCCATAGTCCATGACAATATCCATTACGCCAATCACATAAACATCTACCCACCCACCCACCCGAAAATCTTTTGACAAGACATCTTATTCACATAACATCTCCCCATGAATAGGGAGGATCAGAGTCGATACTTGATGCCTTACCTGAACTATTCCAAAGAGGGTAAGAACAAAGTGTTTACGAAAATGTTTGTTTCTGCAAGTAATGTCATAAAAACAAAAAATAAAAGTACCATTAACCGTTTGATAGACTCCAATTTTGTTTCCTAAATGTTCATTAATTTGTATTTGCCAATCACTTTATTTGTCCAAAGTAATTTTCCACAAAATTCCAGGACAGCATAAGTAAAAGTTTTAACAATCCCTTTTTTGAGGGAGTGATATTTTTCTACGTGGCCGGTCATGCACGATTTTCTGTCTTTCATGTTTGCTGGCCAGAGTATTTGTTAGAATGAATACTACTTTACTGGCACTATGTATGAAACCTTAATTGCAGCTGAACTGAGTCGTTAATCAGAAAAATAAGGTAGCCGAAACATACAAACAACTACTGAACCAGATGCCACCATGACTCGAGGTAAGTGTGTTCATTTCCTTTTTTCTCTCTCCAGTTGTGACCAATAGTTTATAATTAGGGATGGTGCTTGTAGAAGTCGGCACTAATATCGAAAAGTCATCCCACTTCGCATGTTTTTTTTTTTATATGGAAATCGCTCCAGATAAGGCATGAAACCACTTGATGTAAGGAGCTAAAAAAGAAATACTACGTCAATGTCAAAAAGTAGCCAACGATAAGTGTTATGGATAGATTCTGACCCAGATAACAGCAATTCTTCCCCCTTTGTCAGAAACATCGCTCATGGAATGTGAGGACTAAAGGACAAAGAGAGAAAATTTGGAAACTGACCGACATTGTGGAGATACAGGGAAAGGATTATGCATAAGCAGTCCCCCCCCCCCCACCAATCGTCATCATATTCATTGGTTTTAAAATGCTGGCATGTGTTTAACGGCTATGAAATTAACTTCCAAACTAACCTATCTCTGTTCAGGGCTTTATTCATCCCTCTTTCTCCTAAGTCCATTCTTATCACTTCCTCTCATGTTTTCCTTGGTCTTCCCCTGTGAACTGACCTTGCTATCTCAACTGTTCTACATCTACTAACCTAAGAACTATCAGCAATTCTTTCAACGTGGCCATACGCTGAAAGTGTCCTGTTCTGCACAAATCTCTAAACTGTCCAGATTCAACCTTCCTCCGAGGTCATCAGATCTAAGCCTGACTTTAAGACTTACATTACACATCTATCATGTCATTCTCCTATCATTTCTCTCCATGCAGCACATGTCCTCAATCCTCACTGGCCAGGTTTCACTTCCATACATCACACTGCGTACACATGCATGATACACTCTTCCATTGATTGACAGTTGAAACACTCTGCTGGTTAGTAATGGCAGAAGTTCCCATAACTTACTCCATCCACTCCTAATTCTTGCAATCACACTAGCACTTAAATCTCCCTGTATGTGTATATATGTGTAAGCTGTAAGACATTGAAGGAAGCAGCAGCTATGCAAGAAGTAAGGCATTAATGCACATTGATATCTGTGCTTATTTCATGTGTATGTATATATGTATGTATGTGTACACTTAAGTTTGTTGTTTGATTATTAAAAAGAGCAGATTTTGTAGTGCGAAATGTAATTTCATTGTACAGTTTTAGTAATAAATTCTTACCAAACACACGTGTATTTATATTTGTTCCCCACTTCATATTTTGTTTCCCCAGAAATTAATCTACTATGAATAACTTTACAACTTCCAGAATAAGCAGTGTCACCAGTACATTAACAATTAATTTGTTTTTTTATTCCTTCAAAAGTTAAAACGAAGTTATTCAAATTTGTTTTACAAATATTTGTTCTTAATGTTCTTTTCATGCCTCGAGTTGAAAGGAAAAATAACGAATAAAGATTTTCTGGAAAAAAAAAAAAAAGTTGGCTAATCTATTTTTAAATATTTTGATTTTCTAAGTAACTCGCAAACCCGATCGAGTTGTGACTCAGCGATCATTGTTAAAACGAAAATGGGAAGATCATCGGCAAATGATTCAACAATAAGTTTAACAAATTATAAAGCGACAGCAGGAAGACGTTTCTCTGGATTGAATGAGGAACACTACTATGTCCTTTTTTCACCACATTAATTTCAGTTTTTTTATTTTTTTTACTGCTCCCCCTCCCCCGTTTCGCTTCTAAATATAGTCGGAAGAAGCTTAAATTTTAGAAAAACTCTGAATTAGTGTCTTATACATATAGTTTAAATTTCATTAAAATCAGATATATGTATTTAAAGGAGCTCTGCCCTCAAGAGTCACTTAGGGGGACATGTAGAGATTTGGGACCACTTCCATTGTTTTCCCCAGTGAATTTTATACATGATATAAATTTCATGAAAATAAGGATATATTTAGAAGTTTTAAGAGGGGTTATGCCCTCACATTCCCACTGAAGGTACACTCAGAGATTCAGGACCATTTCTATTGTCTTCCCCGGTAAATTTTACATGATACACTTTTAGATTTTATATAGATTATCGAACCTTTCTATAGAGAACACACACAGTCATTGATAATATATATATTAGTTAAAGGTCTGTGGAGGAAATTTGTTTACCCCCTTCCCACTGCAATAGTTAGACATAAGGTCAGTTTATTGTGGGGAATTCACCCCCATACATACGAAAGGGTTACTTCGGACAGGTGTAAAATTTGCCATGATCAGCCCTATCAGAATTCACTGATAGGGGCACGACAGGCAATCGGCAATAACCCTCTCCCATTCCAAATGAAGAGACAATACCTGGGAGGATAACCTCCTAAGATCGACCTGAACAGTGAAAAAAATGAATGCATACTGAAACTAAAATTAATAAACTCTCCTTTTTTAAAAGTTTATTTGGTAACGTTGTAGGATGAAAGAAAAATCCTATCATGGTGTCTAGAAGAGATTCACCAAGCACAATTTAGAACTGTTTTTAAATAACATTCTGACCTGTCCCTATTTCCTAGTCTCACCACGAGAGCAAAGTTAGACACATGGTCATTTTGTGGAGAATGAAACCCCTCAAAAAGAGGCATTCTAGATTGGGTTAAAAATTAAAGTTGTTTCAGTCTAGGAGACTTCTCCCTCATCTGACTGAGGAAAGAGATACTACTCTTTGATTTTTCATTTGCAAATAAGTAATTCAATTTCATTTATAAATTAGGCACAAGGCTATCAAGTATGGGGGGGATAGATGGTTATCCTTTGTCTATCCTATTTTTAACTATCTGCATTTTTACCCATTCATCTGAGAACTGTTTCCTTCATTTATTCACTTTTTGTCCATAACTTTAACTTCAGTAACAACGATACTACATTTACGTAATGGACTAGCCTGCTGAAAATATCCCAAATGGTTTGAATTTTATTTTGTTTATTTATATATACACACACACACACACAATTTCCTAGGAATAAAAAAAATGGAGTGGTACAAGGAAAAACACCCGAGAAAATAAAAACAAAAACAGGTTAGTAAAAACTTTCCTAATCCTTGCTAAAAAAATAGACTGTCCTGTTATATGCACAAGTTTACAACTTGAACCCACCTTTGGTTGAACTCTGTATGTATGATTTAATCTCTTTCTACATCTAATTTTAACCTGAAGCTGATGTTTGAAGAATAAAATTAGATCTTGATAAGAAAAAAAGTTACATCACTATTCTAGCCATAACCCACGGCAGGTCAATGTTGTCAATCATGTACTCAACTTCCAACAGTACCAAGTCCTCGGGATTGATGGGAGCAGTCACCTTGTTGACATACCTCCAGAACATCTATTACAGTTGAAGTAGCAATACACATCGACCAGAAAACTGTTTGGATAATCACAGATTTGAGGGTAGTTCTATTAAAATAGTCATATCTTAAAAACTAAAGCACTTTAAGTGCTCAAAATACCATCATTTTGTTAAGAAATGAATATCCTTTCAGGTGCATTTATGAATAATAATATACATTATATATTTTTAAGAGTTTTGAGCAAATAAAGGCAAAAAAATGTTAACGCTATTTTCGGCAATTTATGTCACTTTTTTTTTTAACCCCCAGTTTGTTTAAAAGTCTCGTACCATTGCTGTATGTGGAATTTCGTCCTAAAATTTGGAGACTAATCAGGTAAAGTATCACTTTTAATGTTTGTCGGTGTACGAAGTTATTCGGCTCATTCATTTTTTTGAAAATGAAAAAAATAAGACTTCAACTCGCCGTCGGTCGAACATTTTTGAAAAATACATTTCGTCGCCCAATTACTAAGTAAATCAATCATTTTACTTTTTTATGAATTAAAATTATAATTGTATATATGTGTTCTCTTTTGGTAGTCCTGATATTTCATGACCCTATCCGGAAAAAAAGGCGTTTTCTATTTATAGTTTGAAAAACATTGTAGTAGCAGTTATAAACACGAGGCGATTTTTGTTTATTTTCATTCTAGAACGAATTTGAAAAATTTTAAAATATGAATATAAAAAATGTTGTTACATTTTTTGTACCCAACTAATAAATAAATTAATCTTTTATCTTTATTTATGCATTAAAATTATAATTGTATGTTGTTTTGTCTTTCCGTAGTAGTAATTTTAAATTACCGTATCTGAAAAAATAGTGTCCATTTTTTGAGCGAAAGTCAACAATGGCTGCTAGTATTGCTGATATAACATCAGCAGCAGCTAACTAGTCTTGTAAAGCTTTGTAAAAATAAGACAATATTTTTGTGCTAAAAAAAGTTAATCCTATTTGGTTCTTTTATAAAAAAATACTTTAAAAAATACTGGTTTTCACTCAACTTTCGAACTTCTAGTAGTAATGACTTTCTAGTCGCCAATTTAAATTTAAAAAATTAAGATTCTACTTTTTTAGGCGATTATGTGTAAACACCCTTAAAGTCTTGGCAAAAAAAAGAAAAAACAAAACAAAAAATAATTTAGAATTTAGAGTGGGGGATCAGTTTCGCATATAAATTTAATGTAAAATGATCTCCGATTTCCCGGCCATTCTTGCCTTTTAGTGAAATTTATAAAATAAATAATTACTCTACCATTAACTCTAGGTACGACTAACAAACCCACCTCCTAAAAATGCCTTCTTGAGCGTATTGTACCATTAACCTTAAATATGAGTAACAAGCCACCCCCTAAAAAACTCCCTTAACCCTAACACTAAGTCCGAATGGCAACCTCCATCCAAAACAAAACCCCTTCCTTAACCTTATCAATAACCCTAAGTCCGAGTAGGAAGCCCTAATCCTACAAAAAAGCCCATTAAAACCAAACATAATCGTCTAAAAAAAAAAAACTTTTTAATAAGTAAATAAGAAAGCAGACCCCCATAAAAAAAACGCACAGGATTTATTTGCCATAGAAAAAAATTCATTAATGGCCTAAAACGCTAGAATGGCCCGGAAATGGTGAATTATTCTACATTAAATATGTGAAACTAATCCCCCACTCGAAATTCTAAATGAATTGTTTTTTTTTCTTTCTGCTAAGTTTTCAGGGTGTTCACACTTAATTGCCCCTAGCCCTACCACTAACCTGAAGTTCAAGTGGTAAGCCCCCCCCTCCTCCCACAAAGACCCTCATAATCGTCTAAAAAAAAAGAAAAAAAAAGAAAAACGCACAGGATTTATCTCCCATAGAAAAAATAATTAACAGTCCTAAAACGCTAGAATGGCCTTGAAATGGGGGATTATTTTATGTGAAACTGATCCCCACTCTAAATTCTAAAATAATTGTTTTTGTTTCTTTCTTTCTGCCAAGTTTTTCAGGGTGTTAACATGTAATTGCCTAAATAAAAAAAGTAGAATCTCATATTTTGGGGAGGTAAGGGGTGAGTTAGCGGAAGGTGTTAATCTACAATAATGCCAAAGAAATCTTGCAATATATTCATTTTTAAACAGTCCTAGCATTAGATTTTAGTTTCTTGTACATAAAATGTATTACAATTCAACTTTGAGTTTTCTAACTTCTTTCTTTTAATGGATACATGGTATTTTTTAAAGTATTGCAGCATATTTATGTGCACTTAGTGCAGATTACTTGGAAACCATTAATTTCTGGAGATTTTCAGTGGCACATTCTGATTCCTTGTACAAAAATACACTTATATGGTAAATTTCATTGCTATATCTTGTGTTTTAACAAAGATATAACATTTTCACTGAAAAATTAGTGTAAAAAATGTGACGAAACGCATATGGTTTTAAAGAAGGAAAAATATCCAATTGTGCGAGGCACAAAAATAGTCATAACTTCCTTATTTTTAGTCAGATTTAAAAAATTTAAAAAGATTCTTTCTTAGATCATCAAGCTCTTTCTATATATGCCATTATTGAGATATTTTAAGCAATTTAAATTTTTTCATGTGTATTGCTAGTTGAAGGCGTGCTTAACCGTTTCTTCCTCGGTATGGTTGCAGCATGGACAATCAACTATGCTTGAACTAAAAAGTTTGCCATTGAGGATAATGCATTCCAAATCAATCGCCAGTTCAGAGAGTACTCAGAATTATTAAGATATCCCAAACCCGGCATCTAACTTCATTGAAAGCAGATCTCCATCGACCGTTCCAGCGGCTCCACAAGCAGAACCTTCCACTAAATCCCTTTATAGTTCATTTCTAGACCGTGAAAGGCCACTGGAGTGAGCAAGACATTTTTCTGAGCATGGCTAGGCACTCGGCAGAGACCTGCGATTCACCTGTCTACACCGATAAGATAGAAAAAGACGCCTTTGACCACAGTTCCATGCAGACTCCACTATTAAGTTTGCAAAATCAGTCTTTCAACATTTTAATGACTTCAACACCCCTCCCCCACACATGGATCTGGCTGAGAATCTACAGCCTTCCTCTCCTCAAAAGAAGGGAGAACACTAGCAGGCAAAAGTACAGCCAGTCGGTAAAAGGATAAGAGAAAATACATACATGAAAGATTTCTTTTGAAGTCTGAACCAGAGGTTATATTATTACGGTATTGTTTAGTCATTAAATTATTAATTGAACCAAATTTTCATAAAACTAGAACTAATTTGGTTAAGATAAAGCGGGTATCTTTTACAATAAACCGCAGAGTGAAAACGCTATAAAAACAAATAAATAACTGTAGCCGATAAAAGTTATTGTCCAACTTATCTGTGACATTTGTTTGTATTTTTAAGCCATTTCAACTGCTATTTATTAGAAATCAATATTTTTGTCACACGAACATTGGGCAAGCGATGGGGGGTCGTAACGAGGTAAGGCCATTTTGTTTTTATAAAAATACGTGCCAAAAAAAATAATTTTTTTTTTACATCTAATAAAAACCCATTTATAGTACGTAAAAATACAAACAAATTTCATAGGTAAGTAGGAAAATATCTATTCTCGACGTAGGTCACCGTCACTTGTTGCATTTTTTTGTTTTTTACCCCGTTCTCGTTCGTTTTTTGGACCCCGTTGGCGACTGAGGATTATTGTAAAAGATACCCGATAAAGCTTTTTCAATGACAGCCATCTTAAAGCTGAAATATTCAATATAACCAACATTAAATATAATTGATGTATGGAATAAGTTTTCAAATAATGCCGAGGGTTGGTTAACGTATGACGAAAAATGAAACTAATATTGTATTGAAAACTTCTTGGCTGCGAATCGGAATCTTAATCGTTGCTAAGTAATTGGATCTTTATTATCTGTCTTTCCAAGCAAAAAGTAAGTAATACTTTTCCAAAATCCGTTTAATTGGTTATTAGATTTTACAAAGTTATAATTTAAATAATTTACATGTAGATATTGAACTTTTAAAAGATTTTAAATGTATTCTAAACGAAGTCAAAAAAAGAAAAACGAGAATACGGTCTAAATCTTTTTAAACGTAAGTATTTTTTTTTTTTTTTTTTTTTACATATCAGCATTATGCGGTAATCAGGCATAACCGCCAAGGACCCGACTTCTACAAGTTTTAAACCAATTGGGCACTTGTGCAGTTTAGTAAATAGGGGCAGATAATCCAGAGGAAGTAACGACCAATAGATTAAACCATTTGGCACTTCTGCCGTATATATGAAGCAGCAGATTTTCTGTCCTACTGAAAATAAAGGGAGGTAATTCAACCGGAAGTGATTTTTTTACAACATAAAAAAAATGCAAGACTGATTTGTTTTTGGGTAACAAGAAACAATTTCTTTTTTATTATATGAAGTAAAAAAAATTTAAATAAAAAAACCCTAACCCTAAGAAATCAGGCGGTGTGCCTGTAAAAAATCTATTGTTTTTTGCGGCTGGTTCATTAAATTACCAATGTCTCGAAGATTAATCTCATTTAACTCCATTTTCTAAATACTAAATTCAACTTCCGGTGAATTCTGAATGAATGGTACTTGGAGAAAAAAAACGGAACTCTTCAATTTCGATTTCTTAATCGGCAGCTGCTTCATATATACGGCAGAAGTGCCAAACATTTTAATAAAAAAAATTTAATTAAAAAAAAAACATTTTAATTATTTTAAGTCATTTGTTTTTGCGTCCGTTTCTTCTTTTATTTAGCAAACGCTATTTTAAAACTAAAGTGAAACGCTAAAGATGAGAAACAGTGTGTATTACCAAATATTAACTTGCTTCGTTAAATGTGTTCTCAGTCGTTGACGTTTGAACTATGTATATTTAATATACATAGTTTAAACGTCAATATACTATATTAACAATAAGTATAATTTCGATAGAGAAGAATCATTGTTTAATTGTCGGGTATAGAGTTCATTTAAATAACCAGTTTCGCTTAGAAGTTTAAAAATAGCCTCTAATGGTAGATCGACCCATATAAAAAAAATAATGATGACGCAGCGTTTTTCTTCGTTATCAAATTAAAACAAAGACAAAAGTAAGATAACATTTTTATCAGGCTAGGATCAAAGTGTAGTATCTGTTTGTTTTTTTTTGTCAGGAGAAATCCTCCTAGACTGAAATATTTTTCATAGGTAACTTTTACCAACCTGAACAGCGAACGCCCTTATGGTGTTCAGAAATGACCACACCCCATAAACGAGGAATCCTTCTAGACAGAGGCAATTTTATTTTTTATTCCAATCCAGAGTGCTCCCTTTTTATGGAGCTAGATTTTTTCCCACATTAAGCTCGTCCTTATGTCACACACAGTAGTTAGAAATAAATAACAAGATCGTATCTAAAAAAAAAAAAATGCCAGACATTTAAAAATAAATTTAAATTGCTGATACAAAGAGGTTCATTTTAGCTCGCTTCATTTAATTTATGTCTAACTTTCACCGAGAGGCGAAAACAAATTAAACCGTTTAAAATTGTGAGTTTTAACCAAACCTACATAGTTTAGCTAACGAAACTCAAAAACAAGAAAAACTTAAATCCTATTTCAGTCACGTAAATTATTTAGAGTTTCGACATTACTTCCTCCCAAACTTATTTTTACTTAAACAATGTTTTAATCAAAAAAATAAATCAAACGAACATTAAAAACACTAAGTTATAGCAAGTTAATCGTACACACCAAACGCCAAAATGAAAACTAGACAGGAAAAATAGTCGCCATTTTTGTAAACAAATCGGAAACGAGGCTATCTAGTTCAAGAAAACTCAGGGACCCATTTTTTAAGGTTAAATAAAGGAGCAAATATAAACATCTTACCATTTGGTGGGAGAATACTTAGTAAAAAATGGATAAAATAATAAGTTAATGTAGTTTGCTTGAAGCATTGCTGAGTGGGTGAAAAGGTGATTTATAAAAGACAATACAATGCAGAGGTGTAACGGATAAACACGAACTCAAGTAAATTAAGACATACAGGTGAAATGAAGTTTGCAGTTTCCACCTTAAAACTAAAATGTTTTAGTTTTCTTTGCAACAAATGTTTGTTTTTTAACTAAAAAATATGGTTTAAATAAAAAGTTGTTTTTTTACGTAATATCGAAACCCGTTTCACGCTAAGTAATTTGGGTGACTGAAATATGATTTAATATACACCTTTTTAGATTTTGAATAATTTAACCATATATAAATAAAATGTCCACGATCTTCGGTAAATAAAAAAATACAGAATAGTTGAGAAAACTTTTTTTTTATATCAAACGCATTAGAATAAAATTATCTATCTAACCAGCCAATTCCTAACGTTTATAACACTTTATTCTATAAAATCTTACATTTCGTGGCGGTCAAATGTTAAGACAGATTTTATAGAAGAAAAATGTGAAATAGTGTTATTGACGTTAAAACTTGGCTAGTTAAATAGAGAATTTCATTCTAATGCGTTTGATAGAAATTGTATTGGGGGGGGGGATCAGTTATCGAGTGTCAACCATTCCGTAGTTTTACCCATTCTTCTGTCTTTAAAATACTGTTTTCAGAATTTTTTAAAATAAACTTATTCACGACAAGAATCAGATTTAGCTTACTTTTTTCTTTTTTTTTTTTTAGATATTAGTTAAGTTTATTGAATGTACCACGTTTACGACATTTAGCTACACGTGAATGAATAAAATGTCGATTCTTAACAGTTGGTTTGGTTAAATGGTTCATAATTCGTTCGGATGTATCTAATTTTTATGAAGATACACGTCAGTTATAACAAGACGACCACGTTTTTCATTTTCAGTACCGGACCGGATATCCTCACCAGAAAATGTAAACACTTCATCTTTTTCGCATAAAAAAATATCTTTCGCCGGCACAACTAGCTTTTACATCGTGTTTAGGAGATGCCAATTTTTTTTTTTTTTTTTTTCACGGAAAAAAAAAAATATTTATTTATAATCAATACTTTCATTTAATTAGTTAGAAACGTACCTTCTTGATTTTTACGTGTCTTGATATCTTGGTGGACGATGTACTGGAAGAAGGTGTTGCTGGTGCCGGTCGGCGATTACCAGCCATTGGAGGCGGAAAAACTAAAACTCACGCCAATAATTAGATGTAAATATTTGTAAGTATAAAAATACAAGGAGCATTGAAAAGTGTTTTGTGAAAAATATGTTTGTTTGTAGTATATTAGATGTTTATAAGTCTCGGCAAGGCACCGTGGTTGTCAGGTAATGTAAGGCTATTCTTCTTTTCTGAACATAACTTTCGTATTCAAGCAGTGATTTATTTGTTGATATAAAATTATTTATTTTATACATATGTATACTTTTGTAAATATCTCCTAAAATTTATACTATTTTTTACAGATTTTTTTCTACTTTATTCTTTACTTGAGTTTTATAATTAAATGTATTTTATTTTTTTTACTTTCTTTTGTTGTGAATAAGAAGTTAGCTTTTATAAATGGCGGCTTACAGCAGACGTCTGTCGACTAAAAGTCGTTTCGTTGGGATTTTGATGTAGTAATCAATCAATCAATCAATTTATTTCTGAGCCAATTTACAGGTAAAAATGATCTTCTTTTTCATTGTTTTATGTCAAAGAAAAAATATATCTTCTATAAAAAAATGGCGTCTTTATT
This sequence comes from Sepiola atlantica, assembly GCA_963556195.1. Taxonomy (NCBI): domain Eukaryota; kingdom Metazoa; phylum Mollusca; class Cephalopoda; order Sepiida; family Sepiolidae; genus Sepiola; species Sepiola atlantica. The sequence continues at coordinate 72,240,065 of OY744537.1, read as the reverse complement.
GCAGTAGTCTTTTCTTACACATGATATTATTTCCGTATCGTTGTTTTGTTGGATGACATAATCAATGTTTGTTTTTTTCTTAATGAAGAAACGTGAAATGACATTGCTTTTCTTGACAGTATTTGCAGCAAGATAAGCTCTTTTTTATCTTTTATATAAAACATTAAGTAATTGCCGATAGTTCTCTTATATTCTTTTTATTGAATTTCAATTTTAAACAAGATAAACCTTCCAAAAATGAAAGTAATTTTATTATTATTGTTGTTAGTTTTATTTATCTACCTCCCACAAGGTAAGATGTGACACAAGGTCGAGAAAGTGGGATTATATAAGCCAGCGCTCGTGAGGTGAGCACTCTGGCCATTTAAAAATTGTCTGGGCAGCCCCGTCGGCATTCCCCTGTAGGGGTGCCTCAGACAGTAAGCAATAAACTTACTCCTCCCCAAAGAGGGGAGGTAAGTAAAGCCTGGGAGGGTGCACCTCCTAGAACTGCACAGGACCGGCAACCCCCAATAGACCGGCGTAAATCCAGACCCAAAAGCCCGGACAATACCGGTTTTATTAGGCGGGGTTATTACACGAAATATTTTGATTAAAAATTTGGTACTGTTCCAGATGACGCGCCTAATTTCCGTGACTTCGCGTCGACAGCGATCGGGCAGGTCGCGGAAGCGCTCGAACACTGACGGAATAATGTTTTCTTTTTTTATCTTATGATAACATTGACAAAATTTTACCCCCCCCCCCCCCCCCAAAAAAAAATGATTTTAATCTATGTATTTTTTCTTTGAATTTATTCGTCTTTTATTAGCGTCTGTCAGTCTTCCAGTTAGAGCTTGCCAGTTTGAATGCAGGGCTTGGATATCGCTAAGAACGGAAACCCTAACCCTAACGGGAGCCCTAACCTTAAACCCTAACGGGAGCCCTAACCATAGGTACGTGCAAAATCAATGGCCGATTCCCAAAATGAAAAAACATTTTGACCCCCCCCCCCTTCACTTAAAAATACACTAAAATTCAGGGAATCAACCAATTTTACTGAAATTTTCACTATTTATTAATCAACAATCACGGAATATAATGGAACCATTATTTCTTTTTAAATCTTAGTGAAAATTATTATTTTTTAAAAAGAAAATACACCTTTACTAAAGTTATATTTTTATATATTAATAAAAAAAAAATGCGTGATTTTTTAAATGTTGCTTATGTAAATAAAGCATCGTCGATGTTAACAATTAATTTTTTTTTTCAAAATATTTCGTATATATTACGAAAAAGGCCCGTAAATACCGTGTTAATAAAATCACTATAATTCGAAAGAAGGATTAATTTTTTGAATTAGCGATATTATCATTGAATAAAGCATTGTTGAATCAATATTTTCACCAAAAAATAATATAATTGCAAAAAATATTTCATGTGATTTTAATGATTAGAGTTTTTGGAAAAATAAAAAATGCGACATAATTATATTTCCCTTTCATACATGAACGTGGCATCATCAGCGCAAGAAATTTTTTTTATAATCTTTAAAATAAACCAAAAATTGACAAATTTGAGATCCAGGAACTTAACGAAAAAAAAGAATTTAAAAAATTGAATAATTTCTACTAACGATGAACTTTCATTAGTAATCTGTAATATCTGTAATAACCAGCCTTCCAACAATCACTCACTTTTACACCGCACTCAAATTTGTTTTTTTTTTAGAGATTCAACAATTTCGTTTATTTCACAATTCATCGTCAATTATTTGGAAAGATTTGTATTTGTTTTGTCTTTTTTTCATTAATAAATATTTAAGTTAAAAACAATTATTTATTAATAAATAAAGAGAATTCAAACATGACCTTTTCTTTCAAAATTGAATTCTGTTTATCAATAAATAACTGTTTTAACTTTTTTTTCAATGAATAAATTGTCAGTGTAGTCATTGACTTTAATTTACTTTTTCACACTTAAAATAAAAAAATAAAAACACTTTATTTTTAAAAGAATCAATGTCATTTATCATTACAACACGTTAAGAATAAATCGAGTAACTAAAGTTTTAAATCATGTGAAAAAAAATTGATAAAATTGACGCAGTTCGTAACGTAAAAATATTTTTAACATTTAAAAAATAGTTTTATTTCAAATTCTAAGGAAAAACATTGGTAAACAGACGTCCTCAATAATTTCAGAGTATTACGAAATTAAAAACTGAACCTTTTCAGTTAAAAATAAAATAAGATCTTAATTGCGTACACTCCCAAATAATTAAATAAGCATTTCCTTTTTTATTATAACAAAATAAGGGTACTTAAATTTGTTTATAACCTTAAAAAGAATAAAGAAATTAATGGATAATAATTTTTCAACTTCTATAAACTATTATTATATTTTTATATATAAAGTTAAAAATGATAAATTATGACATTTTTGTCTTCCATATATTTTGCATAGCGATAGTCAATTTGTAAACAAAGTCCTTTTCCGATGAAATTATGGCAGATTTTACTCATTTATCACATTTGAAGGGATAATTTTGCTAATTTTTAGTCAAACGTGGGATTTATTTATTTTTAATTCAGTGTCTTATGACTTTAATTTAATAATTAGCTTTGAAATAGTTCCCAAAAACTTATATTTATCTTTTAAGGGATTTTTACAAGTAATTTTTTCAAAGTTCAAAATTCATTGAATTTTTAGGGTTTTTGACCGTCGTAATTACATATTTTATTATAATTTATTTTTCACACGTAAATATGCAGTTTTTTTCGTTTAGAGATTAAGTTTAGGCTTTTATCTTTCAAACACAATCAAAGTTTACACGGAAACTAATTAAATAATTAATGATAAGCGCTTTTTAATAAGCATAGTCCGTACAAGAAGCCGCCATTTGTGCACATACCTACAACCATAACCCTAGATGAAGCGCCTAATTTCCGTGACTGCTCGGTGGCAATGATCGGGCAGGTCGCGGAAACGTCCGAGAGCTGCCGAGACGAAAACGAGGCTGAAGCAGAACTGAAAGTCGTAAAATGGAAGAGTGTTTACATAAAACAAAGAAGTAAATGTTATTTTCTTTTACGATATTTAGGCAACTTTTTTTTTTGTCTTTTTTTTTTTTTTACATAAAACAAAGAATTAGGTTATTTTTCTTAGGATATTTAGGCAAGTTTTTTTTTGTATATATATATATTTGGGGGGGGGGGGCATTTCATATATTTTCTCGTCGAGGGTCAGGGTTTGCGGCCGGTTCGAAAGGTCTTGCTACCGCTTGTTTTGTTGTGCTGAGCGCAGATGCCGACATCGACGAAAGACAGGCAGAAGAGGAGGGGGTCGTCGAGGCAGTGGAAGGAGGATGGTCGACGGGTTAGATTTCTGCTATCTGCGTTGATATGGCATTGCAGGGGTCGTTTCGAAATTTGACGCCATATGAATTCGCACAGATAGCCGTCTACGAGTGCTCTGCTCGTCCCTTCTACTCCTTCTTATTTCTTTGTTTAGCTTCCTTCCACATCCTCTCGACGTGATTGGTGCACAAAGTTCTCGCTATGATTCACCGTAAGGTGCTGATATCCCTCCTCTCCTAACCTGTTGTACGCCCTCCAACAATCGGATACTACTGTGTGGTTCCAGGTACGTACTGTTTGATTATTGGAAGGGTTAGGGTTTCGGCATTCCTGTTAGGCACTGTCACCAGGAAACCCTCCTTCTCTACGGGGTCGTATCCCCCGAAGACCCAAAGCGAATGGAGAACACGGCCAACATTGTTTTTTTCGGCGGTTGAATAGAGACTCGTCTATTTCCACCGTATGCCCTAGGCCTCCGAGTCGCCAAGGGTTGCGCGACAGATGTTCTGTGCAGACCTCCCGCAGAAAATTTTTCAGCCTGCTGAAAATTCATTATTGTTTTGATTAGCGCAGAATAGGGAGACTTCCATGGTATGACCACGTTGAAAGAATGGATGAGAGTTCTTGGGTCAGTGGATGTAGAACAGTTAGGGTAGCAGGTCAGTATTAGCGTACACCGAGAATTATGGAAAATGATCGAGTAGAATATTAATAAAAAATATGAATTTATGTATAAGATTAGTGATTTTACGTCTTTATTTTAGAAGAAAAGTTTGATTTATCTCCTTTGAATGGTTAAAATGCCGACGGTTGAGGATTATGAATATTAGTTGAATTTCTTTAATAAAAGTACTTGATTATTTTCCATAACTTTCAGTGTACGCTAATATTTTTCAATAACAAGTAAGTATTTCCTGAAGTTTTCCTGTAATATTATTTTTAACTGCCGTATTTCACTATCATGTCTACATGTACAAGTACACGATTTTTTACTATGTTTTAATAATAAAAGATGCACTCGAAAATATTCTTTAGTTCTGGGATTGAGTTATGTATCCATTTCTAAACAAGTCCCTAAAAATCCTTTCAAATACTCTAAAGAAAGTGAAATTCGAGGAATATTTATTAATTGATGTCTTATACCTATTGTTAAGATTTCACAAAAATTGGAGGTATCTAAATTTTCACAAAGGGCTTCCACCATTTTTTTGCGTAAAACTAAATATAGCCTGCATTACAACCTCTTAATCCTAGCAGCTGTACTCCAAAATTCATAATGATCGGTTAATTAGTTAAGGAGTGAATCCTATACATACAAATGTATAAAGATATATACATACCTAACTTTATATATATATATATATTGGATTCCAAAAGACATTAGAAATCTCATATTAGCATATTTTAATTGTACATATATTATATTTTCTAATAATAAATATTCAACTAACTGGCAAAAGTTGAATATTGGCATTATGATGAGATGTGTTATCTTTCTACTACTGATTGTGTTGGTAATATTGTGTAGTGCCAAAAACAACACCAATAAGAAAAACATGCCTTCTATGAATGCGTTTATGGATGATGTAACCTTAGTCGCAGAATCAAGATCACATATGAAACAACTGGTGATCCACCTACAGGAGCTCTTTAAATGGACTGCGATGAAAATAAAGCCACTAAAATGCCGCAGTTTTTCCATAATTAAAGGATCATGCAAAGAAACAAGGTTCTCCGTTGATGGGAACGAAATCCCCACAATTCGCAAAAAAGCATCAAGAGCCTTGGTCACTGTTACTCTCTACTTACTTTACAATCGGACACTGCCCGAATGCAAGCAAGTGTCCGATTGTAAAGCTTTTTGCCTTGTTTTTTTCCCCACAATCTTTGTTTTACTTTTTCAGATTTTAAATCTTGGCTCTTCGCCAACTTATCTATCCTAGCAATTTTCTCTGATGATAAGATTTTGATCTTTGAAAGGCCTGGCTTAAGGAAAAAATTCATTAAATTAATTGCTTTTTTGCGGAATATACCTTGCACTGAGCAACTGAATTGAAAAAAGATCTGCCTTCATCGCTTTTCTAATTCCTTTTCATCTTTCTATCGAGATATATATATATATATATATATATATATATATATATACATATACGAAAATTAATTCTTTATTAATGTTTGTTCTTTGGTTATTTGACTTGGAGGTTACATTTGAATGACCTCTTGAAACATGTATTCATTAAGACATTCTTTAGCTTATTCAATTACTATTTAAGTAATATATATATATATATATATATATATATATATATATATATTATTAGACATAATTGTTTTTCAGTTTATGAATGTAGAGTCCTATTACATTTGGATGACTAACTGCAAAAAGAAAAGAGAAACAAACGAAAAGTCAACCATTCTCTGTAGCCTCATTAGAAATGGCCTCCATTGTGTGCAAGGTTCAGTAATATTAATTTAAAAAGCCATTACTCAATTAATACATGGCTTTTATAGCAAATAGATTTGGATCCAGTCCAAGGCTTTTGTTTTCTTGCTTTAGCTTAGAAAGCAAAATTTATGCTCAGAAAATGTATGAATATATACCACACCTTTCATTATAAAGTAACAGGCCATTAATAATTTAAAGTTAGTTTTCCTTTATTAAAAAAAAAAATCTGCTTTTTTCTTTTCTTTTCTTCATCGTTTCTTTTTTTTAATTTTATTGCTTTTTTTTGTCTTGATTTATTTTTTAGTCCATAAGAATGGTGTGTGTGACAATTTAGAAAAAAAAAATAACAATCATTTTTAAGTATGTTGAATTTCTGGAACTGATATACAAAATGATTGTCATAATATTTGCTTATTTTTAAATTGTCACATAAAATATCATTTATAAATAATTATATATATATTAGTTAAAACACATGTCATTTGTCAGCTCACATTTTTGGCATCAGTCGATTCCACGTGAGACTGGAAGTTGATTTATAATATTTCTTTGTAGTGTTGTTATCATCCATTTTATCGTCTTATTTCCCGTGGTCACGGGTCTAACAGCCTGCAATCTGTCTCTCAGCTTTGGCGTCTTGCAGATTGATTTTGTTCAAATTCCACTGTCGAAGATCCTGTTCCTAGTTTGCATCCAATCTTTCTTGGATCATCCAACTTTTCTCCGACCTTCCATTTTAAGATTCCGTCATTTTCTTATCCAAGAATCAACAGGGTATCGGAGCTGATATGCCGGGTTTGATCTGACCCCATATCGCATATGTATATATATATATATATATATATATATATATTATATTTATGCAAACATTGTTAAAAATAACAGAATTTGTCTGTTTAATTATATCTTTTTTTATCTTTTTTATTTTTCTGATGATCTTTTTTGTATTAAAATTAATAAATGTCCCATAGGTATCTCAAACGTTTTTGATTCTTCGTCGAATCATCCTCAGGTGTGAAAAGCAAATGAACAAAAAAGCTGGAGAAAGAAGAGAATTTTTAAAAAGACAGCAGAGAAATGCGGAGAGAATGTTTTCGCATTGTTCCAGGAAATGAGAAGATGCTGCCTAAATACACTATATATATCTATATATATATATATATATATATATATATATTATTGTAAATATTTTTAAATATCAAAGTGTTTTTGTACCTACAGACGATATCGTTTCGGGTTTTCTACCCTCGTCAGTGAAAGAGTGGTGGTTCACTCGCTATCCAGATTTATCTATTTTCCCTTTGACAGAGGTTTGACACTGCCTGGCTGTCCTTATGCTAAGTCTCTAGTGTCCATGATTGTGTGGATTGACTGTGTCCATTTGCCACTGCTTATGGTCTTGCCTGATGGTTTCTTTCCATCTCTTCTCAGGGCGCTTGGCTTTCTTTTTGCTGTCCAGTCTTACTTAGGTCTCTGCAAGTGTTGATATACCCCTTGCTTCTTTCAACATGCCCAAACCAGCGAAAATGGTTTGTCCTTATTAGGACATCAAGTTTTAGAATGGCCAATTTCTCAAGTAGAATGTCTGACCTAATTTTCTGGATCTGGACCGGGTGTGTGTGTGGGGGGAGAGATGGGGGGGGGGGGTAGGTCGGTTATGTTATATCATAACTATGCAAATAACTGGACCACCTCTCCTACATTAAAAAAGACAAAGCTCCTTTCCTTTTACAATTATAAGAAACCTCTCCAATCACTGATTGCCATGGCAAATAGCACCCTACCCGAGAGTCCAACATTCAAATTCCTCGGCCTTACATTCACGGGTAACATGAATTGGAACAGATACATAGAAGATACTGCCAAGGCTGCTGCAAGGAAGGTGGGCTCCCTCTATCGTGCTAGAAGACTTCTCACACCTGCCACTATCCTGTATCTCTACAAAGTAACCATTCACTCATGCATGGAGTATTGTTGTCACATTTGGGCTGGTGCATTAACCACTAGTCTCTCCCTCTTAGATAGGGTCCAAAAAAAGTTTGTAATCTAATAGGTCCCTCATTGCCCACCAAGCTCCAGTCCATGTCTCACTGCCACAATATTGCATCCTTGTACTTGTTTTACAAGTACTACAATGGAATACGCGTCAACGTACTTGCTTCTCTGGTGTCTCCTTGACATAAATACACCGACCAAACGGACAATCAGCTAAATCCCATCCATTCACTGTGGAAGTCCCCAAATGCTGGAGGACTTTTTACTCTAATAGCTTCTTTCCTCGAACAGCTCGCCTTTGGAATTCCCTCCCTGTTTCCCTAATTTTGTTTATCGCAGCATGAAAGGAAATCACTTTTCTTTTTATGTTTATATAAAGTGTATACAATTTGTGGCATGTAAATAAAAGTGCTTAAAAGTTATTTTGAACGGTTTAGGGTTAGGGTTTTTAACGTATTTCAAAACCGTAACATGTTTTTTATTAATAAACCAAGTTATCTCCCTTGCCAAAGTATAAGCGAATTCGGAATAGCTGCGGCTAAGAAAAATAGTTATCTCCCTCAGATCGGTTACTGCTTATACAAGAGCGCCAAATTTTATTACTTAAGAGGACGGTTCGACAAGAAATTGTTGACATTGGACCTGAAGACGATCATTGGAAGTTCTTGGAAAGATACTCTGTTCATTGAAATTCTGTTTTGTTTTAGGTACAGATGAAGAAAGGAAAGGAGGAGCTCAGTCGAGAACCTTACATGAAAATAACGATAGAGTAGATAAAAACTAGCAACGTCTCTTTTGTGAGAAAGGGGCTGTAGGGAAGAGAAGAGGTCATCCCTCACAAGATTTAAAAATCGAATATTTACTCTATCAACGCAACAAAGAGTGTTCTGAGCGGCAGATCCCCAGATGTGGCAAAAGTACTCCGTCTTATGATGTATCTATGTGTTCAGTTCGAAATTCCATACAGATGCTAGAGTTCGACTTGAAGGTTCCCAAGATGAGAATAGGAGTCCGAATTATAGACATTAGCAATTCTCACTTAAAAGATTCCGAAATATAAAAATCTAATAAGATGTAGTTTGCTTGAAGCATTGTGTGTAATATGTATATAGAGGAGTCATTGAAGGCTATAACAATGCAAGAAATGGACATATTTCCATTTCTTGCATAATGATAGCCTTCAGTGACCTCTCTCTCTCTCTCTCTCTCTCTCTCTCATATATATATATTTATATATATTTATATAATAGGTAGTATTGTTGCTTCTTCAGACTACTGGTGCTACCAGATCAGGTTGTCTGAAGATACTGGCTTAAAATGCACCAAACATTGATGTTATTGTTTTTTTCCTTTCCCTTTGAAAACCTCAATCATGTTCTGCAATGCTAAAAACAAAAACTGCATTTTTCCTCTACAAAACGAAACACGATAAATGAATATTTGAAAATATAAAGAACTTGAAACATAAAAAACTTTAACCAAATGACCGGATTCGGGATTAAATAACCCGAAAAGGGTTGATATGCCATAAAAAAAACAAACAACCAAGCCTCTTCAGACTACTACTTATTATTTCAAAGAATATTTACTCTGTAGGTATAATTGATATGTACGAACAACACTTTATCTTATTTTGGCTAAAACCAAATACCAATGGAGGTGGACATCAGTTTGCTTCTGGTTATCAGTATATATGTAAATACCCATTTATTGTAAATTTTGCCGCATAATGAAATAAATTTTCGATATAAAAAAATTATGATTTTTTTTCCCTATTAAATTTGAATTGCTGCATTAGCTCTTCCATAAAATCTTACTCTTATTTATATTTCTGGAGACCTAAGTCCTAATATATCGATTTCTACAGCAAACAAACAAACGTTCTCTTTTAGACCCCGACTGTACCAACATGCGGAAATTTAAATGTAATGTGAACAAACATCTCGTTGCATAACTCTCCACTTAGGATGACCCCTATAAATCTGGCCCCCTAATTCATAGTAGCCTCTTATGTCTCAATGGTAATATGACTTGTTTGGAGTGAATATAAGTTAAAAAAGAAGAAAAAAAAAAGTTAGATAACTGTCCTATCAATAGTGTTATTGTTAAGTTATTAATAAAAAAAAAAATGTATTAATTTAGGGGGGGGGGGCAAAAATAAAAGTAAAAAGATTCCCAGGCAACGCCAGATATATACAGCTAGTATTTAATATCAGATTAATTCCCAATGAACATCTATGCTGATTGAATGAGCTCACTTTTTAAAATGTGTGTAAAAGGTGATAACGTACGTACGAACATTACATTCCTTATTATATAGATAATTATTGCCTTATGATATTTATTTGCTATGCTCCTGGGGTACTGCCTTTTTACTATCTCAACTCGACCCTTAAAGCAAAATAATCATTACACAGAACATATACAAGATTAATACATCGATCAAATTCTGCTAAGTTCCCAAAAATGCACTCTTAATTATTTTGTTACCATTATTTTGGAATTCGTTCAATTCCATCTCCAAATTGGTTTATACTATTGCTGTTCTGGCATTGTCTGAACTGGCAACTTGTTTCAAAAATATATTACTCTACTAGAAAAAAAATGTGAACCGTTGGCTCATCTATTCAGCTCGGCTTAGATTGTTTGAATCAGGAAAATGAGAGTTTGCAAAGCTACTTAAATATAAGAAAATTAAGACAAAACCTCAAATTAGTCGCTTTCTGCTCTCTCTCACTTTCCTATCTCCCTCTCTCTCTCCCTTTTTCTCTCTCCCTTTTTCTCTCTCCCTTTTTCTCTCTCCCTTTTTCTCTCTCCCTTTTTCTTTCTCTCTCCTCCTTTCTCTCCTCCTTTCTCTCCTCCTTTCTCTCCTCCTTTCTCTCCTCCTTTCTCTCTCCCTTTCTCTCTCCCTCTCTCTCCCATGATAGAAATAGTTTAGAATAAAAAAAGAGAGGGGGGGGCACTCAAACAATTGATAGACAGAAACTAAATAAGAGATGGGTCACTTGGTGAGTAAATTGCATTTTTGTTATTTTTCAAACATAACTCATTCCGAAAACCAAGAAATATTTTAGCATGAATTTTGTGTGATTAAAATATATAGGGAAAACCCCTTACAGAAACAAACGTTCATTAACTCAGCCTTAGTATAATAATAGATTAGCCCAAAAATTCAATTGGTTAGTAGATTTCGTTTTTGAAATCTGCCTTGATAGTAAATTTCTACATCTTTGTATTGTTCTCATTTACCTTTGTTCTTGCTTTGTTATTATTGATGTATTAAATTGCTATTGTTTTATAGCCAACAACCAATGAAACGATAATAATAATACGAGACAATTATAACTGTGTTTCCATGTGAATCTCACAGAATCCGCTTAGTCTTGTCTGTTAAGTGTTGACTATGTAAACAAAATGATGAAAGAATCTAATCTCATGGTGTTGACTGGCTCAGCAAATTTGTTATGAAAGCGAGCAGTTTGACCAGATCAAGGCAGACAGGTCATCTACAATAAGTTTCTAAATCTGACACCGCTTGGCTCTCTCGGTTGATCTAAAAACTCTTAAGTATGAAAATAGAAACTAGTTCGATAAGTGTTACTCACAGTAACATCATCCTCCGGTGACATTTTGTATTGTTCTTTTCATAAGTTTTCTTTGTTTGCTCTATAAAGTTTGAGTTCACTAAAGTTGGTCCTAGTGATTTGCATAGAATTGGGCAGAGTACACAAAGTAATTTGTATTTCCCTATCTCCCAATGAGAGCATGATTTCACAAGCGTCATCCAGCGTCTTGGGAAAATATACCAGAAAGAACTGTTCACCATCCACTATAACTATGCAATCCCTACAACTACATACTTAGGAATGGAGCTGTTGAACTTGACATAGTGATATGGGACGGGAGGAAGAAAGTAGCAACCCTAGTTGAAGTCAGTTTCCCCAATAATATCGGCCTAAACAGAGCTGAGAGAAAGAAGAGAGAACTAAATACCAAGGTCTTATGTACAACATGAAAAGAAACTGAAAGCTGAGGAAGATTACAATCATTCCAAGGGGCCACTGGACTCATGAAAAAGGAATAAAAAAACAAAAAAATACTTGACGAATATATCCGGTAAACCAAGTGCAAGACAGAACCAAACGATTTCACTTAAAGGGACAATAAGGATTCGAAAAAATCTCTTGGTTGGGGTCTCTGAAATAGTGGGTGAATGTCTGTCATCTAGTAGGATGCCCCATCCCCAGCAAAAACAAAGAGAAAAGAAACTTTAAACAAAAATGAGATATGGTCACTCTTGACCTGGTAGAAGTTACCAATAAAAATGTTCTTGGTCCACTCATTACTTCCTCACATTAAGGTGTCGTGGTATCACTCAGCAAGACCTTTGTTCGACATTCTCCAGCCAAATTTATGTAAAATTTGAAGTTAAGATATCACCAAAATCAACCACAGCCTTCTATTTTATGTTAACATTTTCAGGGACCCTCACCCCTTAGTAAAATAAGAACACTTTAATATCAATACAAAATATTTTTCGGGTTTTTTGAAAAGTGTCACTTCATCTATGATAGGCTACATATATACTGACTACTGCTTCGGTCTAGCCAGTGTGTCTGTAACCTTTACGACTTATCAATGTGTCCTTGGCCTTTTACAAAAGTGTAATAGCTGTTCTGATACTACATTTCATCTTTTCTGTCCTCAGTCAGTAAAAGGAGAAATCCTTCTAGACTGAGGCAATTTTTATTTCTGTCCCAATCTAGAATTTCCCTTTTTGAGGGTGCTGGATTTTCCCCCACATTAAAAAGCCGACCTTGTGTCTAACTCTTCTCTCGTGGGAAAGCAAGTAAATAGAGACTTACAAGATGTACATCTCTTCAGCTATGCAAGTGATGGCTACAAATTCATTTCTCGGTATGTCCTTGTCCTAAGAGGATTGAGGACATAGCACAGGTGTTTTAAAGGGAGATTAAATTTGTTACCTGTGAATTGAGGAATGAACAATGGTGAACAGAAAACACTCCATAAATGCGATAAATTATCCAACCATGTTAAAGGAGAAGGCGTAGAGAGAGAGAGAGAGAGAGAGAAACAAACGCATGTAATAGCAACGCCCTCCACTAGAATGCGAGAAGTTCCCAGCTCTTTTTCTTACATCTTGATCTCTGGTGACAAGCTGTTAATCTAAATATAATGAAGCTTCTGTATCTCTTAGGGGTGGGGATGGTGGGAGTTATTACCGACTTCTGAATCCATTTCTAAATGTGTCGCTCAAGTTTAAACAAACAGATTAAAAAGTAAATAAACTGTAAGAAAATTATAATGTGTTGATTTTAGTATATTTACTTAATGTTGGTTTTAAAGTAGTGAAATTAGAAGCCAGCACCTCACCGCATACCTCGATTACTCTGTACTATATTTGTAGTGTCTCTTTTTTTTTTGGGGGGGGGGGGGGGGGTACAACTGAAAACAAAGTGCTATACCAAGATCCGGCACAAGAGTAAAATCCAATGGTGGTGTTAAATTTGTATTAGGGATTTTTATAATAATCACGTTGAGGTCTGCATATGTGCTGGATACTCTTGTATGGCTACGAGAAGTGGTCGACGTCAAACGTCGAAACGACACGATCCTGGCTGAAGCACATCAGATGAAGAAAATTGCAATGTCACTCTACAGGCCTCCATGAGAAAGTATGTCGCACAACAACGTCTCAACTGGTATGGCCACGTCACCTGCTGTCAGTCATCCAAAACGCTGTTCCATATTGATATCAATTGCTGAAAGCCACATGGTAAGCCGCTTACAGCATGAAGAGAATCAATTGATGATTACCTGATCCTGGTGGGCAATGCAAGCAAAATGCCAACAGACAATAGAAGTCATTCATGAAACGTATGACCTCAGCATGACACAAGGAAACAAAAAATGAAAATAAATGATAATTGATAAACAGCAAAGATGACATTTTACTCAATGTTGAATTGAAAATTATAGAAATGAAAACAAAAATACGAATAAAAGTTATAATATAGGGTTCAGTGCTGGGATCAGAAGTACAGTTTATTTCCTGGGTAACACCGTGGGTACATGCTATTGTAAATTAGATCATCACCCATCCTTGAACCAATTATGCCTCATCTAATGCTTTTCTGTATCATTTGGGGCACACTTGTTTATCTCCCCTTCTCGCTAGGTGGACATTACTTAGGTACACTATATTGAATGATTTCACTGTTTGGTAATTAAAACCTATTCCAACTATTATCTATCTTATTATGTTTATTTTTCTTACTACAATTTTGATTACCAAACAAAAAAGGTCATAATTGGCAGACTATTATGTGAGAAGTGAAACAGGCTAATGAGGGTTGAGGACATGCGTTGCATGGAGAAAAATGATATGAGAATTATACGATGAATGTTTAATGTGAGTCTTAAAGACAGGCTTAGATCTGAAGACATCAGAGGAAAATACAATCTGTACAGTATAGCGAGGTATGTGCAGAACAGGAAACTTTGAATATATGGCCAGGTTGAAAGAATGGATGAGAGATCTTGGCTTAGTAGATGTAGAACAATAAGGGTAGCTGGATCAGTTGAAAGAGGTAAGCCAAGCAAAATATAGGAGGAAGTTGTAAGGATAGACTTGAGAGAAAGAGGGATAAATAAAGACCTGGCCAGAGATAGGTTAGTTTGGAAGTCAGTTTCTAAAAGCTGTCCAACACATGCCAGCATGTAAAACGGACATTAAAGCAAATATGATGATGATGATGATGATTTCTTCTTTGTAGATAATGTTACCATATGTGGGGAAAACTTGGGAAAAACGCAATTACAACCTTAAAAAAATGCATGATGTAGTTAAGAAATACATCACACTAAACAACAGTAAAGGTATTATTTCGTCTACATAAATTACATTACTTGGCTACACTATTCAAAACAATCAGATATCACCAGACTAGAATCGACTAAAACCACTTCTTGAAATGTCGAATTTATAATCCCATGTTGAATAATTAAAATGTTTTCTTAATTGTTCTTGTAATGGCTATTACCCTAGTTGGGTTGAGCCGGCTTCCTCCTGAATAAATATAGCATCTCTGACCATCACAACCGATTTTTGCCGATCCTGAGCTAGGTCACAAATTATAGTTATCCAATTCCGACTCCATAGTCGAAGACCAGTTTCTTGTGGGCATGATAGTGCTGCTTGGTCGCCTCTGATTGTTGTCGCCTAGCAGCACGTTTGCGCCAACCAGATAGAGAAAGGGGGGGAAGGACCATATGAATGAGATCTCACTTCAAAATCAGAGCTGCATGTGCAAATCATCTTACACAACATTGGCGAAAGACTGACGGCAAAGGTCAGAGATCCGGTCGTTGACGAAGATTTTAAGTTTGTATTTCATCCACATAGCGGCAGCATAGAATGCAGTGAAAGCAGTCATTGTCAAAGACTTAAAGCCTATGCAGATGAACCGCTCTCATTGCTTACGTTTTGCAACCATAGAAAATGATTGTCAGCATAATGGCCTAATAGATACTTGCTTTAGCTATCAGGCTATGGTGTGGATGATCTTTTTCTATGGTTGTGAAGCGTGGTCAATGACAGCGGTTGATTTGCATAGGCTCTAAGTCTATGCTGCTGCTGTGTAGATCAAGTACCAACTTGGATACAAATGTTATCCATTTAGAAATTTGGACAAAATACTACTATTAAATCAAAATAAAGAATTTCCGCTTTCACTGTTAGACAATATGCCGTCCTTGATAATCGCCGATCCCAACGCTGTGTGCCATGGTTTTCTGTTTGTCTTCATCTTTCGTTCTGGCTGTGTCGTCTTTCACTCTGGCGACTGCCAAGTGCACAAGCACTGGTTTACAAGTATACAAAAATAAAAGCAACAGCAAACTCACAAGCGAAAACACAAACTCATATACATTGTATATAAGTTGTTCTCTCAGTGTGTGTGTGTGACAACATCGCATAAAAGGACCCCCAAACGATAATGTCCATATCTTAGTTAAGTTCCAGTACATTGGCTATGTTAGGTAGAAAGCATTTTTACTTAAGAAAATAAAATAAACATATTAAAGTACGTCCTTTGCGAAATTGGAGAGTAACGCCCCCTTGGCTTCCAACAGAGACATAATTCTGTAATGACGTCATATCAGCTCCCACAATAACTGTCAATTAATTAGTAAATCCTTTTCTTCCAATTGTAAAAAGTAAATAAATAATTAATTCTTGACCATACTAAGTTTCCTCATTCAAATTCTTTCTCATATTTTGTTTATTAACTCACATTCAAATATTTAAATTTACACCCACTCAGCATAATTCACTAACCGACACGGTCACTTCAAATGGCGACGAGATTTTGAGATAAACAAACAACCGAACAATTTTCTTTCAACTTTACACAAAAATTGACAAAAATAATAAAGAAATTACTTGAAGGAAAATCATTACAAAAGGTATGGCGATTTCCTCAGACTTATTGGAAAAAATTTTAACAAATCAACAAAAGTTATTTGAAGAATCACAAATCAGGATTTTACAATACTCTTACAATGTCCAACCGAAACCTTGGATAACAGAAAAATAATCAATGATTTTGCAAACACTAAAGACTTCGTCTATGATGAACATCGAAGATTAACGGTAATAAATATTTTCTGTATCAATAATTTAAAGTGATTTCTTGAATAATAACAATTTTTTTTTATTTCATACTAGCTGCTTTGCTCCTTTGTTTTTCCTTAATTTTTATTCACGGTTTGCATGTTGGAAAGACATTTTTTAACCGAATTTTCCCATATGGACGATGCCACAAAGAATAGTTTATTATTTTAAAAAATTAGGAGCAGATGAATATAATCGTTACATAAATTTGATTCTCCTAAACAAACGAAAGATGTGTCCTTCTTTGAGACAATTGACCAACTTATGGATATTTTCAGCATTCAATCGTTATTCAACGTCTGCTTAAAAATGACAAAAAACGATGCTGATGATTACATTACTTTTGTCGGTAAAGTAAATCTTGAATGCCAAAGATCTCAAATGAAATCCCTCAGAGGATCAATTTAAATGTCTTATATTTATCTCTGGATTTCAATCTCTACGGGATTCAGACATTTGAAAACAGTTACTCTCAAGACTGGACCAAGATAAAGATGTCACTGTTAAAGTTCTCACTATGGAATGCCAACGTTTATTAAGTCTAAAACATGACACAATGATGGTTCAACAATCCAATAATCCATCAACAACAAACAACGTCCAAACAAAGGCTAATAAACCTCCAGCAAATAAAATCCCTCCAAGTGCTTGTTGGAATTGTGGTGAAATGCATTTTTCACATTTTTGCACATTCAAAGAACATAAATGTTTCGTCTGCTTCAATTTCGGACACAAAGAAGGATTTTGTAATCCTCAAAAAGGCAAAAACACACACAAACACAAGTCATTCAAATTTGACACAAGAAATTAAAGAAAAAAAAACCTTGGAACAAATCAAATCAAATTCAAACTCTGTTTCTGCAACATTTAAAATCGATTTACAATCTCGCAGAAAAGTCATCACTGTTGTTGTAAATAGCAATCCAGTTCAATTTCAATTTGACACGGCTTCAGACATTGCCCTCATCTCATGATCAACATGGGAAAACATTGGGTTGCCGGAATTAACAGAAACGCATCATATAGCTCAAAGTGCGTCAGGCGAAACAATTCAGTTGACATAGCAATACACATCGACCAGAAAACTGTTTGGATAATCGCAGATTTGAGGGTAGTTCTATTAAAATAGTCATATCTTAAAAACTAAAGCACTTAAAGTGCTCAAAATACCATCATTTTGTTAGGAAATGAATATCCTTTCAGGTGCATTCATGAATAATAATATACATTATATATTTTTAAGAGTTTTGAGCAAATAAAGGCAAAAAAATGTTAACGCTATTTTCGGTAATTTACGTCAATTTTTTTTTAACCCCCCCCCCCTTCATTTAAAAGTCTCGTACCATTGCTGTATGTGGAATTTCGTCCTAAAATTTGGAGACTAATCAGGTAAAGTATCACTTTTAATGTTTGTCGGTGTACGAAGTAATTCGGCTCATTCATTTTTTTGAAATTTTAAAAATAAGACTTCAACTCGCCGTCGGTCGAACATTTTCGAAAAATACATTTCCGTCGCCCAATTAGTAAGTAAATCAATCATTTTACTTTTTTATGCATTAAAATTATAATTGTATATATGTGTTCTCTTTTGGTAGTCCTGATATTTCATGACTCTATCCGGAAAAAAAAGGCGTTTTCTATTTATAGTTTGAAAAACATTGGTGTAATAGCAGTAATAGCAGTTATAAACACGAGGCGATTTTTGTTTATTTTCATTCTAGAACGAATTTGAAAAATTTTAAAATATGAATATAAAAAGTGTTGTTACATTTTTCGTACCCAACTAGTAAATAAATTAATCTTTTATCTTTTTTTATGCATTAAAATTATAATTGTATGTTGTTTTGTCTTTCCGTAGTAGTAATTTTTAATTACCTTATCCGAAAAAATAGTGTCCATTTTTTGAGCGAAAGTCAACAATGGCTGCTAGTATTGCTGATATAACATCAGCAGCAGCTAACTAGTCTTGTAAAGCTTTGTAAAAATAAGACAAAAATATTTTTGTGCTTAAAAAAATTAATCCTATTTGGTTCTTTTATAAAAAATACTTTAAAAAATACTGGTTTTCACTCAACTTTCGAACTTCTAGTAGTGACTTTCTAGTCGCCAATTTAAAAAAAAATTAAGATTCTACTTTTTTAGGCGATTACGTGTAAACACCCTTAAAGTCTTGGCGAAAAATAGAAAAAACAAAACAAAAAATAATTTAGAATTTAGAGTGGGGGATCAGTTTCGCATATAAATTTAATGTAAAATGATCTCCGATTTCCCGGCCATTCTTGCCTTTTAGTGAAATTTATAAAATAAATAATTACTCTACCATTAACTCTAGGTACAGCTAACAAGCCCACCTCCTAAAAATGCCTTCTTGAACGTATCGTACCATTAACCTTAAATATGAGTGGCAAGCCACCCCCTAAAAAACTCCCTTAACCCTAACACTAAGTCCGAATGGCAACCTCCATCCAAAACAAAACCTCTTCCTTAACCTTATCAATAACCCTAAGTCCGAGTAGGAAGCCCTAATCCTACAAAAAAGCCCATTAAAACCAAACATAATCGTTTAAAAAAAAAAAATTTTTTTAAATAAAAAAATAAAAAACAGACCCCCATAAAAAAAAACGCACAGGATTTATTTGCCATAGAAAAAATTGATTAATGCCCTAAAACGCTAGAATGGCCCGGAAATGGTGAATTATTCTACATTAAATATATGTGAAACTAATCCCCCACTCGAAATTCTAAATGAATTGTTTTTTTTTCTTTCTGCTAAGTTTTCAGGGTGTTCACACTTAATTGTCCCTAGCCCTACCACTAACCTGAAGTTCAAGTGGTAAGCTCCCCCTCCTCCCACAAAGACCCTCATAATCGTCTAAAAAAAAGAAAAAAAACAAGAAAAACGCACAGGATTTATCTCCCATAGAAAAAATAATTAATAGTCCTAAAACGCTAGAATGGCCTTGAAATGGGGGATTATTTTATGTGAAACTGATCCCCACTCTAAATTCTAAAATATTTGTTTTTTTTTCTTTCTTTCTGCCAAGTTTTTCAGGGTGTTAACATGTAATTGCCTAAATAAAAAAAAGTAGAATCTCATATTTTGGGGAGGTAAGGGGTGAGCTAGCGGAAGGTGTTAATCTACAATAATGCCAAAGAAATCTTGCAATATATTCATTTTTAAACAGTCCTAGTATTAGATTTTAGTTTCTTGTACATAAAATGTATTACAATTCAACTTTGAGTTTTCTAACTTCTTTCTTTTAATGGATACATGGTATTTTTAAAGTATTGCAGCATATTTATGTGCACTTAGTGCAGATTACTTGGAAACCATTAATTTCTGGAGATTTTCAGTGGCACATTCTGATTCCTTGTACACAAATACATTTATATGGTAAATTTCATTGCTTAATCTTGTATTTTAACAAAGATATAACATTTTTACTGAAAACTTAGTGTAAAAAATGTGACGAAACGCATATGGTCTTAAAGAGGGGAAAATTTCCAATCGTGTGAGGCACAAAAATAGTCATAACTTCCTTATTTTTAGTCAGATTTAAAAAATTTAAAAAGATTCTTTCTTAGATCATCAAGCTCTTTCTATATATGCCATTATTGAGATATTTTAAGCAATTTAAATTTTTTCATGTGTATTGCTACAGGTGAGTTGAGTTGCAATGTGTCTTTTGATAAAAACATTTACTGGAACATGCTATCTCTCTGATAATTCTGGTTTGAATTTGTTGGGTTTGCACTGGATAGAGAATTTAGGACTTTGGAATATTCCTCTCAAGCGTGTTTTTAAACTCTAAATATTTAATCAGTTTCTGATATTGATAAACAATTGTTATATTGTAGTAATAACAATAAATAAATAAGAACACAAGACAGGAATAGAAGGAATAAGAAATGTATTAAGAATACTTAATTACATACAATAAGTCAGTCGCAAATACTGGCTCTAAGTAGACTTGCTATAAGTGGTGCACTAAGCGGTTCCTCTTCGGTTAGGCAAAGGTGTCAACTTTATAGTGACCTGACGAATCCATCCTATTACTATGGGTAAATCTGGATCAACCACAACAATTTACAGAAATACTCCAGTCTAAATTTGGAAATGTTTTTTAGGATAGTTTAGGATTTTGCACCAAATCAAAAGCAATTCTCAAATTAAAGTCTGATGCCAAACATATTTTCAGACCCAAACGTTCGGTACCCTATGCCGCACTAGACATAGTGAACAAGGAGTTGGAACGTCTGCAACAAGAAGGAGTATTAAAAGCAACTAATTATTCTGCATGGGCAGCTCCCATTGTTGTGATTAAAAAGTGGAATGGAAGAGTACAAATATGTGCCGATTATTCCACAGGATTAAACACTTGTTTAAATGCACACCAGTACCCTTACCTTTGCCAGAGGATCTTTTCACAAAATTTAATGGTGGAATTAGTTTTGCGAAAATTGATTCTTCAGATGCTTTCCTGCAGTTGAAGGTTGATGCGGAGTCAAAGAACCTCTGACAATCAACACTCACAAACCACTATTTAGATTCAACCGCCTTCCATTCGGAGTCAAACGAGCTTCAGCCATATTTCAGCAAACAATGGATGCAATGTTAACTGGATTGACAGGAATTGCAGCATTCATCGACGATATCATCGTTACATGTGCTGCACAACAAGAACTTCTACAATGTTTGATTTCTACATTTGAAAGAATTCAGCAGTATGGATTCCATATAAAGGCGGGAAAATGTGAATTTTTTCGAACACAAACAAAATATTTGGGATTTATTTTTGACAAAAATGGTCGACGACCAGATCCAAAAATATTTCAGCCATAAAAAAAATGCCGGCATCGGCAAATATTAAAACATTACGCTCTTTCCTTGGTACGGTTAGCCACTACAGTGCATTTTTGCCAGAACTTCATTGAGTTTGTGCACCCCCTCAACAATCTTTTTAAAAAGGATGTAACATGGAAATGGGTCACTGAGTGTTAATCTGTCTTTAATAAGATTACATCTTTACTTTCTTCAGATATGTTGCTCACACACTACAACCCATCCATGGATATTGTTGTTTCTCATGCCTCTGATTATGGTGTTGGAGCTGTCACTTCACATAGATTTCCCGATGGCAGCCAAAAAGCAATAGCTCATGCATCCAGGTCACTGACACCTGCCGAGCGAAACTATAGTCAGATCATAAATCCCTTGTTAGCATTTTCGGATCAAAAAAAGGTATCACTGTCTACACAGCTAACCGTCTGCAAAGATGGCCACTATGCTGTTGGATTATGATTTCTCCATCAGATACTATTCGACTGTCAGAAACTATGGTCTCTGGTACTCCAAATCTGCTAAAAATATGTTTCAGTTTTAAGATTGTTTCCTCAGGTAATGCGGTTAATTGTAAAAATCTCAGGCCATTTACTGTAGGCATTTACTAGTAATAGAAAACATTTTCCATCAATGGGTCCTGCAAAGTCAATACCTTCATAGTTTCTGTCAATCGTACTGCATTCACTTCAGCAAAATTCACGGATTTCTGCAAACAGAACAGTATCAAACACATCCGTACTCCACCTTTTCACCCTCAATCCAATGGCCAGGCTGAACGTTTTGTGGATACATTTAAGAGAGTACACTTAAAACTCAAAAGGTAGGGAACTCCTCCAGAAATACTGGAGATGTTCCTTGCAAGTTATAGAGTTACTCCAAACTCAAATGCCCCTAATGGTTGTTCCCCAGCTGAAGCTCTATTGAACTGGAAAGTCCGTTTACCAATGGATGCCATTCGTCTCACAAGAGAAACGTGCAGATGAAGCGTCAGTTTACTAGCTGGGAACTGAAAATACTGTTTCTGATGTTGTTAAACGGATCTGACTTCTGCGTAGAACCTATGAAGATCGTGACTCAGGATTGTCTGCTTTGCATGAATTCCTCCTTGTTGGTCATAACTATTCGTTATACCAGCAAGATTGCAGGGTTTTACCCCTGATACCCAGAGCAACAAAGCCCAGCAGTTGCATCCGAAGTCGAGGAAGATTTGACCCAGAATTTGCAAAATCATAGTGACTGAACATGTTCAGAAACAACGTGATCCTCACTTCATGGATTTGCAGTTCCATGTCTGACACATATTTGCTTGCCACACACAGAAGCAAAGACAACCAGAAGATGATGAATCCTGAACTTTCATCAGAACCCTGTTAGCTTAGTTGCAGCACTAATGCTGCTGAGTGGCAGACCTGTCCGCCATAGGTGGTCCTGTCACAGGAACTACTGTTGCTAATGCATTCTCTCACATTTTTGCCCTCACATAAATGTTGCAAGGTCTTCATAATTTACGCTGTAAATTGTGTCATCACACTACCAGAGCAAAAAATCTCCCATTCTCGTCAAATCAAATAAAAGTGTAACAAATTTGTGTACGTCCTGCCATTGTTTGAAACCAGAGGTGAAATAACATTAATAAAAACCATACTGCCATTCCAACGATTAAATATGAACCTTAAAAAAAACTTTAGCATAATCTTTATATCGTAACAAATACTTACTGCAATAAATGAATTTTCTGTTTTCCCCTTTGTCTTTGTCTGCAAAGCTATGACAAGCAAAACTATAATCCATTGCCTAAACCAACTGTTTTTAATCTGTGGTATGCCCAAGATGATACAAACTTGTGTGAAAGTCTTCTAAAATATGGAGAATGCCTGACAAAAACAGAAACTATAACTTTATAAAGAACTAGCACTCCTTAAAAAGTTAAAAGACAACAAGGAAACGGGAGGAGAAAATGAAGCAACAGATTTATTTTTGGCTAAAGCTGGATGCGAGGCAATCATGAAAGTCTCAACCATGATGTATCCCATGAACCTGGAAGACCTGACTTTCGGAAGAATATGTCAGATCATAAAAAGAAATCTGAGACCGAAGAAAAGGTTAGTCGTGGCAAAAAGAACAAAGTTTATGTCAATGAAACAAGAAATTGATGAACCATCATCAAATATCTACACCGTCTACGAAATGCGAGTAGATATTGTGAGTTTGAAAAACTCGGACAAGACGAACAGACTATCGAAGAAGATTTAATTCAATTAAGATTAATTGAAGGTATGTGCAATTCGTCACACAGGAATGAAATAATGGAACAGCTACAAATAGGAAACATGTCCTTAAATACTTGCATTGACTTTATACAGTAACAAGAATTAATACAGAAATATAACGATCATAAAAGTCAACCCGGCGAACAAATAGTCGCCGATACGTACATGTTAAAAAAATTAAAAAATGTTGATATTGTGGACGTGAACACGAAATAAAAAGGGAAAAATGCCCAGCATTTGGAAAAACTTGTACAAATTGCTTAAGAATGAACCATTTTCAAGCAGTATACAAGTTCAAAAAGAAAAACGTTGAAAGAGTTGAAGAAAATGAAACCAATAGGGAAGTCTTTACATTAAAAAACAAAAATAAGAATGTTGAAGAAACTGAACAAAAGAAAAAAGACATTATATTAAAAGTCAAAATTAACAATGTTGATTTGGATATCCAAATGGATACCGGCAGTGAGGTAACGCTTATTCCAAAAAATTTCTGGGAATGCATTGGAAAGCTTACTTTACGAAAGAGCAGTGTACAACTACGCCAATTTGATGGATCAGTCATAAAAACTTTAGGATACTTTGAAGGTTCCTTAGAGTTAAAAGACAAATTTGAAGTAATATCTATAATTGTCACAAATTGTAAAAAGAACCACGAACTCCTGGGAAACGATGTGCTTAAAATAAATTCTACTAAACTAATTAATGAGATGAAAATGGAAAAAAACGGAAAATTGAAAAACTAAAGCTAGTTTAAAATTAAAAGAAAATGTTATCCCCTCTTATTATGAAACACGAAAATTACCAGTACATTTGTTGCCATTAGTAGTAGCAAAACTATGAAAATTAATTGAACAGAACTTTATTGAACATGTTTCACCTGTAGTTTTGAGAAAGTCAGACAGAGACATACGTATATGTGGAGATTATAAAATAGGTGTAAACCACAACGTTTGGTCGGATTTGTATCCTATATCTAATGTGGAGTCTGCATTACATGTGCTGGCAGGAATTAGCGTTTTTACAAAAATAGATTTGAAAACGGCATACCACCAAATTCCAATAGATGATAATTTCAAAGAAGTAACAACTATAAATATGCCAATGGGGTTGCTAAAATGAAAAAGAATGCCATATGGAATTAAAAAAAAGCAAGCACCATATTTCAAAAGGCCATCGAACAGGTTTTAGGAGAAGATATAAAAAATATGGTTTGTTACCAAGATGATATTTGCATAGGAGCAAATAATGAAATTGAATTAAAAAAGAAAACCGACATCGTCTTGAACAAATTAAGAAATGCAGGAATAACTATAAATAAATAAAAAATGCGTAAACAATAGTAGTAATATATCATTTTTCAAAAGAAGATATATCATCAGATGAAACTTTAATAGAAAAAATATTAAAAATATCTATACCTACAAACAAAAAAAGAACTTAAATCTTTTGGGGGATTGGTCAATTTCTACAGGCGATATTTACCAAAATATACAGACCTGACTGAATCGTTTGCAAATTTAAGAAAAAACAATGTTGAATTTATTTGGTCAGAAAAACAACAAAAAGCTTTTGAAAGATTAAAATTAGTTATGGCAAAAAAAAACAGTAATAAATGTTTTTGATCCCAAAAAGGACATTACGTTAACCACAGATGCAAGTGAACATTCAATATCTGGAATATTATCACAAGAAGGACATCCGATAATGTATTTATCAAGAAGACTAACGAACCCTGAATTCAATTATTCAAATATAGAGAAAGAAGCATTAACCATTGTATGGTGCACCACCAGGGCTAGACAATTGTAAAAAAAATTCTTTTGAGAAGTGATCATAGACCATTGGAATTTATATTCAATCCAAGAAAAGAATT
This sequence comes from Sepiola atlantica, assembly GCA_963556195.1. Taxonomy (NCBI): domain Eukaryota; kingdom Metazoa; phylum Mollusca; class Cephalopoda; order Sepiida; family Sepiolidae; genus Sepiola; species Sepiola atlantica. The sequence goes on along the minus strand of OY744537.1, from coordinate 72,214,602 downwards.
ACCCAAAGTTACGACATCAAGAATATTAAGGTGAGCAATAAAATTAATGGCATTTGACTTTGATATAGAATATGTTAAAGGAAATTCAATTCCACACGTAGATGCACTATCAAGGTTGCGATTTTACAAGGAGTCAAAAGATAAAACAGAAGAATTTGAACATACATTCTTACACTGGGTAGAGACTGATGTTTTATCTTTAAATAAAATAGCTATGGAAGCTAGACATGATCCAGTACTAAGTAGGATAACATCAAGAATAAGAAAAAATATATGGGGAAATTGTTCCAAGGCAGAGAGACCTTACAAAGAAATAAGGCATAAATTAACGATAGAAAATGGAGTGATTTGTAATGGGGATCTAGTAATTCCCCAGAAACAAAGAAATTTGTTGATAAAAAGTGTACATGATGATATACACTGGAGTAGCGGTCACACAAAAAAGAATAAAACTAGAAGCATGGTGGTTGGGATATTCATGAGATATCGAAGAATATATAAAGAGATGCAAAAAATGTAGAGAATTAAGAAATTTTACACAGAATACTTTACGTTCATAGCCCAAAGAAGTAGAGCCATGGAGTCGTGTGCATATGGATCATGCGCTGAAGTGGGACTCTTATCAATATTAGATTCTTTTTCATCCTGGCCTGAAGTAGTCTGTGTATTGGACAAGAAAAGTTCTACCATAAAACAGAATTAAGGGTCATATTCTCTAGAATGGGTATCCCCAAAACCCTGGTATCTGAAAATGCTCCAGAGTTTTGCAATGAAGGTCTTAATTTATGGTTGGAAAAATAGGATGTAAACCGTATAAGATACCGCCATATCCCCCTCAATCGAATGGGTTTGTGGAAAGAATGGTGCAGACGATAAAAACGGGACTAAAAGCATGCTATCAGCAAAAAAATAAAATAGAAGTTATTCTACCAAGGCTGCTTTTAAGCTATCGAACAATACCACACGCAGGAAGATTAGAAAGTCCATCAGCTTTAATGAAAAGACAAATTAGAGCTCCGTTAACTATGTCGTATTCTACAAAGGAAAAAATCTGGTACAAAAAGAACAAAGAATCAAATCCAGAAAGGACAGAATTTATAGTGCAAAATAGCCACAATACAGCTATAATAAATAGAGAAAACACAAAAAAGTGTGTTGGCCCAGGGTGAATACGAAGAGCAAAATGAACAAATCTTTGACTTCTTCCGTTGAGTTATTAGAACAACCTGTACAGAACGAAACGTCGGAAGATGAAACAATGCAAGATCAAGCAGGTCAAAATGAGGATTCGGATCAAAGTATGAAATGGGACGACCCTGGTTACAGTTTACTGCAAGATAGGTCGAGATCTCTAAGAGAAAGAAATAAGGGAGAGAGAAGAGCAAAGTAATATCGAAAATGAAACGATCATTAGAAGTACAAAGTGCACTAGAGGCATAAAGCCTATACGTTTCAGGGAGATGCGATGATATTGGCTAATTGACATGCATAATTAGCATAAGTAGAAATAGATTACTATATAAATCTCTCTTTAAGTATAGCTAGCAGTGAAAGTACACTAGCAAATGACTAGATAAATTTACAACATCACAACAGTTATGATAGAATGTCTTAGCAGTCATTGGTGGCAGTCATAGACTTTCTGTAACATACAATTCTGTACTTCTGTAATTACACTCTTGTAAATATACCACTGCATCATGTTGTCTTAATTATTATTGGCTCTTCAAGGTCACAACACTGGCGACAATGATTCAAACCTATGTCCCACATTTGTGACGAGGTACTCAGACAAAAGGCGGAATGCATGAATCTCACAAGGAAAGACGACGAAGACTACACGACTTTTGCTAGCGTAGTTAACAAACACTGTGATGATTTCAAGTTGTCAGAGTTGTGTGCTAACAATTTTAAATGCCTTATATTTGCACAAGGATTAGTATCCAATACGGATGTGGAAAGTAGAAGGGGTTTTAATAAACAAGAGAATGAACCTTGTTCAACACGCCAACATATTGCAGACAACTGCCTACGTTTTATTTGCATTCGCCAAGATTCAAAAGACATTGAACAAAGTGGAGTGTGACATATTAGAAAAATCCATCAGAAAAAGAAAATTACTTCACCAGCTAGATTTGAAAACAAAAAATAATAATCTGCCTCTTAATCCATGTTTCGGTTGCAGGCAACTGCATTGGTACAAAGATTGCCCATATAAAATGAAGAAATGTTTAAAGTGCAATCACATAGGACACAAAAGTACACACTGCAGAGTAAAAATAAAAATTTTAAAAGCTTTATTAGAATTGCTAAAAGTGTCGAAGTTGAAAGTATTAGAAAGTTTGTACAAGTAAGAATATTGAATGCAGCTTGATTCAGGCTCAGATTTGTCGATCATAAATCTTCAAACGTGGAAAAAAAATTAGAAAACCAACTTTGATGAGAACTAAAATAGTAGCCAAAAACGTCACTGGATAACAAATAAAATTTTAGGGTGAACTAATAACTGAAGTTACATTACAAGGAAAAACGTTAAATGTTGGATGGAAAAGTTTCAATTATGGGATATGCCTATAAATTCTTTCTGTCAAAATATAAAAACCTTAAATGCTGAAGCAGAAAGACTAAAGAAACAGTTAAAAGAAAGCTATTCGGAGGTTTTTTTCTGGTGGACTAGAAAGATATTTAAAAATGACTGACAAAGCTGAATTTAAAATACATATTCAACCAGTTTCTAAAAAGAAAAATGTTCATTTGCATCATTAGATAAAATTGATGAGAAAGTGAATTAATAAATAAAAAAAATAGATGTAGAATACAGTAAGTGAGTTTCGCATACAGTGTATGTTAAGAAAAGAAAATATCTTACTCGAATTAGACAAAGATTTTAAAAGATCAGACCCAGAGTGAGCGAGTGCAATAAAAAATATGGCAGCTTCACAAATGTATCGTCTCTACAAAGTTCTCTTGATTTTGCGAATGATTACAAAGTGTTTATTAAAAACATGCAAGATTTGCTAGCATCTCTTAATGAAATATTTAAAAAAAAAAAAAACGGAAAAGATTAAGTCTAGACGACAAAATGGCAGAAGGCGTTTGAAAAAAAATCCTAACATCAAGAAGAAACCGTAAGATTATGGACTTCATTAAAAGAAAAAGGTATTGACTCCATACGGGGCAAGGCTAAAAAGGGGGTTGTTATGGTGTGATGTTGATTTACCCTATTTCGGGAGTAGATGTACTCTTCCAGAGACTATGAATAGTTACGACAGAAGTGTCGTAGAAGTCATGGCGACAGTCATGGATGGCAGTTATAGCCACAGTATCAAACGCAGACTTTCTGTAACGTACTATTCTGTACTTCTGTAAATACACTCTTATAAATATACCACCGCGTTGTCTTAATTATTATCGGCCTTCAAGGTCAAAAACAAAATGAATTGTTCAAAAATCACATTGTCATTCCGTAACTAAAACTACAATTTTAAATGAATACATTTCAAAAGTGACGTTCGTTTTACTGATTTTGAAGAATATTGAACTGACAATTATTTTTATGGTAAGAAGACGGAGAATATGGTTTTAAAAAGAAATAAATTGCTGAAACGAATATGTCGTCTTTATTTATTTAAACAATATTTAGCTGACAATGACAATTATTTTTATGGTAAGAAGACGGAGAATATGGTTTTAAAAAGAAATAAATTGCTGAAACGAATATATCGTCTTTATTTATTTAAACAATATTTAGCTGACAATGACAATTATTTTTACCGAAGAAGAAAGTAATTTCTTTAAAACAGACATTTATTTCAAAAGGAATACTATTAACAGTAAATTATACAGATTGATGTCAAATGCACCGTGGAATTTTCATGAGGTCCTTCTAGTTTATCTTATTATTTTTACTTTTCTGACAACACATGCTAATAATCAAGTAAAATACTTTAATCTGTGTGGAGAGAAAACGAAAAGACCTTCGTCCTAAGAAAACACTAACTACGAAGTTACACAACCCAAAATGCAATAAATAAATACTTTTATTTTTGTGTGTTTTGTGTTTTTTTTCTTCACTCGCTATATAACTTCAGACTCGGTATAGTCATATTTTTCACATTGTATTTTCTGATAGTCATCATTCAAACTTTTGGGATGAAATATTGTAATTTGCATTATGTAAAGTCGCACTAGTGTTCTTATCTTGTTTATTAAGACCGCAATAAATCGGTTGTTTTGCTCTCTGACCTTTTCAGGTGTCTGCTGTACTTGATAACCTTCAAGAAATGTCAAACCAAACCCAATATTTAATTTCTTAGTCGAGATTGTTTTTGTTGGATTTTCTCGATATCATATTTCTTAAGCTTTGATAACCTTCAACAAGGATTGAACTCTAAATAGCTCACATCAGATAAACACTTTTATCCAGTGGTTCCTGTTGATCTTTACATATTTTTTTTGTATATATATATACCCCGGTTTCAGTATCAAGATCAATAGGTTTAATAAGTATTCCAAACTAACCTAGTTAACTTATGAAGTAGCATTTTCATCACAGAACGTACAGATTAGATAGCCGCTTCCTAAGATTTGTCAAAAAAAAATCATAGGTAACCAAGAGTGAAGTTAGCCGAAGAGCGAGGTTGCAAAAAGAATAAAACCTTCCTTCGCGACCCTCTCCTTAGGTCTAATAACTACTGTAGTGTGGTGACAAATTGACGAGTAACGCTCTTCAGTAGTGAGGAAGGTTTTATAACAATTGAACGTCCTCCCCTACTGATCTAAATTCTCTGCGATAACCGCCCTCGTCTTAGATGTTGGAAGAACATCCTCAGTCGCCAGTAGCCACACTCTGGTAAGTCACCGCTCCTCCTATTTTCCACAGATTGTCTGTTCTTGTTTGTTTACCTGTAAATACACTAATCACAGGTAAGATTCAACACCTTATTTTTTTTGTTTACGAGCTAAAAAATGACTCCGTAAAATAAAACTAGATTAGTTTAGTTAAATCAATGGTTTAATATATATATAATGACCTGATGTGATCTGAGATCGAAGCATGATTACATTTATATAAACATTTATTTTCCATCTATATCTTAATACACTCAGGCAATCTCATGTTTGTACGTATGTTATCCTCCTCCACCTTCTTTTAAAATATTTCCATTCTATCGACGTCCAGTGTTAACGTTAACTCCGCGACATTATTGTACCGCCTTTGTTCAAACTGAAACATACTTATCTAAGTATTCTGGCTAATGTAGTTTCAGAATATACCTGATTATGGGGATCTATCTCCAAAAACCTTGCCGGAGTTTGTGACATATTCCCATTCTATGGACGTCCGGCGTGAACATAGATCCCACGATATTAGTGTATCATTTTTTGGACAGAACAGATACTACACTTTATAATTCAAGGTTCAGTTTCTATACAACAGCTACATCATCAGATGCAATTTTTTAAATTACTTTTTTTGCATTGCATATTCGACTATCGTTCGATCCCATCTTTTCTTGAATTTGATAGTCAAGATTATAAGTTAAAAATATTAATATTTTCATCCATTTTTTATTAAAATAAAAAATTTATTCAAATTTATGATTCCAGTCTTTTCAGGTCAATTTACTTATAGGGGTTGCAATCCGATTCAATATTGTAAATTAAAAACAAATCCCCCCCCCCACACACACACACACTGCGGCCAAGTAAACAAGTCAATAAGTACCCATACACACACCCATTAATATAATGTATTTCGGTTCATTCGTACACAAGTCAGCCATTCTATTCTTTTGTTAAACTGTAAATTAAATACAAAGACTCTCCCCAACACATACACGTTGCAACCAAAGAACTCAGCGATTACAATAACATTTTACAATTATTTTTTATATTGGGAATAAAGGCATAGTCTTCTGTTTGTTCCGGTCAATTAAACTTTTGGTGGTTGTAATTCTTGGTTGCCTCAATTTTCTCAGGAAACTCTGGGACACGAGTCCAGCTAGTGTGGGTGTGTGTGTGTGTGTGTGTGTATATATATATATATAAAAACGAAAATTGTTTATATATTCATCAACGTTTCGTCTTTACTACAAGATTTTCTCAAGATGACTGATTTGAGGAAAAACATAGATGTTAGAACTTAAAATATGTGGTTCGTCTATGACATGAAAAGAATGTTTTTGTTCTTTTTTCTTTCTAACGTCTGTTTCGTGCGAGAAAGGAACAAAATCATTCTTTTCACGTTATAGACACCAGCACATATTTTCAAATATTAACTTCTATGTCTTTCTTCAAATCAGTCATCTTGAGAAAGTCTTGAAATAAAGACGAAACGTTGATTAATATATAAACAATTTTCGGGTTTCCCTTTTTCATTTTCCATTACATTGGATTATTGTTTCCATAATTACCATCATATCAACATACATACATACATACATATATGTATATATATATGAAAGAGAGAGAGAGAATGGTAGTTTACTTGAAGCATTGCTGGGAATTGTAATAAATGTATTAAGAAGGCTGAAGGCAATGTAGAGAGCCGGATTGATGAAAAGCTAGAGAGAACAAAAATAAACAACTATCTATTTTTTCTTCTTTTCAATCTTACATAAACAGCAAGTATGGTGTTAACTGTGTGATGTCCGGATGATGATTAGAAATCATTTGATATATCCGGGAAAACTTCCCCTTCTCAAAAATGGACATAAAATAAAAGTCTGACTGTGTGGAATTCACTAAGACGGATTCTTTCTGGCATCCATCTTAGTGAATTCCAGAAGCTCTATCAACCAATGTCAAAGTTAGGAGATCATATATTTACTTGAAAATAGATGATGTCACAAAATAAGGTTTATTTTTTTCAAAAGTTGCCAAAGTCTACCATTTATCCTTTATGATGGCATCCATTTTCAAATAAGTAAATACTATCTTATATAAAATATGATTGTTGTTTAATGTCAAAGTTAAGGAATTATATATTTAATAATATATATATATAGATATATATACATAATAAATACTGACCCAGCAGGTCATAGGTGATCTAGTATCATATAACATTTCAGACATGTAAACGTCTAGAAAAAGCTGTTATTAATTCACAAAATGAATAATGAAAAATAAGAGGAATCCAGAGAGAAGGAGAAAATATATGCAGAATGAAGGGAGAAAAAAATGAGGGTCGACTTTCTTTTTCTTTTAACTTACCTGATTCGAGAAAGAAATGTTCCAAAAGTTGTCAACTAAATGCATACATTTGTATCCAACTTTCTGAGTTTTGATGTGAAAGAAGAACTCATTAGGATAAAGATTGTAGCTATGAGTAAAATAGCAACTTGTGTTCAATTAATCATGTGCAATAAAGCATTTAAAATGTGTATTGTTCTGTGCAAACGTATGAAATAAAGATGCATGCGTAAACATGAGTCGTTGTGTATATCTCTATTTATAAAGTTGGGCCATTCATTGCATTAAGCACTACAGTCATATTCAAAAAAGAATAATAATAGTTTTCTAATATACTAATCATGTTTATGTGGTCGCTGTAATGATAATCATCATCATCGGTTTAATGTCTGTTTTACATGCTGGTATACATTGGACGACTTTTAGAAATTGACATCCAAACTAACATATCTCTGGTCAGGTCTTATTTATCTCTCTTGCTCTCAAGTTCATGCTTATCACTTCCATCTATGTTTTTCTTGGCCTTCTCCTCTGAACTGAGCCTGCTGCCTCAACTGTTCTACATCTACTAACCCAAGACATCTCATTCATTTTTCCAAAGTGGCTATACCATGGAAATCTCCTTTTCTGAACACATCTCCCTATACTGTCCAAATTTATTCTTAGGTCATCAGAAATAAGCCTGTCCTTAAGACTCACATTACACATCAATCGTATCATTATCATATTTCTCTACATACAACACATGTCCTCAACCCTTGCTGGCCAGGTTTCACTTCCATACATCATCACAGTGCGTACACGTGCCTAATAGACTCCTTCTCTTGTTCAACAGGGTTAACGTTCTTCTTGTTAGTAATGGCAGCAGTTCCTTGAACTTACTCCAGTCAATCCCAACTCTTGCAATCACACTAGTACCTTCTCCTTCCTGTGCTCCAATCGTATCACAAAGGTAACAAAACTTCTGAGCAACCTCAATAGCTTCGTTATTCAAGTATACTTTCTCCACATCAGAGTTCTCATCCATCCCCATTGTCTTACACTTCTTGCACACAAACTGGTTATTCTCTCTCAATCTACCAGTAATTCCACTGCACTTTTTGTGTACCGAATGCACCCGACTCCCTTTCCACAACCTGGGCAGGGGAACTTTCCTCTTTATGGGAGCTTTCCAACACTGCAACCACTGATCAACACTTTGGTTTTGTAACATTTACTCTCAGACGTTTACTTTCCATAGCATTCCTCCAAGTTTTTAATAAGTAGACCTTCCATTGTTTCACAGGCAAGTACTAAATCATCAGCATATATCATTTTTTCCAAACAACCCGTACGGAACTCCCTGGACACAAATGCTTCTAAGACGCAAATGAAAAACAAGACTCAGTATAGAACCCTGATATACTCTTACTTTAACATTAAAACTGTCACTAAATGTGCTGTTAATTCTACCATGATTTTGAGCATTTCTGTAGATTGCTTGTATAAACTTCACTAACCATTTGTTTGCCCCTAGTTTACTAAGGTTAACTAATTTGCATACTACTTTGCAAAGGGTCATTTTATTAATTCACTATTCATTTTTATTGTTTTCTAATTCAATGATTGTTTTCATTTTATTATTATACATTTTATTAATGCATATTTTTATTATCTACGATAAAAAAAAATATGCATTTTTTAGGTCAGTTTATTTCTGGGGGTTGTAATCCGGTTCTACATTGGAAAATTAAAAACCAGGCACACACACATACACACACACACACACACACACACTGCAGCCAAGTGAACAAATCAGTGTCCCTCCTCTTCCACATTTATTTCATGACAAAATTTAATTCCACCATAATGCATATAATATAAGAGGTGTCTCTAGAGGAAAGAGAGAATATTCATGTGTAAAAATGAGTGAGTATTTGTGTGTGTGTGTAAAACTGAATCCATGATTGAGCAGAGGTTGTGTATGGGCGGTGGGGAAGAGTGATAGTCTATTGATAAATGGGGGGGGGGGGGTAAAAAAAGAATGATTTTAAAAATGAGAGAATTAAAATAAATACGATATGTTCGGAATTACTGTCTCTACTGAAGACAACAGATATAGCGCTGATCCCGTAGCTCAGTGAGTACAACTACCGACTATTGCTGTAGTTTTCATTACTGGCTTGGGATGGGTGTTAGTCTAGCCGCACTGAAGAGCTGTAATACAGCGAAACAGTCTGTCTATGAATGACTATATAAGCCCCACCCCCCTTCTTGGGTAGAGCATTGTCGTTAAATGATATCGGTTGTTGCTTACTTATCGTAATGCAAAGCTCTTTGTTTGTAAATAAACAAATGGAGCACTTTAAAGTAGCGGTCAATGTTTATATAAAGACATTGTAGATATCATTTACGAGTGCTGATGCCGTAGCTCAGTGAGTACAACTGCCGACTATCAACTAGATGGTTGCAGGCACGATTTCTAGTCAAGCCGCACTGAAGAGCTGTGATACAGCGAAACTATCTGTCTGTGAATGACATATATATAAAATCTTTCTCTTTCTGGATTGGAACAAAAATTAAATATTGCCCTACTCTGACTGAGAAGAGAACAAATTCTACACTTTGATCCCAACCTGAGATTCTTAACTTAATTTAGAATTTAAACATAAATGCGGATCGTCAATATTTCAATGTGCCTTATTATTTGAAATAAAATAACATTTTCTATGACATTTTTCATAATAAATGTCCACGCCCAGGCAACGTCGGGTAGAAACAGCTTGTCCTAAATAAAGTTAAATATGTTGTTTTAAACATATATAATTGTAAAATCTGTTATAACCAAATGAATTGTTGAAATAAAAGAACATTTTATAATGATTCGTTTTTTTTTTTTAAGTTTTCTAAATTCTGGAGGCAAAGAATAAAAGAAAACATTCAACATCCATCACAGTTTTATTATTATTATTATTTGTACTCACTAGGAGTTATCACACAGGTCATTATCAGTAATTGCTCACCGACAACAACCGGTGGTGTTCCCTGGAGTCTGAGTGACAACAAGCCTCCCCAGATTTCCAGTACTCCTCACCTCTTTCCGATAACCACCGTAAATAACCTTGCAGTATCGTGGCTTACCATTGATTTCTTGCTGGTAAGGACCATTGGTGTTCTCTGGAAATTTGGGTAGCAATAAGCATCCCCAAAATCCCAGCACTCTTTCAGTGGAGGTCTGATTTGTGCTGCCCCTCCTCGGTCTTCTCATCCTCCTCGACCCTTTACAAATATAGTGTGGTGTCAGCCTAAGCCTTTTTTTTTGGGGGGGGGGGATCTTCTGATGTTGTTTCTTGCAATTTCTGTTCATTGGTTCATTTTTGTGTGGTGTCAGCTGAGGCCGGTGTACTTTATTGGTGGCGGGGGCTTATGATGTGATGTTTCTTGCAGTTTCTGTTCTCTGGTTCGTGATGTGATGTGGTGTTTTTCATGTGGTTTTTTTTTCCTGTTGTAAATTCCATGTGACTGGTTACCCTTCGTAGGTTATGCGGGTTGGTTTCTGCATTCAAAGATTTTCCTTAAGATTGCAGCTGTTTTGATCATTGCGGTCCTTTGTATGGTTTCAGTGATCCCTTTGATTCCAATTTCTCCCAGTCTTTTCTCCAGGCTTTTTGGGACTGTTCCTAGTGCTCCTACGATTATTGGTATTATACTGACTTTCTCCATGCTCCAAATCTCTTTCAGTTCTCTGGCTAATTCAGTGTATTTGCTTCGTTTTTCAGTCTCTTATCTTATTTCTGTGGTCTGCTGGAACGGCGAAGTCTATGATTTTGCAAGATTTTTCCTTATTGTCGATTATTATGACATCTGGTCTCCTTGTTTGTATGACTTTGTCTGTTTGTATATCCATATCCCAGAGGATTTTGTGTTTTTCGTTTTCCAGTACTGTTTCTGGTTTATGTTTGTACCATTTGTCTGTGTATTCGAAATTCAGTAGTAAGTGTACTGCTTTCCCCACACAATCATGTCTGTTCTTGTATTATTTTTGAGCTAGTTTGCTGCATTCACTTATTATATGATTTACTGTTTCGTCTCTTTGTCCACACAGTCTGCATTTACTGTTTTCCTTGGTTTTATCTATTTTAGCTTTAATGTAGTTTGTCCCAATCGCATTGTTCTGTGCAGCCATAAGTAAAGATTCCGTTTCTCTCTTCATGTGTCCTTTTTTTAGCCATGGCCAGCTGTTTTCGTTGGTTTCCTCTCTTGTCAGTCTTCTGAAGCGTCCATGTAGTTGTTTTTCTTCCCACTTTTTTTTTGTCGTTTTCTTTCTGGTTTCGGTGCTTCCCGTGTTTCTCGTTGGAACGGTGTCTCTTGCTGCGGTAATTAATCTTTCCGTCTTCTGAGATATGTATTTCTTCAGCTCTGTTTTTGAGTCTTCCACACAGTCTTCTATACTTACCAGTCCTCTTCCCTATTCGTTTCTTTTCACGTAGAGTCTGTCTGTATCGTCTTTTGGGTGTAGTGTATTGTGCATAGTCATTAATTTTCTAGTCTTCTGGTCAAGGTGTCTGAGTTCTTCTTTAGTCCAGCCTATTAATGGAGAGTTCCATGCCCTCTGTTGTCTCCAGTTTTCCTCTTTTTATTTCTAGTAGTGCAAACTTTTCCATTCTGAATTCCATTTGAATGTCCTGACTGAAGATTCTGGTCGTATTTATCAGCTTTTCCAGTTCCTTTTTGCTTTTTGCAAATAGTTTCAGGTCGTCCATGTACATCAGGTGGTTTACTCTTGGATTTTTTTCTTTTATTATTATTATCATCATCATCATCATCATCCTCATCCCCATCCTCATCCAAGTTTTTAACTTGCATAGTTTTATGTTCTTTTATTCTTTGTCTCAATAATTTAGAAAGATTGGGGGATCCTTGGAAAAGTTGATGAAAAAAACGCAGTTGTTATGAAGTGTTTGTTTCTCTAAACAATGTTTGATTAAATATGGGCACACATATTATTATACTATTATGCAGAAATATAGCTTAGTTCTGGAATTGAGTTATGTGTGAAAAGGTTGTTTTAATTGTTCTAATTAGCTGTAATTTCTAATTAACTGAAAAAGTCACCCATCTCTGAGCTATCTCTGTATTTCTCTCGTCCCTCCCGCTCTATGTTGTTTGAACTATTCTCTAATATTTGTTAATTTCTCTGTGAGCATTTAGAGAGAGAGAGAGTGAGAGTGGTGGGTAGCAAACAGAAAGAGACTAATCTGGATTTTGTCTATTTCAAAAAATTAACCGGCTTTGCAAATCACTTTTTCTCGATTCAAACAATTTAACCTGAGCTCACTGGGTGACTCAGTGGGTCACATTTTTCTAGTGTACCTATATGTAGTGTATTATGATATCATGATATATATATATATTATGATATAATCCCATCAATTATTTTGAAATATAAATATATATATATATATATATTATGATATAATCTCATCAATTATTTTGAAATATATATATATATATATATATATATATTATGATATAATCCCATCAATTATTTTGAAATATATATATATATATATATATATATATATATATATACACACACACACACACACACAAATTGAAGTGTCTAATTAATACTCCAAATCCGATCATTACATCACACTGTCTATGGTGTTGCATTTCCTAATTAACTTTGAGTGATTAACTTTTTCTGTTGTTTCTCATTCTACTAATTATCATTTGTAATGAGTTTTCTGCTGATTCTAAATTTGGCCAGCACGTGCATTCATATGTCAGCTGACCAATCAAAGTTACTTATTTCCAAAAATATAAGTTCACTGCTACTCCAGTCATGCATTTAACTCTGTCTTTTTTAAGCCCTATTCTGTTTACGTTTCTGTGTCATGTCAGTAATCAATATTGTATATACTACTAGTACTTATGTTACATATGACATGTGCATGATTGGCTTAATGGATACTCTCATGAACTATGGAATCGGCTATGCTAAGTTCAAATTCAATCGAATCTACTATGGTCATTTACACCTGTTGAGAAAGGTATGAACCTATGGATAAAATAGCAATTTGTGTTCAATTAATCATCTAAATAAATATATGCAAAAGTTTTTTTTTCATTTATCACTCCTATATTACCATCAAAACGGGTTACTGTTATTTTGAATCAATAATACAGCATAATAATTTCAAATACTGTATATATAGTATAAAAAAATAATGTTTGCTGTTATTCATTTGTTATTTTATTGTCCTATTTCCTTTTATATATGCAATAGTTTCGTCGATATTAACAGTAATTAAAGTGATTTAATAAAATAAAAACTGATGAATTGCTAAAAAACTTTCTGACATTAAACTAACAGATATCCCTACGAGGCATAAGCGAGAAAAGAAAAAGGGAGAGAGAGGGTGGCTGCCTTGCTCGGGTGATTGCTCTCTTTTACTCTCACCTTCTGTTAGCGACCCCTATTTTCTTTTTTATGTATTCTTTTTATCCTGCTTTGCATTTGTGTTTAAACGTTACTTTGCAACCTTACTTGATTTTCAACAAGTTGCCATCTGTTTTTAAATTGTAAGTTAAAAAAAGATTCCCGCCATACACACACACACCATCGCTCAGGCGAATTGATTTCTTCTTTCTTTTGATTTCATTAGGGACTTATTTAAAAGATAAATAAATTTGTATCGAAATTACCAAAATGTTAATGTTTATCTATTTATATGAATAAATGTGAAAATTTTAGTCTTGTGTTTACAAGAAACTTGTGGATACAATATTTATTATTTACAATTTTGGTTTCAAGTATTTTAAGTAGTGAACTTTGTGAAGCGATAACGAGCTGGTAAAGCCAGCTAGTATACAATTAATCGTTTAAAATATGGGTACTGTTCCAGATGACGCGCCTGCTTTCCGTGACTTCGCGTCGACAACGATCAGGCATGTCGCGAAAGTGCCCGAGCGCTGACGGAATAATATCATTTTTTCTTTCTTTTATCTTATAAAAATAATGACAAAATTTTACCCCCCCCTAAAAAAAAACATAATTTTTACAAAAAAAAAATGATTTTAATATTATTTAATATATATATTATATTAGCGTCTGCCAGTCTTCCAGTTAGAGCTTGGCAGTTTGAATGCAGGGCTTGGCTATCGCTATAAACGGGAGCCCTAACCCCTAACCCATTTTCTTTCTTTCTTTGTTTTATGTTAGCAAGGAAAAAAAGAAAAACAGTGAAACAAATGAAAAATAAAACATTGACAAAATCCCCCCCCCCTTCCGCAAGAAAAAAATTTCTTTCTTCACATTTGATTGAAAATGGTTCATTTGACCTCTCACCCCCACCCTACAATTTGTTCGGTTTTTATCTTTTTATCTATGTATTTTTTCCTTGAATTTATTCGCCTGCAAGCCTTCTATTAACGCTTAGTGTTTTCGTCTCGGCAATTCTCGGCCGCTTCCGCGACCTGCCTGATCGTTGTCGACGCAAAGTCACGGAAATTAGGCACATCATCTAGAACAGTACCAAAATATGTATTGCTCTTTGGTTTTAAATAACCTATCACAAAGGTAAATAAAAAGTAAAGTGGTCGACCATAGTCAAGGACTACCGAAGGTTCCCATTCTATTAGCTACTACATCTAGATGTAGGGGAGGGCGCCACTCCTTTCTTTGGATTACTCCACTTACCCTTGATCCTCATACTGAGTGTTTGGCAAGGGGGCATCAAGTATCAGTTATAGTTTTTAATCTTTGGTATGATTCACCTGAGGATTGAACCTTTGTCTCCCCGGCCCATTAGCGAACACTCTCACCATTATACCAAATGGGCCGGTCAGTATGTTTATAATACAATAAAAATGCTGTCATGTTATGCATGATTTATCAAAAATATTACTATAATCTCATTGAAATATTAATACATTTCAAGTCTACAAAATTTTGGTGAGTCCAGACCGCCGGGACACTACCATATATATATATATATATATATATATATATATATATATATATATATATGAGGAAAAATAGAAAAAATGTTTCAGACATTTACTTCTGTTTCGTACGGCTCCAAATGCTAGATGGTGGCAAAGGAAACAGAAACTTTAAACATGTATGCATCATGTTTGTGGGGTGTCTGAGTAGAAATGAAAGTTGGAAAAAAAACACGCACACATAAAAAAAAAATCAAAAGTCCGACTCTCGAATTGTATTAACAATTCTCCAAAACACGACAACGCCAATAATAAAAAAATCTGACTCTAGAATTGTAATTAACAATTTTTCAAAACACGATTCTCGGCAATCGAGTAACCTGACACAAAACGCCAATTCAATTTCTTTTCTTTTTCTTGCTGAACACTCAATGTATCGTAATTTTATCGTCGCACTTGAAGGAAAGTTTCTACTCTTTTTATTTCAAGAGAATTCGCCCATGCAAAAAAATGCTCATTTGCATAAGTGGACTCTTTTCCTTGCACATAAATAACAAGATTTTATCTTGTAATCGGAACGCTCTGGGTTCAATCCCCGAAGAACAACACATGGTGCGACCATCACTTTTTTCCCTTGTTGACCAACATGATGGCTGCTATGGTCTATTCACTTATTTCAGGTCTGTCTACACTGAAATAACAGTGACAGGAAACTCTGTATTACGTACACCGAAACAACACTGATTGGCGAGTGTTTCATGTATAACAATGCCAGTGGACAATGTTTTACATGTACGATAATAAAAACTGCCAGGAGACAGGGAACAACAATGACTAGGAATTGTGTTTCATGTCCATCAAAGCAACACTGACCGGAAGCTTTCATGCACACTGGAACACACTTATCTGAACTGCACCAAGCGCAGAAGCCAGCAACCCTTTTGCCCAAAGCTTTCTTCTTTTATATGTTCGGTTTAATCTCAGTTTGACAAAAAAAATTAGCATCTCTTGCATACTGGCAGCTTTGATCTGTCTCGGTGATGCTTGCGCAATGTCATTCCAGCACTCATGGTTGCATGTCTAGCCTTGATCCACGTTTTCATGATCTGCTGCAGAACACACATGCGACCCTCGCTCTTTTACATTGTCGAGATTGGTCACTACACGACATAACCTAAAATGGGATGATATATTCGAAGACAGACACACCAAAACTTGTATTATATACTGGTTGTAAGATGGTCACCAATGCTCATCAAGTATCAATATTTAAGTTCCATCCATATACTCTGATAATCTTATGTTTCGGAATTTATTAGATGAGGATTGATAATTTGGATTATTCTGATTATTCTGATTACTATTCTCATCTTGGATGTTATTCTCACAACGTTCGGCCAATGTAATCTCTGACTTCAGATGCAGCTTATCAAACTCAGGAATTTATACGAAATTTCAGGACTGAACCTTTTATTTAATCCACAGCGGTAGATTGTTCTCATTATAGAAAACCTTTGTCTGTTATGCCATATTCCCTCAGTAGAAACCTTGAAAGTGGTGTGAAGAGACTTTGAGGCGGGCTAGCAATTGCCACTTTCTCTTGCTGCACTGAGAGAAAACGAAACACCAATGTACTCCACTACCTTCCATGACACACACAGAGAAGATTTTCTTCCACTTCTTATGGAAAAGATAGTTTCTCTGAGAAAGTATTTATTTTTGGTTTAATAGTATAAATGTGCTATAATATTCGTCTTTGGCCTATAAATTTTAATTCTAGCCAGAAATTTCTAAACTTTCTAGCTGCCAATTTAATGGCTTCCAAATAACCATTGAATTTAACAGGCCAGAAAAAAATCAGTGGTTTCAACATTTATATATATATATATATATATATATATATATATAAATTATATGTGTCTTTATTTGTATTTAAAATATAAATACATTTTTATAACATAAAGCAATTGTAATAGCTCAATAGTGTAAAGCTATGGTATGAAATATTTTGATTTAATTTAAACCACGTCAAATGTTAGGAAGAACAGATTCACACCATTTCACAAAAAAAACTGTTTTTATTTCCAACAGACAATTGTTTCGTCTTACTACCAAGATATTTATAAAATGCTCCTGTATCCTATGCATTTATTTCCTGGGGGTGGTCATATTCAGTGCTCGTATACAAACAAAGAAAAACAAAAAATAAAAAGCAAATTTTCAGACAAGTAAAGCCTGTATTACAGTATTTATTTATATATATATATATATATATATATATATATATATATATATATATATAATGTGTGTGTGTGTGTGTGAATATAAGTAAAAAAGCAAGGATATAATATTCATAGTGTCTTAAATTATGTGTGAATGTATTTATTTATTCCCATTTATTTAATTATTAGTGTATTATTAATTAACCAAATATCATTAATATAATTATGAGCATAAAAAGTGTATGCATGTGCAATATGTATAAATAAGTGTGAGAAGAGATGGAAATGAAATCTAACTAGTTTATTTATGTGTGAGTGTCTATATTTATTCTGTTTTTTTTTTAGTTATTTGTGTATATTTAATTATAGAAGATGGGGTATGGGATGGTTATCCAAGTTCTGATGTTATTTTTTGTTCCACCATGATGAGTTTGCTAATTAGCAGAGATAACTAGTTGTACCTACCCGACATTGACCAGCATGGAGTAAAGTCATTTTAGTTTTTAATTTTTAATTGCTTGCACATTTTTAAACTCATGCAGAAAAAGAAATAAAATTTTAGTTGTAAGGTAAATAACTCCCATTATATTCACTTTTAAATGAGTTATTCCCCTTGAGATTATTTGAGTTATGCTCATGCTTGAAGACACCGTTTCTGAATGATGTGAACTTTTTTAGCAGCAACATTTTTAAGTTTTCAGATATTATCTATTTCTTTCCATGACAAATTTCCGGATTTGCAGGAAAAAGAAAAAAATCAATATTTTTCAAAGAAGTATGAAGAAAAATCTTTAATCTATCGGAAATCAAGTTTTTTTTTTTTTATTACTGACATAAGCTGATTTTTTTAATTTTTAGGTGATTATCTATCTCGAGCTGGTTTAATTTTCAAAAAATGATTTGTAACAAAGTACGTTATTATATTGCCAATAACATGGTACAACAATAACAAATAAAAATTGGCTAGCTAGAACCTAAGTTTGATTTACCCGCTTAAATGCTATTTAGGTTCAATATTTTAAATCTGACAAGATAACTATGTTAGATATATTAGACAATAAACACAAACATGTCTGACAATATTTACTGTGACCCTGTGAAATTCGGATGTGATTTTGAAGCCTTTAAAATGTCAATTCAAAGAGCTATTTTTGGCTATAATTAAAGTTTATCGGTCAAAGTCGAGTATTTATAGGTTTCATTTAGACTTCTAAATAAAAGATAAACTTGAATATTTCCCCCTAGAGCCACTGTTCTATAAAAGAACCGATTTTTTGCCCAACATCACTTTCTGAAATCCATCTTCGTCAAATGACTAAAGATAGGTTGAACTTTCACTCTTGCCCCTCTCTCTCATTATATGCAAATCATTGGCTCATGATGTTGACTCACATCATCATGGAATTGTATGCATTTTATGTGTCAGCAATATAAGCAATTATATTTCCATTTATTGCTAGACAAAGGACCGCATTTCTTTGGATGCTGTTACATTTCATGTTATTCCTCATGCTATACCAAGTAGAGCCCTATATACTAGCTGTACTTACAGTGTTGCCCAGAAGGCAGTGAAGTCATTTAAATTTTTTATTTGTTTGAATATTTTTAACCTTATACAGGAAAATAAATTATATTTCATTGTAAGAGAAACGACTCTTTTTTTTTTTTAATTCTTCAATTAAAATATGAGTTATTCCCCTTGCTGATTTTGATTTTTTGATCATAATTCAAAAATGATTTTTTAAATTGACTGTAGCGAAGTATGTTATATGTGCCAATAACATGGTACAACAATAACAACTGAAAAATCCCTAGTAAAAATCAGAATTTGAGTTGTCAGCTTAAATGCTATTTAGGTTCAAGTTTTAAAATCCTTTTGATCCTTATCCTCGAGTGGCCCCCGAGCCTTGATCAGCCGTGACCCACCAGTAAAAAAAAAAAAAGGTTCAACTTTTAAAATCTCACAATATAAGTTATATGTTATTTCTTTGTTTCATTTTACTTCAGTCGAAGTTCTCAGAAATCAAGGGGCCCCTTCCTGAGATTAACACGTGATCTCTATATGAGATACATAGATATTCGAATATTCCTTGGAAGTTCTTTTTTACTTCTCAAAGTTGAGTTAGTAAAGAACATTAAATTTCCTCTCCCAATTGACTAGTTAACTATATTATAGTATATCTGTCTTGTGGTTTCTTGGTCTAACCGGATTCCAGGACAAGAATTCATTTAGTCTGGTGGAGTATCCAGCTAAGTGCTGTAACTATAGGCAACATTATTTGAAGTAGGTGCACAATTTCTCGTATAAGCCAGTGTGGGGATGCCATACCGAGGGGATCTTATTTGTGCTGTGAATACTATGCTATTTTGAATATTTAGTCAGGATTACTTGTAGGGGGAAGTATCCTCATGACAGGTTGTCCTGACAAACTCCTGTATAGAGAGACCTTAGACACTCGAGGACAGTGTCTAATAAGCATTCAAGTTCTCTCCTAATTATATATCCTCCTGTTATGTGTGTGTGTGTTAGAAAAAATACGATCTGTTCGCGTTGTGTACATTTGAATGACGAAGAGAATTTCTTTTTTTGTTATTAATATCTAGTTTTGAACATATGTGCGTTTTTTGTGTTTCTATTACCGCTAAGTACCAATGGTTCTTTTCAATTAACAAACGTTTTTGTCAAAACGAGATCTTTCTCAGTCTGTAAGAGACTCTCTCACACATGCACACACACATATATATATACTCACGTATTGAGAATTGAAAATATAAACGCAATATAATATCCATATATAATGGTAGCATTAATTACTGCATATCATGTTCAGAAAAAAGTGCGAAAAAACCCCCAAAACAAATGATGATTCGGCCATTTGTTATCTTTGTTTTGTCCTCTCTTATTTTCTGTCTCTTGCTTTGATGATAAGATTCAAGTACATCTTTCCGCCATTTTCTTTGTTTTTGGTCACCTTTCAATTGTTGATAATAGCTGACATGTTTATACAGGCACTATCACCTATCGGCAAATAATTGCTGATATTTACTTTTTCAAATTATTTGAATAAAAGACTTACGGTGTGTGTGTATATATATATATATATATATATATATATATATATATATATATATATATAATAAATATTTGTTATTGTTTATTATCTATGTACGTATACGTTTCGTTCTTAATAATCGGGACTCTTCAGCATAGAGATATGACTATTCACTACCGGTCATGCGATTCGAAACCCCGGATCACGAGTATTTTGCAACTCAAATCCGACGCCTTAACCACTCGGTCAATTTTGAACAGCGAATAAACTGTGATAATTTTAACACTTTATACGGCGGCTTAACGTCGAGAGCATTCTACTTTTTTAATGAAAGGAACGATGCATTTAAAGCTTGTGACGTCATGCTGTGTCAATACTACACTGACAGTGCTCTACTTTTTCTAGGAGCTACAAATATATATATATATATATATACTAGAAGAATTCCCATTCCAAGAAAGGTAAAATTAATTCCCCGAACTAACAATTTTGCACCTTACAAATATTAAAATCAAGATATAATGCTACTAAACCATAGTAGTTAATTCCTAGCTTAAGTCCTTAGCCATTCGAGGAGGATGGAAGAAGAAATTTCATGCCTGTATTCTCTTAGGGAAATAAATTCCCATTTTTCATTTCGGACTACATAGAGAAACACGTCTGTTCGATTTGCTTCCACTAACCAAACTGGCAAAACTCTGTTTCTCACACACAAGCCCGTGACGTACCCAGAGCCCCTATCGCAGGTGCACATTGACCCTTGACCTGAGGTCTCGTCAACGTGGTGGCCCTGTCACGTTTGTGAGCTCCAACCGTGAGAACAGCCCTATTCTGCACTCGACTGTACGGGTCCACCCGCACTAAATCGCGCAAGCCAAACCAAACCAAACGATTTCTCACACATACGCGCACTTCAACATGCGTCCGCCTCACAGGGCCATTATCCAACCAAATTATATAAATAAAATGTAGAGTTCAAAACCAGTCGGAGCAATTTCATTCACTTAAACTATAATGCAATTTGGAAAGGTATGAACATCCCTCTCAAACTAAAGGTACAGTAAAATAGCAACATAACGAATCATTAAAATCTTACTGGTACTTAGGCTTCATTCATTTTCATACACTACTTATTTGTGTCCTATTCTCTTTTTCTTATTCCTTTTTATTACGAAAATGGTTGTCTGCATTTGTTTATTGCATTTTAATTGTATACGAGACGACCTGTTATCTAGTCTAGTCTCTCTCGACGACCCATGACCTGTTGGGTCATAGACGATCTCTTTCTCTCTTTCTTTCTCTTACTCTCTCTCCCTCTTTCTATCTCTCTCCCTCTTTCTATCTCTCTCCCTCTTTCTATCTCTCTCCCTCTTTCTATCTCTCTCCCTCTTTCTATCTCTCTCTCTCTCTTTGTTCCTCCTCTTTCTCTCTCTTTGTTCCTCCTCTCTCTCTCTCTTTGTTCCTCCTCTCTCTCTCTCTTTGTTCCTCCTCTCTCTCTCTCTTTGTTCCTCCTCTCTCTCTCTCTTTGTTCCTCCTCTCTCTCTCTCTTTGTTCCTCCTCTCTCTCTCTCTTTGTTCCTCCTCTCTCTCTCTCTTTGTTCCTCCTCTCTCTCTTTTTGCACCTCGTCTTTCTCATTGCCCCTCCTCTCACTACCTTATCAATCGCCTTTTAAATATGTTATGACGTCATAAAGGATCTCCTATCTCCCTCTCTCTCTCTAGTGGATGACGTCATTCTTTTGTGACCTCATCAAGAATCTTCCCTCAGTTTTAATGTAGGATGCATTTTGTGATGTCACCCACTGTGCATGGATACAAATGAAGAATCTCTTGTACCCTCTCTCCTCTCTTGATGCCAAATTTATTTTTAAACAAATAAAATGTAATAATGAATTATTCTTTGGCTTGTTTTTAGACAATGTTAATCGTATCACAATAGTTTTTTCGAATGTCTGGCTGGATTGGTAGGCTGAAAGCAGACTCAAAGTATTTCCACAAATAATGGCGATAGAGAGGTGCTCGTAAAGCCAATTCGCGATTGTCTCCGGTGGTGTGCGTCATTAATAGATCGGTTAAAATACAAATCTGCCGAGAAGATTGGCATATTTTGACCGCTTGCTGATCTCTGCTGTCGCTGCTTGTTTGTTTTAATCTTTTTGTTTTAATGGATCACGTCATCCTTTTATGACAACATCCATTGTGCACGGATACAAACAAGCAAGCAAGATCAAGTTTTATAAGTATATATAGATAGGGATCCACTTACCATAGCATCAGCTGATATCCTAGCCAGTGCACCACTGGTATTGCCTATATATCTGCTACTAAAACTCTGTGGCTGTCTGCTTGTCTCCATGCACACTGGATGACGTCACAAAGGGATTACAGTATCAACTTGAACAGAATAGGAAAACACATGGCAAATATTTTATGATGTCACAAAGGGAGGCCATCACAAAGGGATGACTTCATCCACTAAAACAGGTTGAAGAAGACATTGAGTAGAGATCTTTTATGAAGTCATAAATACTGAAGTAACAAAAGGATGACGTCATCCATTAAAACAGAACATAGACGACCCGTATCCCAAAAGTCATGGGTCTTCTATGTTGACAGTGAGAATATATATATATATATATATATATATATATATATATATATATATAAAATATAGAAAGAAAAAATTCACATAGACATCGTAGTTGTCAGCGCTATAATTTATTTCGACCTTCTGGCCTCTTCAAAATGCTAACAGGACAACTACATATTGGAAATGACGGAAATAGAAATATTCACCAGTCAAATAAGAAATAGCATAGGCTGAGAGGGGGAGGTGAAGAACAACATACATAAGTTAAAATCATTAAAAAGAAAGGGAGGGAAAAATAAGGAGGCCTAATCATATGTATCTCAAGTTTGGACGATTAAGTTAAATTAAAACATTTCCCATGATTAGTAGGAAAGTAATATCTGTCATGATATGATGACACGAAGCTAAACTTTACCGCCCCCTCTCCCCATCTGCGAGACCCGTCATGTCAGACCGCACGAATCGGTGGTATGGGAGGGGGGAGGGTTGAAAAAGAGTCGAAAAGAATCAAGCGAAGGTGGAGAGAATCTGAATAACAATACAAACAACGATAGAAATAAAGAATAAAAATATAAATAAAAGAAAGGAAAAAGAAAATAAAGAAATTAACAAGTTGAAAAGAAAACATATTTGAAAAAGTAGAAATATAAATAAAATAAAATGAAGCCTAAAAAAGAAGGAAAGACCGTCACTAACTAAAGCGTTTAATGTATTTTTAAGTCATTTCCAATATGTAGTTGTCTCGTTAGCATTTTGAAGAAGCCAGGAGGTCGAAATAAATTATAATGCCAACAACTACGATGTGTATGTGAATTTTTTCTTTCTATATTTTATTCTTGCCCTGTTTTCTACATTGAGCTCTCATACTCGGATTTCTTACCGAAATTATTCACTTTAACACACACACACACATATATATATATATGGGAGGACTTGAATGCCTACTAGACACCACCCTCGGGTGTCTTCGGTCTCTCTGTACAGGGGTTTGTCAGAGACTCTGACATGAGGATACTTTTTACTATTGTAAACCATGACCAAATATTTTTAAAAAAAATGGTGTGCTGTCTTCTCAAGCCATCCATCACGTCTCTCGAATTGCGGACGGGGGTACCCCCTCTATTAATAGAAGGCAGCTTCGAATAATGAATTAGAAGCCGTTGACAATGAGGAAATGAATGATAAAAAATATGAATAAAAACAAAAATAAATACTGGCAGGCCGGCACCCAGGATAAAAAGGGTCATCAACCCGTTCATACACCAGGCGGGAATATGTAAGCAATAGTG
Source organism: Sepiola atlantica (assembly GCA_963556195.1). NCBI lineage: Eukaryota > Metazoa > Mollusca > Cephalopoda > Sepiida > Sepiolidae > Sepiola > Sepiola atlantica. The sequence goes on along the minus strand of OY744537.1, from coordinate 72,190,323 downwards.
TGAACCTTCCTGCCTCTGGAAATAGTGCTCCAGCCATGTCAGAGGCCAACCAGGGTCAGCCATCAGGTCTTCAGACAAAAGGTCCTGGCCCCCTATATCCATCAAATGCAGCAACAAAAATGAAACATAAGAGGCTTAAAAGCCCAACCATGGACTGTTGCACAAAAGAAAGTGCTATTGTTTTGCAACCACTACTCAAAGTTTGAAAAGTGGAGCAAAACATCCAATGAGATCCTAGCTGATAAGATTCAAGAATCTAGCCTCCCTGAAGAAATATATATATATATATATATATACATATATATTGTGTATGTATTTAGGCAGCATATTTTCATTTAGACGAACTTTTTTTTGTAATTTTTAAATTTTTCGAATAGTTCATCACTGTGAAATTGTAAGTTATGTGGCTTTCTTGTTCCATTTTTCTTTCTTCTTTTTGTGAGTACTTTCGATTTGATCATCAAATCAACATCAGGCGGGGTTAGTCTTGGTGTGTTTACAACTGTCTTTACTGTTGAGTTTCCCTTAACGGCTAGCAATTTACGATTTTAAAATGAGCATATGTAATGATGAGATGTTGCATGCGAACGTGGTAACATGTTAAGCGTATGCAAAATTCAAAAGGATGATTGTTTAACGGTTAATAATTTGTTAATGCTAATTGCTATGTTAGACACTCTAAAATTTGGCTAATTTCGTAAAAAACATGACTACTCCCTTCTCTATATAGACACATCCTAGTTGATAATACAAAAATAATAAACCACGATACCAACGTCAAGATTTAAAATTCTTGAAGTCCTTTACATAAAAACCAGACATCCCACAATCAATAATATTAATTACGAAAATAGTCACATTTTTATTTAATAACGTTTGCCTCTCTCTCTCTCTATCTCTCTCTCTCTTTCTATATATATATATATATATATACTACTACTACTAGGTATATCCGGCGTTGCCCTGAGTCATAAAAAACAAAATAGAAAAGGTTAAAAGTGTCTGTAACATCTTTATATTAAAACTCATAATCTCAATCCGTCTTTCTATCTTTCTCTCTATCTTTCTCTCTTTTCCCCTTCCTCGTTTTTCCACATACCTCTCCCCACCCTCTACACATACCATTCCTCTCTTGTTTTAATGTATTAAAAAATAATAATGTCAGTAATTCACCTGAGTTTTAAGTTTTAATGTTATTGCTCCCGGGCAACACCGAGTTTCTTCCCCACCCACTTCCTAAAATTATAATGAACTCTATATTTATTTGAATTTATTCCTTGGCAACGCTAAGTTTCTTATTCCCCCCCCCATGCCTCTTAATAATATAATGAAACATATATTTTAGTGTATTTCCAGGCAATGCTGAGTTTCTTCTTCTCTATCAAGCATATACCACATTGAAAATGTACTACTGTATTATTGCACACACCTGCTCTATCTAGAGTATTAAACGCTGACTCCCGAGCAATATAGACTACCTTTTCTGGTATACAATAGTATAACAAAGTAAAGTGAAAATCTTTATCTCGGGCAACTCGGCGTTTAAAAACACCTGCTCTATTTAGGATTGCTTTATCTGGGATACTGATGACTCCTGCACAACGCTAAGTAAACACACCTGCTCTATCTATGATATTGAGCACTTTGGATTAACTTTTACCACTTACCAACTATCACACTGTACTATTACTATTATGGCTCCTGGGAAAAAAAAACAGAAGTTCTTTCTCCAAGACAACACTGTGTTTAAACACATCTGCTCTATCTAGGATGCTGAGCACTTTTCGATTGCTATATGCCACTTACCAAATGTAAAACTGTAATCTTACATTTATTGCTCCCTTTTAGAGTGCTACTGAAACCAGCCAAATAAAATTAAGGATGCCTCCAGAGCATTACTTAAATAACCCTTTCTGAGTTTCTCCTCTCCTTAGTCCGAAGTGAAGCTTAAGAAACGTTAAATAATTTTTTTAAAAAATGCCGAGCGGAAGGAATACTTTGAAATTACAGTGTTTTCTGTCAAAATTATGGCTGACCCCCTCCCCCTCTCCTGACGAAATCTGCCTGATAGCCACCTTAGGAGTGCATTTAGAGATTCGGGAATACTACCATTATCTGTCCCGGTTAATTTGACATAAGAATACACTTTTAGATTTTATCTGAATTCTCTAACCTTTTTTTCTATAGCGCACACACACATGTTTAGTTTTATATATATGAAGATATAAAAATATTTATTTATTGATAATAATTTTATATATATATATATATACATATATGAGACGGAATGTCTAGACTCAGAAGGTATAGTATACTACTAAAAATGTGTGGATCTTGTTATCTTGTATGTTTGTTTTTCTCCGTGCACACTGAATGGTGTCATAAAGGGATGACTTCAAAAAAATCGCAGCCCGAAGCCAGGAAAGAAATGCCCTACATTCTTTGTTATGATATCTTAACTCTGCAGTATTTTCAAAAGGTACATTTAGTTTATATAACAGCTTATCAAAGCAAAATGAACATTACAGCTAAGTGTTTTATCAAAATTACTTACCACTGCCATCATAAATCTTAGTGCCTATAAATAGTAATCCACTTGAGTTTGTAGTCAACTATCCATGTCCAAGTGAGTAATTAGAAAAAGAGTAGTACTTGTAGGAGAAATTATGTTCATGGCTTCTCAAGAACCTACTGTGAAAGCGTATCTTTTGATTAGTCTATTGTTTGGAAATTCAGCATAAATTTATGGTATAAATTCTAATGTATAGTATTTCAGTAATAGCGGCCATTTCTACTCCCTTATGACAAACTAGACACCAAATAAGCTTCATCTCAAATTTGGTGCAATTCTGTAGAGTAGTTTTAGGGCATATAAGTGACTACCATCCAGATTGAACATTTTTTGTTCGACCAACCTCCTGGTCAATTGTAGGCTCCAAAACTACTCGACAGAATTACACTAAATTTGACATGTAGCATCTTTGGTAAATGCTTATTTTTGGGTCTAAACTCCATATTATAAAACCAAAAATTCAACATTGCTACATTAACATGCTAAAAGTTTATTATGCTGCCACGAAAACAAATGTGGAAGCTGTACACTTGGCATCCTTCATTAACCCAACCACTAACCCTAAGTCCGTGGTGGCAATATGCAACCCTGTACAGATTAGTAGTTTGGTTAATGAAATGTATTTTTCTTTCTTGCTAAAAAAATATATTTCGTTTTATTTTTCAGAAGTGCACCAAATCTATTGATTATACATCTGGTATTCTTTAAAGTGTCAAATATATTTATAAATTAATGTGATTTTATTGAAATAGCTTTCGATATTATTTTAAATAATTGGATTATGATACCATGTTAAAATAAAGAGTAAGTGGATTTTACTTATGACAATTATTTAAATGGAGTTTATTTTGTTTATTGGTCTTGTAAACAATTGGGGTTTTTATGCTTTGTAATTGTTTTTTGCTCTCTTAATTTCTACGGACAAATCTCCAGTATACAAAACGTAAAAAAATAAATATATTCAGTCAATGTATGAAAAAATAAAGAAAAGATATAACAATCTTTATTGAAACCAGTTTCAAACATTAGCGAATGATTGAGTCACAAAGTTGGCAGGGCCACGAATTCACCGACTACAATCGTAATACCCGTGAACTAAGTCGAGATTTTCTGGTGATGTCATTGATAGTGGTTCTTACTCCAACTATCAATCAGGACCGGAAGTGAACTGTAACTTAACGCGCATGCTTCCATCTATAATCAGAGACTCAACTCCATAGGATTATTTATTCACTTGGAAATCATATTTAACTTGTTTCTGCTATTGTGACTTTATTCCCCTGCCAAGAACACGGCTACCCTTCTAAGGATTATTCATTCACTTGGAAATCATTATTAACTTGTTCCTTTTTTTCAAACGTATTTCCTTTTTAATGATGTCAAGCGTTAAAGAGAATTTTTTTAAATGCAACATGGCGTTCAAAGATTAAGACATTGTTTTATATTACGACGGCCGTTATTAAAGTTCGAATTTCAAGTTTTTAAAAATAATTTCGAGATAAAAAATACAATTTTAAACTAATTAATAAGTTTAACCCCTAAAAAAAACATGACTTTTTAAATTTATTACAATGTTTTCTATATTGTAAATAAACTTCGTTTTGCAAGAAAACAAACAAAACAAAACAAAAAACACACATTTTAATTTATTTCAATTAATTAATTATTTTGAATTATTGATATTATTAGATATGTGTAAATATTAGAAAACCGCGTCGTATTATTTCTGCAATGTTATTTAATTCGAGAATTTAATTTTTTTTCGAGTTATGATTTTATTAATACGGAATTTAGAGGCTTTTTTTCCGTAATATATGAGAACTATATTTTTTAAGATTTTTTGTATTGTTAACATCTACGATGCTTTATTGTCATGAAAAAAAATACATTCATGCGTTTTTTTAATGATATAACTTTAGTAAAGGTGTGTTTTGTTAAAAAAAAAGCAAGAAACATCATTTTTTTCGGAAATGAGAGCAACTCTTGTCAAATTATTCAGCTAAAACTAAAGATAATGAAATGTTCATATGAAGAATAAAACTCCCAAAGAAAAGGGATTTGTCTTCTTGTTGTGTTTATAAACCAAAAGATATTTCCATACACTGATACTAGTCTTTTCATTTTATTATTAAGTATTAATTTAATGTTTGCTGTCAACCTACGCAAATTAAACGAAATAAGACATTTGCACTAAGATTTCTAATAAAGTAATGGGTTAATTATATTCAGTGATCGTTAATTAATAAATACTGAAAATTTCATTAAATTTGGTTGATTTCCTGAATTTTGATGATTTTTTTTAAGTGAAGGGAGAGGTCAAAATGTCCATAGTTTGACTGTTCGACCGCTCTCGTTTGTAACTATATAGCATGACGTCATTTTTCAGTTAACAGGCCTTAGTTTACTATATTACGATGGCCGTGCTACAACCCCATACAGAGAGGTACCCCCTCGTTTATTAATTTATCTAAATTTATATAAACAATAGAAATGTTTCACATTTTCAAAACTTATTATAAACATAATTTCGTTTGTAAGTAATTCCTAGTTTATTTAGATGTAAATATATGAGAAATGTGTCTTGTTTATAAATATCAAGTGAATACACAACTGATGATTAAAATTCAGATCTTTTTACACTATAAAAATGAAATGATTTCAATAAGAAAATTGAACATTACCGATTTTTTTTTATATAGAGCCAATCGTTTGGTACAGTCAACAGAATTTACTTTTAACTTTATAGATTTAAAGAAAACATGAAAATTCTGTGGTTTAATTAGAAAAAAGTATCAATTTTACTTTTAGTTTAGACATGGAGTTGTTAGATATGCAGATATGCAAAGAGGCAGGTACAAATAGATTGGTGGCCGACGGGGGTAGATTACCTGTGATGCTTATTTGATTCATAGAAACTGTTGTACTATGTATTATAATTGAGATTTTGGTGCCTGCCTCTAACGAAAAATATATCAACTTCAAATTAGGTCTCACATAAAGAGTCAGAATTTAATATGAAAGTGAATGTAAATCAAAAATTGTAATGGAATATAAAAATGAATTTCTTTGATTTATTAAATTAAAATTATGTCAATGAATATTAATAACATAAAAAAATTATATCAATGAATATTAATAAAATAAAAAAATATGTCAATGAATATTAATAAAATAAAAAAATATGTCAATGAATATTAATAAAATAAAAAAGTATGTCAATGAATATTAATAAAATAAAAAAATATGTCAATGAATATTAATAAAATAAAAAAATATGTCAATGAATATTAATAAAATAAAAAAATATGTCAATGAATATTAATAAAATAAAAAAATATGTCAATGAATATTAATAAAATAAAAAAATAATTATGTCAATGAATATTAATAAAATTAAAATAATTATGTCAATGAATATTAATAAAATAAAAAAATAATATCAATGAATATTAATAAAATAAAAAAATATGTCAATGAATATTAATAAAATAAAAAAATATGTCAATGAATATTAATAAAATAAAAAATATGTCAATTAATATTAATAAAATAAAAAGATAATGTCAATGAATATTAATAAAATAAAAAGATAATGTCAATGAATATTAATAAAATAAAAAGATAATGTCAATGAATATTAATAAAATAAAAAGATAATGTCAATGAATATTAATAAAATAAAAAGATAATGTCAATGAATATTAATAAAATAAAAAAATAAATTTACATTTATCGATATGAAAAAAAATGCTAACACTTTGAAGAATATGTGTGCATATATATATTATGTGTTCTATACATAATGAATAGATGCGAAATTTTTTTCCAACTATCCTAATTACATTTAAAAAAATGAGCTTATGCTTATTTAATTCTATAATACATTTTATTTTGAAATACTGTATATATAGTAATCTGCAAACACCCATAAACAGCTTTAGGTCTTTCTAATTTGAATATTTATTTTTAAAACAGTTTCTAATAAATTAATATTCTGTAATATACATTCGTAATTCGGGTATACTATCTATACTGTTGTGATGATATCATCCCCCAAGCATTCTCATTCTTTTTATTTATTTATTTATTTTTTTTGGGGGGGGGGGGGTATGGTTCGTTCGTCATTATATCATCCTCTCAGTCATTACCTATTCCTTTGAGGAGTCATTGTTATAGTATACGTTCGTTCACCATGATATCATCTTCTCAACCTAGTATCTATCTCTCTCTCTCTCTCTCTCTCTCTCTCTATATATATATATATATATATATATATAAAATTTATGCACTATTACCGATATTATTATTATTATTATTATTATTAATAATATTACTGGGGTTTTTTCACTATTATTATCATAATTAATATTGTTTGTAGCAGTAGCAATGACAATATAACCATTTTTTATTATTATTAACAACATTATTGCTATAACCATAGTTATTGTCATCTGGTTTTTACTACTATTGTTATTATTAGTTTTAGGTAGCAATGGTAGTATTACCATTAGTGATGTTGCCATCATTTTTATTATTAGTATTATTATCATTATGATAATTGTTAAGATTATTATGGTTAACCATTGTTGTTATTATTATTACAGCTATCATTATTATTATTACCATTATTAATATTATTAGTATTATTGCAAACACTAATTTTATAATTATAATAATAATAGTAAATAATAATAGTAAATAATAATAATAATAAATAATAATAATAATAATAGTAAATAATAATAGTAGTAAATAATAATAGTAATAATAATAATAATAATAGTAATAATAATAGTAATAATAATAATAATAGTAATAATAATAATAGTAATAATAATAATAATAGTAATAATAATAATAGTAATAATAATAATAATAATAGTAATAATAATAATAATAGTAATAATAATAATAGTAATAATAATAATAATAATAGTAATAATAATAATAGTAATAATAATAGTAAATAATAATAATAATAGTAATAATAATAATAATAATAGTAAATATTAATAATAATAATAATAATAATAGTAAATAATAATAATAATAATAATTCTATGTGTACAAATGCAAATTACGTTGATGCGAGAAACATAACATGTGCATACGTTAAGTTGTCTCACAATTTTATTAATATAAAGAGACTCTGCTACGTTGTTAGGCCTTCTAAATTGAAGTATTATTACACCAATTGCCACTTGCTTTTATGTATATGCACTTATTATGCTTCGGCAGCAGAGTGGAGCCTCAGGATATGAACTTGATGACACCAACGTACATCCCTTCCCACCACCACCGACATCTCTCTGTTGTTCTCTTTCAGCTGAGTCGCCTTTGTTTGAATATGGACTGGTGGGGGTCGGGGCGTCTAAGTTGTTGTAACAGTGGCAGGAGTTTTATCATCTTCTATTGATTAATAAATACTTTGTTTTCTTTTGGTGGCAGGAGAGGAGGGGAGGTGTATCCATTTTTTTATGATAGACGAAAAAGAAATTGATGTTTTATTTAATTAATTTCCCCCTTTTTGAATCTTCTACAAGACAAAAGCTTGTCAGAAATATATGAAAAAAAATTGAAAAAACAAATATCTTCAGAACAAAAAAAGTCTATAATTCTAATTATTGTTTTTCTTTCTTTTTTCTTTATACTTTTTTCTTTCTTCTTTCTTTTTTTTTTTTCTTTTCTTTTTTCATTCAAATTACGGAAGAGTGCAATGGTTCAAATATTAAAGCGAATTCTTCTTTTTGGAGAATATTAATATTTCCAAATTAAACACCAGCTCCAATTTCTCTATCAAGAGTCATGCTGTTTGTTAACCAGTGAATATCATGCCAAAATCTACTAGATTTGTGCCAGTTGACACGGTTAAGATTCGGATAAAAATTGTTGTTTGGGATAAATACAATTTAGGCGCGCAGTGTGAATATAATTGTATTGGCGCGTGAAAGATAAAAAAATAACGCCCACGCAAATTCCAGCGTGGCCTTATATATTAAATCAACTCAAAACGAGCGGACGTAGTAGGGAGCACACCACGTGATATTTCTGTCCAATGGGATTTCTCCAAAGACATTTTTCTAAACTTTTCTCCTTAAGCTCGCTGGAGCCTATCCAAATAGTATTTAAGCACACACACAAACATCAAACTCTCTCTCTCAACTGACTCTTCATTCGGAGGTTACACGCGTCTTACTATCACTCTTCCATTTCACCTTTCGCGCGCTTCATACAATTACACAGGCGAACATTACCTATTGCCTCTCTTAACATTTTATAACACATGAGCATTTCAACAAAACAAAAGACATTCTCCTTTTTACTTACCCTGAAACTAAAGAAAGGACTTCTGAACTCATTACAAAAGGAAATATGTTATATTTGTTAATGGTTTATTTCAGTGAATAAACTTCCGTTGGTTTTGCATGTAAGCCTTCTTATTATTATTTTTATTTTTATTTGTGGAGGAAGTTATCACCAATAAAAGGAATGACGACCACCACAGATTCTAGAATTAAATACAGACAGGCATTAAAAACAAATTGTTTCAAAATAGGTTTCTTAAATATTAAATATTAATTAAAAATGCCTAAGTTTCTACCATGTGCGTTTTTGACAATATGGCATCCAAGATGGTCACTTAGTCCTTAAAAATGTTTATTTTGACTTTATATTTATCTTACACGAGGTTGCTCACTGGGTTTTAGTATTAAATAAAAGAATACCCATCCCAGGACGTTAAAATTAATTTATCAAACAACAGTTGTGCACCACTTTACCGAGATTATGTCTAGAATCCTTATTCCAATTTTGATCAAAATTCATAACACAATTTTGATTTTGGAAAATGTTTAAAATTTAAGGCTTGAACTTAAGAAATTGCAATTCAGAGAATTTTGCATTGGTCTCTAAAGACTATAGACCAAATTGAATGTAAAACTGAAATGTTTGAATTTTCAAATAGGAGGTTGCGTCCATATTATACCCCTAAAAATCCTGTTAAATACCCCAAAGAAACTGAAATTTAGGGAATATTTATTAATTGAAGCATGATACCTATTGTTAAAATTTCAAAAAAATCGGAGGTATCTGAATTTTCACAAAGAGATTCCATCCCTTTGCATAAAACTAAATTAAACTAAATGTCGCTCGCATTTGGACCCCTTACGTCTAGCATCTGTGCTCCAAAATTCATAATGATCGGTTGATCATTTTAGGAGTGAATCCTGTAAATACAAATATATAAACATATACACGTACCTTACTTTATTTAACTAGAGATATACACTTGCTAATATATTTAAAAGTGGATCACAATTTGACTACTGGAAAAGTATAATTTTTCAACATGGATGATTAATAAACAAGTGCAGTGAGATTATTTGGATTACTAATCTCATCTTGGATGTTATTCTCACAGCGTTTCGGACGATGTAACTTCCAACTTCTCCAGGTGCATCTTTTCGAACTCGGGGATCTATACGGAATTTCGAACATGAGGGTAGATTGTTCTCATTCAATCAGTCATGATAGTGTTAAGTAATTTTTATTTTATTCTTAGTATCACCTTTAGTGAGGATTGGACCTTCCATCACCAGAAGACTGTCACTAAGAACTGATTGTTACCCAACGACTTTATCCGTTGCGTCGCGGGTCCATGTGCAGTTAAGTTGTACAGATTAATCATTAACAGCACCTCATCTCAGAAATATCGTTGAAGAATATTATTATTTAAAAAATGTCAGTTTTTTAATTGTGTAAAATAACAACTTGTGTTTAATTAATCGTATGTAAAGAATCTTTTCAACAGGTATTTTGCTTTGGCATTAAATAACACCAAAAAAAAAGTTGATATGCCGTAAATCAAACCAAGTCCTTCATTAAGAACCATGTTGCCTTTTGTCCATGAACATTATATCAAAAAGCCAATAGTAAATGCTGGAAAGTAGATTTCTTTTTCCAGAATAGTTTCCCTCGTGTAGTAAGGAATGACGTATTAACCCATTGGTACCCAAATTTGTTTTCTTAAATTTATTACCAAAAAAATTTTTGTAAATACAATATTATATTTCAGCCAAATTACTTTCAAAGAGTTACTTAACCTTATTGGATACTTAGAGCATTCAGTTATCCACTCATAACATAAGGGCCATTTTGTGTGTGTGTCTGTGTGTCCGTCAGTCACAATTTTTTTAAACGTAAGAAATACATTTCGATATAGAAATATCTTAACTATTTTTAGAAATGGAAAATATTGCATTAATACGAAATAATAAATTCCCAACAAATAAAGCGGTTGCTATGATTCGAAACCAAAACCTTGAGATCTGAGTTATTTATATGTTCTTATAAATAGATCTAAAAACATTACTGTAACACAATAATTATAGCTTTGACGTGACGTCATAGATTTATGATCTACGTCACGTTTCAAAACATGAATTCAAACATAGGCGATAATAAAAATAAATAAATGACTGGTTGAACATTATCAATAGCGTTGGAAATACTTTTAATAGTCCAAAACAATTTATTTTTCTTTAACTACATATTGGCGCTAAAAAATATTTAATATATAACATATACTAAAATTTGGGCCCGTATATATATATATATATATATATATATTATTAAAACATTAAAACATTACGGCAGTTTCATCAGCCAATTTTCTTCTGAGATTAAGATTTTAATCCGGAAAATTGAAGGGATCAATACTAAAATAACCAGACAAAAATTGTCGGTTATTTTTAATAATACGTGTCTTAAGGAAAAAATGCTGCCTCGATATATATATATATATATATATATATATGAGACAAACTGTCTAGGCCCGGAGGGTCTAGTCTATATATATAAAAATCAATGTTTGTGCGTGTGATATTTGTTCCTTATAGACAGAAAGGTTAGAGAATATACATAAAATCTAAAAATGTATTCTTATGTAAAATTTACCGGGGAAGACCATGGAAGTGTTGCCTAAGGGAGCTATGAGGGCATAACCTTCTTAAAACCTCAAATATATCTTATTTTTATGAAATTTAAATCATGTATAAAATTCTTCAGGGAAAACAATGGAAGTGGTCCCGAGTTTCTATGTTACCCTCTATATACTGAATATCTATGTGCCCCACCTCTAAGTGACCCATGGTAACAGAACCCCCTTAAAACTTAAAAGACGTATATCCGATTTCAATGACATTCAAACCATATGTATAAGACACTAATTCAGAGAGTTTAATCGGTTATGTCCATTTGTTGTTCAGTCCCACTTACCCTTGTCTTTAATTTTAACCTTGAAAGTCGAGGAGATCGCTTCAGCTGCTGCTGTTTGTTTCTCCTTATTTACGAACGAGTACAACTGCATTTAGAAAAAGTAGTTATTATTTTTTAAACTTTTAGAAAGAGATTATTTCATTAATCTTATATATTTAAAAAAAATAGTTACTGTAAAGAAATAAACCTGTTTAAGCATGTAAAGAAAAAAAAAACAGATGATTAAAACAATAAAATGTTTTATTAATGTTGGACACTTTAAAAAATTTTTTTTTTTTAACATAATTCACCCCAAACAAGGCAGGACGCCACTGTAGACATAAGGAGCTACTGAGAAAAAAGGGAGAAGGTTTGGGGAGGTCAACCTAAATTGGGAGCTGCACAGCGAGATGTCTGTTTACATTAGTTTTAAATTTCTGCATGTCAGTACCGTCGGAGAAACAGGGGGCAGGTAGGGAGTTCCAGAGGTCAGCAGCACGAGGAAAGAAGCTATTGGAGTAGAAGGCTCTCCGGCATCTGGGGACCTCCACAGTGAATGGATGGGATTTAGCTGATTGTCTAGTTGGTCTAGTGAATTTACGTCGAGGGGGCACCAGAGTAGCCAGTTCATCGGAGCATAATCCATTGAAGTATTTGTAAAACAAGCACAAGGATGCTACATTGCGGCGATGGGACAGGAGTTGTAGCTTGGTTGACAGTGAGGGACGTATTAAGTTGGCAACTCTTTTTTGGACCTTGTCAAGGAGAGAGACTAGTAGATGATGCACCAGCCCAGATGTGACAACAATACTCCATGCATGGGCGGATGGTGGCTTTGTAGAGATACAGGATAATGTCAGGTGTGAGGAGTTTACTAGCACTATAGAGGTAGCCCACCTTCTTTGCTGCAGCCTTGACAATGTCGTCAATGTATTTGTTCTAATTCATGTTATCTGTGAAGGTTAGACTGAGGAGTTTGAATGTTGAACTCTCAGGTAGGGTGTTATTTGCCATGACAATCAGTGGTTGGAGAGGTTTTTTGTAGTTATTGAAAGAAAGGAGCTTTGTCTTTACGGCAGTAAAAGTTACCAACCACTACATCTTGGAGGTAATTTTTTAAGGATTCAGCCATTGCCTCGGATATGATCGTGTCTGTTTTGCCAACATGACGAGAGTAAAGCATGGTGTCGTCAGTAAATAAACCAATCTCAGACTCTGTCATCAAGAAGATCGTTTATAAAGATCAGGAACAATAAAGCTCCAAGGATAGATCCCTGGGGTACACCAGCATTTATGTCATGTTGCTTAAAAAAACAAACACTTTCAGGCAACGTTTTCATCAAAAGATTATGGTAGACAGCTGTTGTCTGCTTCATTATTTTAATGAATTAAATTAATTTTTAAGGTGTTCATGATGAATTTGATAAATTTTTATATTCTTTCATTTCAGAACTATTGGAAGTATTTAATAGTGGTAAAGTGAAACGGATAGTTGTTGCTATGTACTATTGGTGAGTTTGTGAGCTGGAGACCATGGATAACTGAAAAGCACGTGGATATTGGAAGAAAATGACCTTCATACTCATGATTTGTGCTGGATTAAAAAAATTTGAAAATCTTAGCAGCAGCTAATTGCTCCTTAAATATGTTGAATATCTTGAGATGTGAGCTGGAGAATTGCAGTGAGATGCGAAAGCAATAGCTAGCAGAAAGGATCATAGCAGATTCTTTTAGTGTCTGTCTGCACGATGAAATTTGTTGAAGCTGCAAAAAAATGTACAAGATCCAGGCAAGGCAACACAGCCCTTGGCGAAGGAGAATGGTGTCAGAGTGGCTACAATGAAAAATGCGTTGAACAAAGATTTCCACTACTTTTCACACAAGTCACAGGAGCAAACTACTCATCGCCAAGACTCAAAAGAACCCGATTACAAAAACTAGGAAACTCCTCCACCAGGTCAAACACCCAGTCGAGCTGGTTATGCTCTCGTTCTTCTTGGACTAGTTGCACAACATGTAGAACAACAGGTGGCCAGCCTATAGTCCGCACAAAGTCCCATGCGTCGTGCAGGTCAAGTTTCCTCAAACTGTGATGACCTTTGTGTGTGTTTTCAGCGAAGGCAATGTCATGCTACCCCACATGTTCGAAAAGGGACCCAGAAACAATTCAGATGGCTATATTCAGTTGCTGTCCACTTTTGTCAAGCGCTGAGTGGAGAGTGTGGCTGCAGGAAAACCATACGTGTGGCAGCAGAACTCCCCTCCGTGGCACACCTCCAGGAACACTCCAAATTGGCTGTCTGAGAACTTCCACGACTTGTCCTAATATCTGTCCCTCCAACTCACCTGATTGCAACTCCATGGACACCAACCTTACTACCTGTAACACCAATGACAAACTTATTGCCAGGCATCTTTCGAAAGACACGGTGACGGCTCCAAGTCCAGGCCTTACCTGCAGGCTATAGTTGAGATAGAGGGTGGCTCTTTCGAGTGAGCTGTATTCGACAAACGATCCTCTAAGAAATGCACTTTGAATTTTGAGAATACATCAATTATTGGCCAATATATGACTTTCTTTCCTTTTCAAAAAGTGTCAAATTTATCCCAAACACCTTGTAAGCATGCTATATATTATTTAGCAGTACTATGCTTTCAAGGTGTAGAATGATTTGTCAAATGCATAAGGTTACTTAGCTATAATTGGCAGAGTTTGATCCCAGCTTCACCTATTCCTATATACGAATCTAGATGTTTTATTGGTTGAGTTTTATCATGTGATGTAGATAGTAGGGATTTGAAGTGATATAAACAGTTTCAGTTATGAATTTAGAAGAGTAAAGTCCGGATTAACAGAGCTGCTTAGACCTGATAGTGCACCTATGCAACTCATACATATACTGAAATCGATACTGTGAAGGCCACCTACTCCAGGGTCAGGTCCCGGCTGGAAGCCGTTGTGGAGACTCAGGGCTCCCTTGAGCCGTATTCGACAAACGATCCTCTAAGAGATGCACTTTGAATTTTGAGAATACATCAATTATTGGCCAACATTCAGAAATTTAAATGCAATGTGAACAACTCCCCACTTACGTTGCCCCCTATAAATCTGCCCCTTAATCACAGTAACCTCTTACGTCTCAGTAGCAATACGCCTTTTTTAGGATGAATAAAAGATAGTATGTTTTTTCTTTTCTTTTCAAAAAAGGATCAAATTTCTCTCTAACACACTGTATTTAAGGACCCCCCTCCTCCTCCCAATAAAACGAAAAAAACAACACCCTGTATATTTACTAAAGTATGTATATAAATATACAGGGTGTTGTTTTTTTAAATACACTGTGTTAGAGAGAAATCTGATACTTTTTGGAAAGATAAGAAAAAAACATTCTATCTTTTACTTGGATTTTATTTCTTATCTTGTTTGCTTGTTTGTTTGTTCCCATGCAAACTTGATGACGTCATAAATGAATAATGTCATCCATCAAAACAGATGCGTGATGACCGTGCATAGTGGATGATACCACCAAATGATTACATCATCCATTAAATCAGAAAGAGAGGATGGGGGAGGGGTATCCTTTATGACATTTCATGTAAACAACCCGTAACCTATTAAACGAATCATCTAAGCCCCTGGAGGGTCAAGTATACTACTAAAATTCTGATAAATGAAAGGATAAAATAATCCGACGGTATGAATTAAAAAGGAACAACGGAAGACCTAAGACTTAATGTTTCATCCAACTGTAGCGTGGGCTTTTTCAAGAGCGAAAAAATGCTAAAAGTGGCAAAGAACAACAACGTTCTTTGCCACTTTTAGCATTTTTTCGCTCTTGAAAAAGCCCACGCAACAGTTGGGTGAAACGTTAAGTCTTAGGTCTTCTACTAAAACTGTATATTTACTTGCTTGCTTCCGTCCATCAAGATGCCACATGATGATGTCACAAATAGAAGAGAGAGAAAGGAGCAAGAGAAAGAAAGAGGAAGATATAGCAGATACTTTATAGATAAACTAAACAACCCAATGGTTTATGAGTTGTCTAGTTTTAATACTAAAATTCTGATAATCTTGCTTGTTTGTTTGCACATCGATTGTTTGAGCTGGTTGAAAGAAAGGGCGAATGAGACGAAGTAGGGGGAGAATGAAGTGATGAGAGGAGGGAAAGTAACATCAGTGTGAGAGGGTACATAACTAACTAAATAAATGGCATAAAGAAGAAAAGGAAAAGGAGAGATATATATTGTTCATGTTGAACTATGTAATGTATACAATAGTATATAATGTACCAACGTTGACCCAACGGGGCACGGGTCATCTAGTTACTTTTACATTTTACAAATGACATTTTCAAGCTTGTACCGATCGGCACGTCAATCATACTTAACGTCGCCACATGAAACATATTGTGCTACTTTTTTTTACAAATTCTATTCATCATTTTGTAGGTGTGGTTGCGAAATGCTAACTATTGGCCACAACTTGAATTAAAGGCTTGTGAAATGGTGAAATATATTAAAGAAATTCAG
The DNA here is from genome assembly GCA_963556195.1 of Sepiola atlantica. NCBI lineage: Eukaryota > Metazoa > Mollusca > Cephalopoda > Sepiida > Sepiolidae > Sepiola > Sepiola atlantica. The sequence goes on along the minus strand of OY744537.1, from coordinate 72,173,966 downwards.
AAAGATTGAAGCAATTTGGATTATTCGGACTACTATTCTCATCTTGGTTGTTGTTTTCACAGCATTTTGGCCGATTTTGTTTGAAACTTGGGAATCTGAACAGAATTTCGAATTGAAAAAATTATTAATTTCTTCTTTTTTTAATTTTTTTTATTGCAACTGAAGCGGAAAAGGGGCTACTGTAATAGAAGCCAGATTTATAGGGGGCAACCTGAGTGGGGAGTTGGACAGCAAGGTGTTTGTTCATATTATATTTACATTTCTGCATGTTGATACGGTCGGGGAAACAGGGAGCAGGGAGAGAATTCCAAGACAAGATCTCCGAGGAAAGAAGCTATTAGAGTAGAAAATCTTCCGACATCTAGGGACCTCTACAATGAAGGGGTGAGATTTTGCTGCTAGTTGGGTGGGTTGGAGGTGTTTACGCTGAGGGGGCGGGCCGTATTCTATCGGAGCACATTCCGTGGAAGTTTCGTTCAGTCAGCCATGACCATGTAAAAGTGTTAAGTAATTTTTTTATTTTATTCTTAGTATCGTCTGTAGCGAGGATTGAACCGTTAACCTCTAGAAGACTGCCATTTACATCGGCTAAAACGTTGTGAAAATAACAATCAAGATGAGAATAGTAGTCTGGAATATCTAAATAATACGAATTATCAATCTTCATCTCAAAAATTCCGAAACAGATTTAAGCAAGTTTTAATTAGAAGAAAATGTATGAATATTTTTTTAAAGTACAATAATATCGAAAGTTTAGCAACTTAGCAAAACAGAAAACATATTCTCAACAAAAAATACTGAGTTAGAAATATTTCTTCACTTTTTTTCTATTCAAAGAATTATGTCATTGTTTGTCATGCACCAGAAATCAAAGGAAATAAACTAAAATATGGCGAGCTGTGACAACAAGTGACTCCCTCAAGTGATCCAGCAGACACAGAGAGAGAGAGAGAGAGAGAGAGAGAGAGAGAGAGAACGCATCTCACCCATGGGGGCATTTGTGAATGCCAATGCCAAGCCATCAACTTTTAAATGTCATGTGATTCCTACTCACAATGTAACACTAACAGAAGCGTTTCAAACAAAAGTACGAAACTCCAACTACCCCCACACACCCACCCACTCAGTTATAATCAAAATAACAATTTATCTTCAATGAGTCATTACAATGCGTTGTTTAGAATAGGTATTTTGTGATTTGGAATTAAATAACTCGAAAGGGTTGATATGTCGTAAAATAGATAAGCTAAATCAACATTTCTGTACAAATAATACCATCAATCTAGAATTAAATGCAGAAAAAAAATGCGTATTTTTTGTTTTGTTTTTATAGAATAGTTCCTTAATGTAGAAAGAAGGAAGAGAGATCATATTAAAAGTTCTCAAGTTTTTTTTTATCATTATTATTATTATGATTAAATGCGCTTCAAGATATGCATATACTAGCAGACATGTGTTCGGGCGTTGCCCGGGAAGGAAGAGTAATCCATAAAACTCCTGACACCAACCTTGGACTATTGAATGATTTGCTCTTTACGGTTATGTTATATTTCAAGGTCTTGGTTACAAAAGGCGGCCATTTTTCTGATAAAATTCCTATTTCTTCCCATCTCACTATATACTTGTCATGTTGATTTTATGAGTTTGCATATACTTTGTATTTTCAGAAAAGTGTAGGGTTGTATAGCATTTGAGGTTTAGAAAACCTTTTTTTCGCACATGAAAGGTAAAAAAACACCCAAAAATTGCCATATTTCCACAACAAAATGAAGTTTCCTTCCTTAGGTAAAGCTAATTTCTGTGCCTGTGGGGGTCAGTTGTGGTTTATTTTGTGCTTTGACTCAATCTATATACATTGACTGTTACAAAAAAACACAAGTTGAGGAAAGAAATTGTTTTGCCAAATATTTGTGACCAGCTTTTTCAAAAAATTGTCACAACAAAAAAATGTGATATTTTTACAATTTGTCATGAAAGAAAGGTTCAGAGCTTCTACATTTTCTCATTGTTGGTCAAGAACCTCTGTTTATATGTTTTTTTATATGCTGGATGTATTGACTACGCAGGAATAAAAAAAATTAAGACCATCGAGACAGTCTGTCGGGATATATTTGACATTATGCCAGTCTGATTGGATTTTCTGATAAAAATAGGGAACTCGTTAAAAAACACAACACTTTTTTTTCAAGGCCAAAAGAAAAATTCTGTCACATAGAAAAGTTGCCTGACAACATTTAGAATAGTTTGTATGAATTACTTTTTGGATTTAGGTCTTCAAAAAAAAGTGTTGTTTTTTTTTAATGGATTTTCTTTCAGGCCTCATCTTCGACAACAACATCTAAACAAATGCTCATAAAGTACAACATGGCCTTATCAGATCTGCATGATGACTGATTCTTGTTTGCGACTTCTTGGTGGTTCTGTCAGTTATTTGTTTAATGATTTCAACATTGGTTTTGATCACATTGACATGACTTTTCAATTTGATTACCTTTTGAACCAGTTTTGTGGAGTTCTGATTCTTGTTTTTTGCGGATTTTGCAGGGCAAAAACACCTCCTTTGGTCCTAACTGATTGGATGCATATGATAAGACTGTTTTTGTAGTGTGCTGATAACTTAAGCTGGCAAAATGTTGCATGGTTTGTGATAAATATCATTTTCCCAAAACCCAAATTTTTAGGGAAAAAATTCTAATTACCTCCAGAAAATGGTAAATTTGCCCAGTTTGACAATTTTGTTTTGCCTTAAAAATAGAATTTCTGAAATCCTCATTAAATTTTGAACATTTTACATGTATATATAAAAATAAAATTCAAAAGTGAAAATTTTGCTTAAATGGCCGCTTTTTGTAACCAAGATCTTGAAATGTAACTTATACAGTGAGAACGCAGACCCCACAATTTTAATGTAAAGCAGCAAGCAGAAAAGTATAAAACAAACTTTAAGTATAAAATTAGTAATTGCTGTGCAGTTGTGTAAAAGAAGTAATGGTGGTTTTTAAATCCAAACCAAGAAATTCCTGTGGGTGTATCCCCCCCCCCCCTACTGTTCTCCCCGAACGTTTGATGCATATTTTGTTTGTTTTCATAGCTTGATTTATTTTTGTCTCGGCCATCGAAAGAAAACCTATTATTATTGTTATTCACAAAACCTTTTATTCCTCTCATGAATTTGTATTCTCTATATTAAACGAAATAGACTAAATAGAATAAACTGTTTCAAATCGGTTAATTAATAAGTTAAAATATTTTTAACGTATTACGAAATGCTGGAAGTTAATCGGTTTTCTGTAAGTATAAGTGCGAAAGAAAATAGCTTTCTTGTTCGCATCATTATGAATATCATTATGAATATCATTATGAATATGATCATTATGAATGACCATTACTATTTTTATGGTATTATTTCAATGAATTATTACTTTGATTATCATCAGTAATATTCGTATTATTGGAAATGTTATCTTTTGTAATATTGGTTTTAGTAGAATTATCAATTTTATTTATCATTATTAAAAAAAAAAAGGTCCAAAAAAGAGTCGCCAACCTAATAGGTCCCTCACTGTCAACCAAGCTCCAGTCCCTGTCCCATCGCTGCAATGTAGCATCCTTGTGCTTGTTTTACAAATACTTCAATGGATTATGCTCCAATGAACTGGCTACTCTGGTGCCCCCTCGACGTAAATTCACTAGACCAACTCGACAATCAACTAAATCCCATCCATTCACTGTGGAGGTCCCCAGATGCCGGAGAGCTTTCTACTCAAATAGCGTCTTTCCTCATGCTGCTGACCTCTGGAACTCCTTCCTTGCCCCCTGTTTCCCCGACAGTACTGACATGCAGAAATTTAAAATTAATGTAAACAGACATCTTGCTGTGCAGCTCCCAATTTAGGTTGACCCCCCCCCCCCAACCTTCTCCCCTTTTCTTTCTTCTCAGTAGCCCCTTACGTCTACACTGGTGGCCTGCCTTGTTTGGGGTGAACTACGTTAAAAAAAAAAAAAAATTTTTAATTGGAAAACTGACGAAGTTGTTATTGGCACCCGTATGAGTTGAAATAGTTTTGGATAGTGACTTCTATTTATCTTCCTCCCACAAGGTAAGATGTGACACAAGGTCGGGAAGTGGGAAAGAACCAGCGCTCGAGAATTTGAGCACTCTGGCTGTTTAAAAATTGCCTGGGCAGCCCCGTCGACATTCCCCGGTAGGGGCGCCTCAGACAGTAAGCAATAAACTTACTCCTCCCCAAAGAGGGGAGGCAAAGCCTGGGAGGGTGCACCTCCTAGAACTGCACAGGACCAACAACCAATAGACCAACGTAAATCTAGACCCGAAGGCCCGGACGATACCGTGACTAAGTGGAAGGAAATAGTTATTATCTTAATAATTGCAAAGATTAACCTTCAGCATAACCTTCACAAAGTAGAATGCTGTTCATGATGTTCGTATTCTGAAAAATGATCCATAATCCCTACATGTCGAAAGACAACTTATTAGAAATGGCTGAAATACTGTGAAGAGCATCAGAGCCAAATAAACACTCAACAGTTTGGAACTGAGTAGGACCTTCGAAAAAAAAAAAACCCCTAAAAATCAACTAGCCTTCTTTTGTTACATAGTCATTTCATATAAATTACTTATCAAATTAAATCCATATTGTTGGCCGACGGCACCATGCGTGCATGTATTGTTGTCTCCTCCCAGGACCAAGTATATTCTCATTAACTGAAATAAAAGACCACTGACAAACATCTTACATTAATTATCATACAAATAATGAAAACAACACGTTCTTAGAAGATTTATTCAACCAAATGATCGTCCCCTGGCTGAAAGGTCAAAGGAGGTAGAGAGATAGAAAGAAAGAGAATGTTAATTATATGTTAAGCACATCACTATATTATCATTTCATTAGACCATTTTTATATGTGTGTTCTAAGTTCAGTCGCTTCTTCCAAACTGACAAGAGTTACGCTTGCCATTCTCTCTGCTGTCATGTCTGACGTTATATTCAGCTAAATATTATTGACTTCCTTTACACACGATGTTAGCTTATACAGGCAGGATCAACCGTTTGAAATCCGCTGAGCTTTTGTTTTACAGCACATCTGGCCTAATTGTCAGTAGATATATTAGCTAATATATCTACTACCAGCGAACGTATCCACCTCCATATTTAACACCTTGACATATTGATCACTCGCATAGAGACTGATTTCAAGACAGCAGTATATCACAAGTGAACTTTCATTATTGGTGCCGCAAATTATTTTAAAGGAAATATGCTTGGAAATTAGTTAAAAACAATTTATTTTGGTTTACTTACTCATTTGTGACCTATTTGCATAAAAAAATGTTCAATATAAATATAAAGTTACCATAAATATTGATTCTGAGCAGAGTAACCATTTTGTTTTTGTTCACGTTATGGACCTTACTTCCTCTGACTAAAGATGGCTACTTTCCTCAGAATCGGTATTTATGGTAAATTTAAAGGCTTATAACGTATACTAAATTGTTTTAACTAATTTCTCAACTGTATTTTCTTTAAAATAATTTATGTTGCCAATAGTAATGACAACCTTAACCCTTAAATGCTTTTTGTTTCAAATATGATACATTCCAACAAAATGCCTATTTAATATAATATTCAACGAAAATATGTCAAACTGCAACTTGTTTCACATCTGCAACGAGCCTGCTGGCAAGTGTGAGTAGGATTAGTATGATGTTGCATCAACACACCCGCTAAATAGGTAATTAGTATCTTCGATGGCATGGGCGAGTGTCATCTGCCTAATTCAAGAGCCTAAACTTTTAAACCATTATAATGGTAAGTAAAAATTATTTTATGATTCCCTAGTGTCTTATGATTATTTAGATGTATATATTTTAGTGTTTTGTTATACATGTAAAATGTTATGCCATTTGTTGCACATTTACAACATCATTTATTTTTGTTCAATAAATTTTTTTTTTCAAAAATCATTTCTACTACTTTATATTACCCCATTGAAACGTTTTTCACTTGATAATTTTTTTTAAAAACCAATATAAAAAATAATAAAGCATTTAAGGGTTTATTTAAATTCACACTACACTACTAGAGGGATCAACAGATGCAGAAAACATCATGAAGCAGGGGGTCCATGTGGATCCAGGTTGGGAATCTTACAGTATTTAATTCAACTCAATTTAAATTTCATCTTAAAAATATTATTTAAAATTGTTTTAAGCTTTATTTCTAGGTTATATTTATTTTTAAAAAAATAACCAAGAGGCAGCATACCTCCATAAGTCTTTTAAAAATGTACACACTCTTTTTTTATTTGTTTTTAAAAAAAAGTTTATTTTGTATAATTTGGATTATTCGGACTACTGTTCTCATCTTGAGTGTTATTCTCACAACGTTTCAACCGCTGTAATCTCTGGCCTTCTTCAGATGTATTTTTTCAAACTCGGGAATATTTCTGTCAAACTCGGGAATCTGGACGGAATTTCGAACGGAACCCTTTATTTTATCCATGGAGATAGCATGCTCTCATTCTGTCAGCTACGACTGGGAAAAGTCTTCAGTAATTCGCAGTTCTTCGTATCGCCGGCACCGAGGATTGAACCTTCAAATGACTATCACTTAGAACTGAATTTTACTTAGTACAATATCCACTTCACCACGGGTCCTTGTGGAATAATCCAAATTATGCAAATTATCAATCCTCATCTAAAAAATTCATAAACATAATTCTTTTTTGTTTTGTGTTTTCACTCTTTATTTTTATTTCACTTATTTTTTCTTTTTTTAATATTAAAGACTTTATCTGCCCATTCTTTGAACTTTTCCAATTATAATTATTATTTTAACAAAGCTGGGAATTATTTTTACTAATTATTCTAAAAAAAAACTAGTTTATTTTTTTAATTTATAAGCCTTTTTTTATTTTACATTATCATATTTTCATTTCCATTTTAAACGGTTGAAATTCTAGGCGTTTCGAAAAGACATGTCATCACTTCATGAAATCCAAAGCATTTTTTATTGCTAACTCAGAGGGAGATTCAGTTACTCTTTGAATACATTGGCTCATAGTAGTAATAGACTCTATCAGATAACCTAGCCGTTATCCCCCACCTTCTGCTTTCAAAGTGACCAACTCAAATAACAAAGACCTCATCTGTACTACCAAAATGGAGAGAAATGATACCGCTGTCATGGTTGATTAAATAACAAATCCTTTTGAATGAGACAAAAACTCTATTTTTTAAAAAAACAAGCATATGTTTATCCTACTCTCTGTATCGAAGTAAAAAGATAAGAGTATATATTTTTTTTATTGACAAACTATTTCAGAATTGGATAAACGTTATTCGACATTTCTTATTTTGGGGTGTTCCAGCTAAATTTGATCCACTCATGGAGGGTCACAGTCTCAGATTTTTTTTTATTTTTTATTTTTTATTTTTTATTTTTATTTTAATTTTTTTTTCTTTTTCTTTTTTTTCCCCCCAATCATTAATATTTATCAAAATGAGAATTTGCTAAAGATTTCAGCGCATTAACTCAAGTGAGTCAGTTTTTATGGAATTTTGAATTTTTTGGATTTTTTCAAGAATTTGAAACCATTTTAACTAGCTCAGAAATGCAATATATTAAGAACTTGAAGATTGGTACATTGAATCGTCTAAAAAAGTTGAACAAATTTTATGAAGAAAACATTTCTAAAAATTTTCCAAAAGATTTTCAGAGGGTCCGCAAAATGGGAGCAAACCCCGCTGGAAACGCACTTTGAGCGCTTTCTGACACAGGAAATAAGCCAAAAAAAGCTAAATTTAAGACTTTTTGTCAATTGTCCCCAAAACTAGACTTGGAGTACTACATATTAAAGGAATTTGAGGAGTTTTTACTTTTCAAAGTCAAAATTTATTATCCCCTGAAAAATGGGCATGGCTGCACGGTCACGTACTTCGGAGTGCAAGAACCTCATGTAGGACCACTTTTTTTGTAATTCTTTTTTTTTTTGCTAAATTATAGTTCAAAGGTTATATTAACATAAAAAAATACATTAAATTCTTACAAATGGTCCAGTAGGTGACCGCACGCCCACGCTCATTTTCGATAAAGAAAGTAGAAATCAATTCGCTTGAGCGATGGTGTGTATATACATATGTGTGTGTGTGTGTGAGAGAGAGAGAGAGCAAACAGTCACCCTCTACTCTCTCTATGAACTCTTCTTGCTTATGTCTCATCTGTATATCTTTCTTTCCTTTTTTTATTAAATAACTTTAATTACTGCTAATATCGGCAAAACTACTGCATATCAATAGGAAACATAGGACAATAAAATTACAAGTTAATAACATCAAACATTAATTTATTATGAACTGTTTAAAAAATAGTTATGAAAATTAGGCATTCAAATAGCTGTCTTTGGGCCTTTCGTATGTAC
>OY744537.1:72158021-72160521 GCA_963556195.1 Sepiola atlantica | reverse complement strand
CCCCTAAAAAACTCCCTTAACCCTAACACTAAGTCCGAATGGCAACCCCCATCCAAAACAAAACCCCTTCCTTAACCTTATCACTAACGCTAAGTCCGAGTAGGAAGCCCTAATCCTACAAAAAAGCCCATTAAAACTACACATAATCATCTAAAAAAAAAAAAAAGCAGACGCCCATAAAAAAAACGCACAGGATTTATTTGCCATAGAAAAACATTGATTAATGCCCTAAAACGCTAGAATCGCCCGGAAATGGTGAATTATTCTACATTAAATATATGTGAAACTAATCCCCCACTCGAAATTCTAAATGAATTGTTTTTTTTCTTTCTGCTAAGTTTTCAGGGTGTTCACACTTAATTGCCCCTAGTCCTACCACTAACCTGAAGTTTAAGTGGTAAGCCCCCGATCCTCCCACAAAGACCCTCATAATCGTCAAAAAAAAAAAGAAAAAAAAACAAAAAAACAAGAAAAACGCACAAGATTTATCTCCCATAGAAAAAATAATTAACTGTCCTTAAACGCTAGAATGGCCTTGAAATGGGGGATTATTTTATGTGAAACTGATCCCCACTTTAAATTCTAAAATAATTGTATTTGTTTCTTTCTTTCTGCCAAGTTTTTCAGGGTGTTAACATGTAATTACCTAAATAAAAAAAGTAGAATCTCATATTTTGGGGAGGTAAGGGGGTGAGTTAGCAGAAGGTGTAAATCTACAATAATGCTAAAGAAATCTTGCAATATATTCATTTTTAAACAGTCCTAGTATTAGATTTTAGTTTCTTGTACATAAAATGTATTACAATTCAACTTTGAGTTTTCTAACTTCTTTCTTTTAATGGATACATGGTATTTTTAAAGTATTGCAGCATATTTATGTGCACTTAGTGCAGATTACTTGGAAACCATTAATTTCTGGAGATTTCCAGTGGTACATTCTGATTCCTTGTACAAAAATACATTTATATGGTAAATTTCATTGCTTAATCTTGTATTTTAACAAAGATATAACATTTTTACTGAAAAATTAGTGTAAAAAATGTGACGAAACGCATATGGTCTTAAAGAAGGAAAAATATCCAATTGTGCGAGGCACAAAAATAGTCATAACTTCCTTATTTTTAGTCAGAATTAAAAAATTTAAAAATATTCTTTCTTAGATCATCAAGCTCTTTCTATATATGCCATTATTGAGATATTTTAAGCAATTTAAATTTTTTCATGTGTATTGCTACTTGTAGGAAGAAATCTTTGTTTACAATTTGTTTATCATTAACATTTTGAATTTTCAAATGAAAAAAGAGAAATACGACAGACAACATGACATCGTATTTTTAGCATAAACTATTTTCAAATGAAAAAGAAAAAATCAAACGCGTTCCGTATGATGTCTAAAATCTATTTGATTCAACTCAAAATTGTAAAATAATTATTTGTTTGTTTCAGAGTTATCTAAATAAAATAAGTTATTAAAATGAAATTAAAAAAATTACTTGTAAAAATAAATAAACGAAAAGTAGTGAGCGAGTATAAACATTTAAAAAGAAAAAAAGTAGTTGCCAATGCTAGTATCACTTTATTCGGATTTTTAAAATTATTTTAAACATTAGGCATTTCATTGTTTACTTTTGAAAAGCCACTTCATACATAAATTGTCATTTCTAGAGACTATCTCTCAACTATACCGTTTTCTCTCCCAAAAATGGGTTATTCAAAAAGTAGACTATGCAACGATTTATATTTTACTAAGTTGTTAATATGGTATTTATTTAGAGTTGACAATTTATTCGAAAGTTTAATTATTAAACTTTAATCCAAGTCATGAATTCTATGACTAAAATTACCTTAAAGCTTAAAAAATGACTTTAGGTGAATTAATAATCTCTACTTTTTTTTAACCATCCTTCCTTTTCCCTTGGCGCGGTTTTCGGGTCTACTACTAGTCTTTTACGCATGTCTATAAAGTTTTATTACCCTGTCTTAAAAACAAATATTAACCCCAACACGCACCAGTTGACAGAACTTCGAGCACACAAAATGACAGACATCCCAACAGTCAACACCAGCAATTCGAGAAGTATATGGTGTGTTTATTTTACGCGACAAGACACAACGTCTTGCAAACATTTTCACCTATTAAAAAATTAAAATTTTTATCTGTCAAATAATTTTGACAATATTTCATTTTCATCATCATTTTTGCTTAATTTTATTTGTAAAATTATTTTGTTTGTTTAAATAAATTTTCGTTTTTTAATTTCTTGCATTTCTTAGTTATATTTTAGCTTCTGATGGGTTAAAGAATTAGATAGAATGTATATTCGAACTCAGTTTTATTCTTCAGAAATCTTTCATGAATCTTTGGTCACTGTTTTAACGAGTTAACTGTTGAAAAGGTATCAGAACTTTGATTACAACAGTCAACACCTTAAAACTTATATGATTCATATCATGGAGAATGATTCAGTCACAAAATTATCGAAACAGTGGCATAATTCAA
>OY744537.1:72135783-72157821 GCA_963556195.1 Sepiola atlantica | reverse complement strand
TCAAGTAACATAGTACTGAACATATAGGAAGCAACATGCGCCAGCAAATGTTGTTTAAAAGTATCGCATCTTGATTGAACAAGATCTAAAATTGCAGCTTTTTCAGCGAATCAGAAGCGCCGAAATATTCACCTCAGTATGTTGCAATATTTTGCACGTAATATTAAAAACCATAACACACAGATTTCTGTCTCTGTCTCTTTTTCAGTTTCTTTCAAACTTGATACATGTAAGTATGCCCCTAAAAACCTAGACTCAACCCCTGGTCCACACAATAAAGACACATTTACAAACTACTGTATGCACAAGTTCGTGCATATACTCTCACACTGACTATACAAAGGCAAGCATACATATACACACTGCCTACGAATCTACTGAACTTACACACTGTTACACGCATGTTCACACTGTCACAGCAGAATAAACATGTCTACTGAACTTCTCATATGAACTAAATTATGCTTGTTTTCACTTGGAACGTTGTAAGACATTCTTAACTCTCAGTCATTACTAACTCTTTTTTATTTTTTATTGTACCAACAAGTTGTCGATAAAAAATAATATATATTTGTATGTATAGACTTTGTTATTCTTTCTTTTGATATTGCATTTCCATCTGCAGGTCTGATAGATGACATGGAAGTAAATGCCAATATAAAACGTTTTTAGTTTCTTATTTATAGAAATGCAATTTCATATGGACAAATTGAACGGAATTTTCATCCTTAATGTCCATTTTTGTTTATATATAGCATCTAAAAGAACATCTGTTCCAGGACGGGTAAAATGAATTCCCTAAACAGAACAGTTTTGCACCACTTTTATGTCTCCTTACAAAAAATCAAATCAAAATATAAAGATACTAAACCTTATGCATGAAATGCATTACATGATTTTGATTCTAGAAAATGTCTAAAATTTAAGTTTAAAGCAGAAATTTAACATCAGGGAATTTTGATTAATTGGTGTCTAATGTCCATGGACGGCGGCACAGGGGACTCAAGCCCCCCCCCCCCCACTTTACGGTCATCAATAATGAAGTTACATATGCATCTGTTTAATCGGCCAGCCCCCCCCCACACACACACACTTTTATAACTGTCCCGCCGGTCCTGAATTGTCGATTAAATTCAATCCAAATCTGATATATTTGTATTTTTAAATGGGATGGTGTACTCATACTATGCTCACATGAAAAAAATCCTTTAAAATACAAAGAAACTGAAATTTGGGGAATATTTAGTAATTAATACCTAATATTATGGTTAAAATTTCACAAAAATTAGAGATGTACGAATATTCACGAAGGGCTTATATACCCTTTTTACCCCCTTTGCATAAGTAAGTAAATTCAACTTAATATAACCCACATTACAAAACCTTATGCCTAGAAGTTGTGTTCCATAATTCATAATGATCGGTTAATTAGTTTAGAATTAAATTCTGTACATAGAAATATATAAAGATATACACATACCTATCTTTATATAGATAAAGATTATAAATTGAATAAATTTCTTATGTTTTTCTTCAGTCTGACAGAAAGTAAACAAGGGAGATAACTCTAGGCGTATGTGGTAAGTCAAGGGATGTTAATAGGATTAGTTCAGTTGCTTTTTCTTTCTTTCTTTCTTTTCAAACATGATCCATAGGTTCTTACTCACCTATTCAAAATTATAAAGAAACATTAACTTCTGGACATTTTTAGTGTTCATTAAATGATTACTAAAAATGGACAAGTTTCAGCAAATACTTTAATGAGTAGTTTTCAATTCTATATCATTTTTTATTCTCTCATGTTTTATACTTTAATACTTAAATCCGTGCAAGAATGGTTTTAAAGAAATATTTTCTCTTTCTAAAATTGAAAAAACTTATTTGTAAGGGAGATAACTGCAGACATGATTTTGAAAGAGTTATCTCCCTTGGCTTGAGAAAAAAGCTTTCCAGAAGAAAAAAATAATTTTGTAAAAGATGTCGCGTTTTCAAATATGACAGATGAGGAAATTTTTTCGCCTATTTTTCTTTTCGGAAGTTGACAAACAGAATAATGTCCATATATTTGGACTCTTTTTTTTTTGTTCTAACAGCTAAAATTATGAATGGTTTTACCCTATTTTTAAAAGTAGTCTTATATTGGTTTGAAATTTTTGAGGTGAGGATTGTTCGGACTACTGTTCTTATCTTGGATGTTATTCACACAACGTTTCGGCCGATATAACCTCTGACCTTCTTCAGGCGCATCTCGTCGAACTCACACGGACCTGTGGTGTAACGGATATAAGTACTAAGTAATAATCAGTTCTAAGTGACAGTCTTCTGGAGGTTGAAGGTTCAATCCTCAGTACTGGTGATACTATGAATACAATTACAAATATCTTAAGACTTCTACCTGGCCATGGTTGACAGAACGAGAACAAGCTACCCCCGTAGATTAAATAAAGGGCTCCATTCGAAATTCTGTACAGATTCCCGAGTTCGACAAAGTGCACCTGAAGAATGTTGGAGGTTACATTGGCCAAAACATTGTGAGAGTAAAATACAAGATGAGAACAGTAGTTCGAATAATCCAAATTAGTCTTTTAATAATTGACAGACCATCTGTCTGTCTGTATAGCTAACGCTCTGCCAATCTAAGTCTGATTCCAACTGAACGTTCAGTAATTGTTAAGATCACACTGGAGAATGTTTCATCAGGGTTATTTGAGTTTCTTCCCCCAAATTACAATATTTCTTAAACCTATGTAAAAATACTACAATATGAAGCCATGCTTTCAGGAGAGACAATTGTACAATCTCAGAGTGAAACTGATAGAGAAAGAAACGATTAATTCTTGTCCTCGAGTGGCCTTTGAACCTTTTTCTTCTTGTGTATGTCTTGGACCTTCAGCTAAGTTGCAGCAAGCCAGTCCAGAGTTTCATCGTCCAGATGAATAAGGCCCAGATCGCCATTTGGTAGCCGGTGTTTGGGACAGCTGATGATGACGTGTTCCACGGTCTGCAGGAGGTCCCCACATTCGCATTGGGTACCATCCGTAAAGCCCCACCTCTTCATCGACTCACCAAAGCATCCCATGCCTGTCCTCACGCAATTGAGCATAGTCCACTACTTTCGCGGCAGGTGTTCGCCAGGAACATTCATCATAGTTACTTACTCTCTCATACAAATACTAAGCAGAATATTTGTTTCAAAAGAATTTCACAAATATTTTCTTCGTACTAGCTATAAGGCAGTAGAAGCTCAGTAAAGATGGAAATTACATACTCAGGTATTGTACTAACGATGATCAAAAAAGATGGTATAAATTAGTGTTAACAATTAGATTTTTTTTTTTTTCATCATTCACCTTATTTTTATATAATATATACACGATACCAGATTATAATACACGGGCGACACCATATAGCCCTTCTAGTGAACAATAGAAGAAAGTACAGCTTACCTATACAATTTAGACTGTGATCTGGGTAACGTGAGTACAGCTTCAAGAGATCCATTTCTATCGTACAACTTCATTGAACCATCCTTCTCAATTGGTGGACTGAAATTAAAAGCAAACAAAAGCAATTTAAACATGAAAGAAAACGAGGCGAGATATCTATTATTATACTAAATGTGAGTAAATCAACATAAGTTTCCTTAAAGCTTTTTTCCTTTATCTATTTTACTTGCCCTTTCTCATTTTATGTTGATTCAACCACTCTCTAATATTTCTTAATCTCTCTGTGAGCATTTAGAGAAAGAGTGATGCTTTTTCAGCATTGTTATCTAATTTACATAGTGTCTGTACACATCACAAACATGCATGTAAATTAGATGGCAAAATATCAAATCTCTTTCACACACACACATTTGAATTACCTACTAGACATTATCCTCGAGTGTCACTGGTTTCTCTGTACAAGGGTTTGTCAGGATAATCTGACATGAGGATACTTCATCCTGCAAGTAAACCCTGGCCAAATATTTAAAATAACATAGTATTCGAAGCCCAAATAAGATTCCCTCAACACGGCTATACACTGGCCCATACAAGGAATGGTACTTCTCCAAGTAATGTTACCTCAAGTAACAGCGCATAGCTCGATACTCCACCAGACTAGATGAATTCTTGTTCTGGAATCCAGTAAGATCAAGAGACCACAGGAAAGATATACTACAACATAGTTAACTGGTGAAAGAAAAATGAATGTTCTTCACTTCTTTACTAACTCAACGCTCGAGAGATAAAGGAGAACTTTAATAAAATATTCGAACATCTATGTATCTCATATAGAGATTAGCGCCAGGAAGGGGTCCCTTGATTTCTGAGAATTCAACTGCAGTCAAATGAAACAAAAAAGCTAACGGTTGATCCAAAGAAAGTTCATCTGCCTTTTGAAGGGCTGGTCTTTAATCTTGCTGGGTGGTTAGCCACCCTCCTAATCAGTCAAGACTGAGACAAGCCTAGAACAGACCCAGTGGGGAAACTGGTTTAGTCGCCGATCATCTGACCATTATATATACTAGCAAATATATGCTCCCTCCGGTCGCATATTTTTGCTAGGCTGCCGCGTCAGAAATTAACGCTGACGTGTAAACTGATGTAGCCTCAGTCTTATTTCTTGGGTGGTTACACGTTGATATTCTTAATTTATGAGCAAGAATATTTGTAGATGTAAATAAATAAAAAAGAAATTTCGACCCCACCCCGATTTGTGTATTACCCTTCTCGATAAATAGAAATATGTTTAATAATTTTTAAATCAATATTTATTTTAATTAAACAATTTGGTTCAATAAAATTGTTAAAATCAACAATTTAAAAAAAAGATAAATACAGCGAACAGTATTTTTCGAATCGGAAGAAAAGTGTTCATAAAATGAAACAATGAAAAAATCCGTACTCTTTTACTGTAGGATCTGTGCCGACTTTGACCATGACCCAAACACTAACCCTAACCCCCACTTTGACCCTGACCGTAACCCTGACGACGGAGTCAAAGTTAGTGCGGGTCCTATAGTGTAAAAGCACCAAAAAATCAAATGCAGTGAACACGATTACTTATGTAAATGGTCTAGGAAAGAAAGTTTACCTAAATTAAATTCGTTTCGTTAGAATGTGTGTGTGTGCGCGCGTGTGTGTGTGTGTGTTAATGACCTTTTTTAATTAAACAATTTGTTTCTATAATCAGTTATATTATTTTTTTTTTGACAGAAAAGAAAAATATCACATCTTTTATTTTAATAAATGAAACATGGAATAATAAGAACAGTTTGTGAATAAAAGCTTTACAGCGTAAGTTAAAGTAACACGGTAACAGCGTTTGTTTACATTTTAAATTACGCGCTTGTATTGCGTCCAAACTGAGTTGACGGAGGGAGGCTTTTTCAATGGATTAACGTTCCGCACGCTGTTCAATCAATTGGCCGTAGATAAAATAACTACGTAACTCATTAATTTTTAAATCAATTATTATTTTAATTAAACAATTTGATTCAATAATTATAATTCATAAGTAAGATTATTAGCGAGCAAAATTGTGTAAATACATGATGAAATCTGAATAAAACGATCCTGTGTGTGTATTTGCGAACACTAATTTATTAGAAGTTCAAAAGCAATTGATTATGTAAATTGAGAAATGCCCATAGTGTTTATGCCGTTTTTTAGTAGTATATAATAAAGCTGGCGGACTTAGTAAATAGTCGTACAACTCTGATGGAGTTTCAGCTTCAGACAGACAGACAGATACATAAACTCCATTATTAATAAATATAATAGTAAGCAAAATAACAACGAATGCTACAATCACCAATAAAAATAATTACATAAAAATACATTAAATATTTAGGTGATAAAAATCATACATATTTCTAGACGGAGCATCTTGGTCCAGTGGTAGAACGCTGGACTATAGGTTCGATCTCTGTCTAAGTTAGCCATGCTGATGACGGCTCTGAGCCAGAAACACGTGTCCATGGATTACTTTTATGTACGTATAAATTAAATTTAAAAAAAAAAATATATATATATATATATATATATATATATATATATAGAGAGAGAGAGAGAGAGAGAGAGAGAGAGAAGGGTAGATATGTTTGTTTATTTTGTTGCATTAAATACATTGTATGTGTTATAATATATGTTTATCCATTTCTAAACTATGAACAAATATTTAACTGATAACAATTATCTTAAGAATCATTTACACAACAGTTTTTCTCATTTTTATTTTACATTCCCATTCTGTAAATCTTCAAAGGAATCTCTTTTCTGAAGAAAGACGTTTGTTGATCCGAACGAAACCAGTAAATCTCTCGCTTTTCTGATGATTTCAAGTAAATTTGTAATTACTAAAAAAGGTGTTATGTCCAATTATAGAATATAAAAAATAAAATTAATTTGAGATTTTTAGAGGACATTGTTACTCTAGGATTTTTCTCTTGGTAATGGCATTGTATAACACTTAAGGAGTCATCCCTACGAAAGTCTGTGAGTCTGAGTAAT
This sequence comes from Sepiola atlantica, assembly GCA_963556195.1. Taxonomy (NCBI): domain Eukaryota; kingdom Metazoa; phylum Mollusca; class Cephalopoda; order Sepiida; family Sepiolidae; genus Sepiola; species Sepiola atlantica. The sequence goes on along the minus strand of OY744537.1, from coordinate 72,151,324 downwards.
TAGCAGAGAAGAGACACATTTCAACTTGACATATATAGATGTGTAGGAAAATAAATGGAAAAATGAAACGTCGGCAAAATATAGAAGACAAATTCAAATCAAAGACAATTGTTTGACTGATATTTCATTTGTTTTTTACTAACAGAAACTTTATCAAAGTGACTCGAAATGCCATCTTGATCGCTTTAGTACAAGAGTTGTTTATGAGGAGGAAGGAAGTAGAAAGAGATGATAGTGTTAGGGGTTGGCGGAGAGGGGAAGAGAGTAAAACAGAATGTGGAGAGACAGTGATCAAAGGAAAGAGTCGTGTTGGAGATTGATATTTTAGACATCAGTGTCCGTCCATTCTCCACATTCTACTTTACTCTCTTCCCACCTCCTCTATCCTCTCATAACTACCACCTCTCTCTCCCCCTTTCTCTCCTTATATCCATCTCTCTACTAAAAATGTAATTTTGAGTAACTTTGATAAAGTTTCTGTTAATAAAGAAATGAAATATTAGTCAAACAAATGTTGTTTTTTGTATCTATCTTCTAGCCTTACTTTCCCCCGTTTATTTTTCTATACATTCTGTTGGGCACATCACATCTCTATAACTAGTTGCTTCCACTTTACTTTGTCCTTGAAAGTCAGTAGGGAAAGAAGATGAGATCTGTTCAGCTGCTTTGATCACTTATGAGGACGGTTTATGACAAGTGTTTATTGACATTAGATTTGAACATGGCCATGTTGTAGCCCCTAGGAAAGCAATCTTGTGGCAATGTGTTCCAGAGATGGAAAGTTCTTGAAAAGAAACTGTTCATGGAAAGGTCAGTTTATTGCAGTGGTGGTAATAAGACGAGTTCTTGCCGTGAAGGTTTTACGATAAAGAACCAGAGACGATCACCGTTCATGAAAATCTAATCCAAAAAGTGTTGATTTGACATAAAACAGACAAACTAAACCTCGATTGCAATCACAAACCTTAAAATTTGTTACTGAGTCACAAGCCCCCACTTTGAGGAAGCTTTATTCAGTTTCTGATTCTTTTTTTATCAAGTCCTCGTTTTTTTTCGTTTATTTTTACTCATCAATCACCACTTATCAAGGCCAAAATCCAGTCGAAGATAAGGGTTAATGAGATGGATGGATTGTCAGTTAGATGATGAAGAATATTATCAGAAGATTGAAAATGATGATTGAAATGAGCAACGTTTGTTTACTTATAGGAACGGTTTATGGCAAGTATTTGTTGATATTGGATTTGAAGACGACCATGTCGTAGTCTACAGGGAAGCAATCCTGTGTTAATGTGTTCCACAGATGGGAAATTTTTGGAAAGAAACTTTGTTCATGAAAATTTCGCCTGATGCTACATACAGAGAAAGAAAGGAAATCTATTTGCAATTGTTGTAATAAGATGAGTAATTGCGGTGAATGTCTTACAATGAGAAACCAGAGATTGTAGCGCAGTCAAGCACGCACATGGAAATAACGATAGAGTAGAGAAAGACTAGCAACATTTCTTCTATAAGAAAGGATCTGTAGAGAACAGAAAAGATCTCCCCCCCCCCCTCTGGCCCAGAGTTGTGTTGCCTGTTGTGGTTCTATATATGAGTTGAATGGAATCTATCATTTACAGACTGTTTAAAAATAAAACCTCTGGCTCAAAATGACACAACAGTGGTTGATGAGCCGTAAAAACAAAGTTAAATCAATCAAACATCAAAATGATGATATCTGAAAATGTCGATGTGTAGTTAGCAATCAAAACGAGTTTTTTTTTTAGACACCCTCCATGTGATGTACTTGTAAAGACTTTATATCCACTAAACCTACATAGCTATATATAAATCAAAGGTACTTAGAACTGACATATAAACATGAAGTTGTTGGAGGAGGAGGGGGGGAGAGGGGGAGGAGGGGGGGTTTACATTTCACATCTGGTCACGGACCAATTTACTAGCTTAGGATGAGGCATTAGTGATATGAAACCTGAGGATTAAACAGTTGAAATGATATGTAGGCAGTGATTTCATGAAAGAGCAAGAAGAGGCCAAAACCACTGCTGAATAATGTTAAAGCAATTGGGCATTATCAAGGGATTGTTGGATAAGAAGTGTGCAGGAGAATGTTTAAAAGATAAGGTTCATACGGTAAAATAATTAATACAATAAACATGTCACACACACATACACTCTGTGTATGTGTGTGTGGTCTGATTTTCTTTTTATTCGGCTGGTTCTGCTTTTGAGAAATTGATTTTCATATATCTCTTCTCTCTATGTATAAAGTTAGGTATGTGTATATATTTCTATGTACAGGATAATCTCCTAAACTAATGACCAGTTCATTATGAATTTTGAAATATATATCCTAGGCAACACGGTGAGTAACATGGGCACATTACTTTTTTTTGTAAGCTTTAACATTTAGGGGGAGCATGTATATAAAGTCCGGTATGTGTATATGTTTATATAGTTCTATGTATAGGATTCACTCCTAAACTATTTAATTATCATTATGAATTTGGGGACACAGCTTCTATGCATAAAGGTGGGTAATGTTGGGTATATTTAGTTTAATTGAGTTTTATGCAAAGGAGGGAAAGAGGGGGTGGAAGCCTGTCGTGAAAATTCAGATACCTCTAATTTTTGTGAAATTTTAACAATAAGTATTAGACATCAATTAATAAATATTCCCAAAATGTCGGTTTCTTTAGAGTATTTTAAAGGATTTTTAGTGCGTATATTATGGGTACAACCTCCTGTTTGAAAATTCAAATATTTCAGATTTGCACTGAATTTGATCATTAGACATCAATTAAGTAGGATTCCCCGAATTTCAATTTTTTCTTAGGTTAAATTTTAAACATTTTTTAGAATCAAAATTACGTGATGGATTTTAATCGAAATTGGAATCAGGATTTTAGAGATAAGGTTTAGTATCATTATATATTGATTTTAATCTTCATAAGGAGATATAAAAGCGGTGCAAAACTGTTTTGTTCGGGGAATTAATTTTACCTGTTCTGGGACGGGTATTCACCTAGTGTATGAATAGATTTAAAATCTGACAGTATATTTTACAGTAAACATTTCTTGTTAAAGGATATCCGTGTTTTGTATATAACAGATAAACAATAAATGTCAACTAATGACGATCATTAGTTTTTTGTTCTATTTTAGGAATGAAAATTGTTTCCAAATATTCAACACAAAAAGCAACACAAAAAAGAATATATCTAAATAAATAAAAGCGAAAGTTTTTTTCCATCTATCCTAACATACAAAACGGCCTATGCTTATTTCATTCTATGATACCACATATTATTTACCACTTTGTCAGAAGGTTAGACACAAGGTCAGGTGTGGTTTTGAGAAGCCAGCGGACTAGGATAAGCACACTCTGACCTACAAAATATGCCTGAGCAGCCCCGTAGGTATTCCATGGTAACAGTGCCTCAGGCGATAAGCAATAAACTAACCCCTTCTCAAGAAGGTAAAGCCTAGGATAGTGGACCTCCTAGGACTGAACAGAACAATACATCAGCCCGAGAGCAACAAAGCCGCCATCAGACTGATTTGTATCAGAAATCTATGATACAACATAATGTTTTGAAATACCGTATATATAGTAATCTGCAAACACCCACAACCAGTGATAAATATGCAAATGAGGAATACCCGTGTTAAAAAGAGTTTCTAATAAATTATTATTCTCTAATATACATTTCTAATTTTTATTGACAAATTTTCTTATATATACGCAATAGTTTTGTTACTAGTAGTCTTATTATAATTATTAAATAAATTAAGTAAAACAATTTAATAAAAATAAAAAAATGATAGCGTTTTAAAAACTTTCTTAAAATGTCATTTTCAAGGGAGATACATTACATAAAAACTCCAGTTTAAACTTACAGCATTAGTGAAATGTCTAATGTTGTTAAGATACTGATAAAATATTCTACATTTTGATCTTAGTCAAAGGGCCAAAAGCACCATAAAAAATAATGTTTTTGTGACTAGGAATTTTCAAATTAATTTTTAAAAAAAATGATTTAATCGGAATATCTTTTAGTGGGGGGTGGGTGAGGGGGGTAGTGTAGTATTGGTTCTGTTGTCATAAGACTGTCCTTTCAAGAATTACTTCCTCCTTTTTTTTTAAGGAATAAGAGAATCTTCCCAGATATTACATCCTCTGTTATTGAATAATGTTTAATTGGGGGGGGGGGGGGGTTAGTGTAGTATCTATTCTGTTGTCGTATGACCGTCCTCCCAAGAATTACCTTTTTTTTAAGGGTGTGTGTGGGATGGAAGAATCTTCCCAAATATTACATCCTCTTCTGGAGATGGGGTAATGTATATTTGTTCTGTTGTCATGAGACCATATTCCCAGGGACTACCTTCTCTTTTTTTTTGGGGGGGGGGGGTGAGTGTAATATCTGTTCTGCTGTCATAATATTATACTCCCAGGTATTACTTCCTCTTTTTTGGAGTTGGTAATGTAGTATCTGTTCTATTATGATAAAATCCTACCGGGCATTAACCCCTCTTGGGGGGAGTGTAAAGTATGTTCGTTCGTAATGATAGCATACACCCAGGCATTACCACCTCCTTTTTTGAGGGATGGGATAAATCCTCCCAGGCTTTACCTCCTACTCTGGGAGTAGTGTAGTATATTTTCATTTGTCATGGTAGATTCTTCCCAGACATTACTATACGTCCATTCATCATGATACCTTCCTCCCAGTCACTAACTCTGTTATTGGGAGGTTGCAGGTAGTGTAGTATATGTTCGTTCATCATGATATCATCATCTCAGTCATTACCTCCTTCTTTGAGGGTCAGTGTAGTATATATTTCTTCACCATGATACCATCCCCCCAGGCTGGCAAAAATATGCAACTGGAGAGAGCATATATATATATCTATATATATATATATATATATATATATATATAGTAATCCAGGTAAAGTTTGTATCCATAGGGTAATAAGTCCGGAGAATCTTTACTGCATTTATATAATAGTATTCGATAATAAACAGAGCTATTTACTTGAAATAAAAAGTTTATATATATATATATATATATATATATATATATATATATATATATGTATATGTAAGAGAGAGAGAGAGAGAGAGAGAATATTATAGGTCCAACGAAAGAAAAGTGTATATTTAAAAGTGTGAGGTCACCAACATTTTTCTTCTTCTTTTTAATGTTATCATTTAAAAATATCTATACAAAATGCCATTAGATGCGATTGTGTTTATTGGACTTAAACTTTAATATATATATATATATATATATATATATATATATATTAATGTTCGTTTTGTGTTGTTTTTACAATAAAGAGTTGAATAATTCAAATTAGTTTTAATTTTTTACATAGAGCAAAATAATGAAAAACTAAATTATTAGATTTTATTTGTTTTCCCGTGAAAAATTACAGAAAATTATTATTACTTTTAAATCTTTAGGACATGTTATGCAAAGGTGAAAATTAAATTGCATAATTAGTTTAAAATTTGTATATAGTCCATAGTAGGTAAATATGTTTAACCTAATTCAGAGTTAACTTCCCTATTTTTTTTAAAGATGTCGGTCCTTTGCATTTTTATGTTGTAAGGGCTAATAAAAATAAAATAAAAATAAAAATAAAATAAGAATTTTGATCCAGCTATACAGTTAGTATTAGTATTACTATCTTAAAAATTATTACTAACACCAAAGAAAAATCAACTGTAATTAGGCAATTTAGTTTTAAACAAATGAAACTATGTTTTTCTTTTTACTATTTATCAATAGAAAAACATGTAACCAGAACATCTATTTCTCAGTAATAATAATAAAATGATAGCTTAATCTGGCTTGACCGGCCCACCCTTTCTCTGTAGTTCATTTGTCTGTATTTGTAATAAACACTGAGATTTCATTGGTTAATGAACAGAGATGACTATTCATGGAAAAATAGCGGTGTTTATTGTGAATTTACTCTTAAAGGATATATGAAACCGGATATAGTATGTAATCGATGAAATAGATTGAAATTCCTTTTTCATTATGTGATAACATGAATTTAAAAATCAATAATTCACCAAGCAGGCAGAATCAAATATCGATTTGGAAGATGAAATGCTATCTAAGTATGATGTCAGGAATTTGACCAACTTTTCTTTAAATGTTTTTACAGACACACACACACACACATATATATATATTTAAATTTTCCCTCTAGTGTTGATTTAACAAGTGTTCAATATTTATTTTTGCATTTATCTTTAAATTAGAGAAAATTAATAAATTGCTATCATTAAATGTTATTTATTGAATTTACCTGTTGAACATGTTTCAAGTTAAATATTTTTTATGTTTAATTTTGTGTTATTTTTACAATAAAGTGCTCAATATCTTTTAAATTTAAAACAATAATTAATTTTCATCATTAAAAGTTTAACATTAAATAGTCCTTTTACTAGACTTTTCAATCCTGTGTTAGGCAAAAGAATACCATTTGCAGATGTCTTTTTAGAATTCCGAACGGAGAGAAAACTTTACATTAAACTTACGTCGCAAACTGAATTCAGTGTAGATCAAAGATGAGATTTTCTGTAGCGAAAATTTGGTAGCCACCTGACAATTATGACACTGACGATTGGATAAAAAATTAAAATATTGTAAAATTCTATCTCAAGTTCTCTGGAACATCTCCAAGATGTTTTATTTCAAACCAATTGGTTTAGGCAAGATGAGATCTTCACACCAATACAACTAATCAAACATGAGAAATGCTTAAAAAATGTTTGATGATCATGTAATCTGTAAAAGGACTGAAAACCCACGAGCGCCTCATTCTCCAGATCTCACCCAGTTGAAGTTTTCCCTGTGGAGATATGCCAAGAACAATGTGTTCAATGTTCACCAAAACAGTTTACAGCAAGCAATTACTGATTTTCTAATATTCCAAGAAATGTGTGAGCTGATAGAGAACTTTGCCATGGAATTAAATGCCTGAACAGAAAAACGATGCTTATATTAAACACAGCATTTAAAGACCTTGTTTTACATTTCACTACTGTGAATGAACGATATGTTACTGTTTTCCATATTTCAAGTGACACACACACACACGCATAAAGTTTGAATTACCTACTAGACACCATCCTCGAGTTTTTTCTGGTCTCTCTATACAAGGGTTTGTCAGGACAACCTGACACGAGGATACTTCACCCAACAAGTAAACCCTGACCAAATATTCCAAATAACATAGCATTCGAAGTCCAAATAAAATCCCCTCGGCACGGCTATACACTAGCCCATACAGGGAATGGAGCACCTTCTCCAAGTAATGTTACCTCAAGTAACAGCACGTAGCTGGATACTCCACCAGACTAGATTAATTCTTGTTCTGGAATCCAGTAAGATCAAGAGACCACAAGAAAGATATACTACGACATAGTTAACTGGTCAATTGGGGAGAAAAAATTAATGTTCTTCACTTATTTGCTGACTCAGCGTTTGACAGGTAGAGGAGAGCTTCAATGGAATATTCGAATATCTATGTATCTCATGTAGAGATCAAGTGTTACCCCTTGATTTCTAAGAACTTTGACTAAGTAAAATGAACCAAATTATATATATATATATATATATATATAAATGTGATATGGGACAAAAGGGAGAAAGTAGCAACCCTAGTTTATGTCAATGTCCCTAATGATGCTGGCTTAAACAGAGCTAAAAGGGAAAAGATAACAAAATACCAAGGTCTTATGTATGACATGAAAAGAAACTGGAATCACTCGAAGATCTCCATAATTCCGGTAATTATAGGAGCAACTGGACTCATGAAAAAGAATTTCAAAAACTACTTTACGAATATACCCAGTGAACTAAGTGCAAGAGAGATACAAACAATTGGACTTAAAGGGACGGTTAGAATCTTAAAAAGATGTCTCGGCTGGAGTGTCTGAAATAACAAGTGAATGTCTGGCAAAAAGATGAGAAAATTGAAAAAAATATATATCTATATATGAGTGAATTACGTACGGGAGTGTTTGAATTTCCTACCAGACACCATCCTCGAATGTCTTCGGTCTCTCTGTACAAGGGTTTGTCAGGAAAACCTGACATGAGGATACTTCACCCTACAAGTAAACCCTGACTAAATATTCAAAATAACTTTTATATAATTTTTACGATCATTAAATAATGATGAGATATGTATCTTTCTATCAATCCAGTGGCATGCAGAGGTCTGGTGATGCCCTGACTCAACTCGTTGATTGTAAGCCCCCAAAGACTCAGGTATAAGTCCTAGTATTGAAAAATATTATGAAAAATGGAGATAATTTGAATCTGATTGGATGCCCCCTCTCCCATTTAGATGTCCGAAGCAATTGTACTGCATCCCCACTTGCCTTCTGCACGCCTTTGCATCAGTCCAATTACTACTGTACACGTGTAAGAAGTGACAATGAAGGGTAAATTGGACGAAAAGAGGGGGGAGGGTAGGGGATGAACAGAAAAAGCTCTCATAATCTGAAAATTGAGTTCAATCCCTGTGCAGGGCAGTAGATTCTCATTTTCTCTTCAATTACACACAAAAATAAATGTCATAAATAATATCTGAGAAGAAGAAATTGGTTGTTTTATCATTTCTAAAATATTTATCCAATAAATTGTATTTTTATGAAAAACCAGCAAAGTGAATTACTCTACATCTCTCATCTTAAGATGAGTCCTACTCGAGTAAAAATATTTTTCACACAGCATGGTCGCCTGATTCAGATTCATACATTTAATATATAAAATAAAGTCAGTCTCTTTCTCGATTTTTGTCATCGATAGCTTTCTTGCTACAAAATCAATATTTAATTCTTGTTTGTCAGTTCTTTTAGTGGGTTGTTGCAGCTTGTTGTTAACAACAATAAAATGTCATTCGATTTAATTCCTTCCAAAAAATACTTTGATCGAGTTGGAATTATTTTGATATAAACACCTTTTTAAAAAAAGGGATGTAACTTTGTGTTCGTCAATATACAGTTACTTCTCTTTGTTTGGAAAAAAAAAATAATATTCTTGAAAAAAACAAAAAAAAAAACCCAACAAAAACCGACATAATTTAAAAAAACGAAACAAAAAACAAATTGCAAGTAAAAACATTATCGACAACGAATTAGTATAGATAAAAAAAAGTTCGTAAAACTAAGTTTTATTAAAGTATCTAGTGGGTGGCTCCCTAAAACACATTACCTTTTGAAAGTGTCAGGAGTTGTAGGCTGGACCTTATAGGGTTGAAAAATCTGACTGGTGGTTGCATTAAAGATTCCTTCAACGAATCGAAACAAGCCAGCCATATCTGCAGTTGGAGATTAGCTGAAAACAAAAAGAGTTAAATATGAATTTAAATCTCACAAAAAAATAATTTGGCAGTTAAAAGTTAAAAAAACATTCATTTATTATTTTTATTATTTTTTAGGCAAGCTAGACTTGAAAGAAAGAAAACATTTCATTTTTTGTTTTTTTTAATTTATAGAAATTTAAAAAAAATGAAATGTTTTCAAGTTATAAATAAAATAATGTAAAATGTTGTCTTTACTGCTTATGAATGTCTGGCACGGATGCAGACTCCATAATATTAGCGTAAAATTCCCTAATTCAAAATTAATTTCTCCATAGGATTCCTCGTATAATATTACCCAAGAAAAACCGTTTGATCTTGAAATAAGACTGTTTTCAATTGCACTCTCACACAGAAACAGACTGAAACATTATATATATATATATATATATATATATATATATATATATATATACACACATAATATTTATAAATAAATATTAATTATTTATTACATACAGACATCGATGGTTCATGCTTACGCAATCTTCAGTGCAGGAAGCTAATTCCCGACGGTCGCCGGGTGCGAACTCCGACTACAAATCGCCACTGATTCGCAGTCAGGAGAATTACCAGTTGGCCACCAGAAATTAGCTCAGAATTTAGGAGGAATTTAACTTTGTAAATACCAAGTCAGAAAGTATTCACAGTAAGCAGCGAAGAGTGATCTAACAACAAATCGTGTTGAATCTTGCAATTAAGCGAATAGTACGGCTTGTTATTAAATTCACTCAGAGTGCCCAGCCTTAGTAAAGGGAGCTATACAATAATATTTATAAATAAATATTAATTCATTGAGATTTCCTGAAATAAAAAAGATACTAAGATACACAAATAATTATAAAAAAGGTTAGCCATATATATATATATATATATATATATTATATATATATATATATTATATATATATAATATAATTCGGTAGATTATAAAATTCATGACATAATTAATTTAAAAATTTAAATATTAAAATCAAGCTTCAAAAATGAACAGAAAGCAATATCTATCCATATGTACGTGCATTTTGAAAAACATTTTATTATCACTTTACATCAGAGTAAAGCTTGAAAAATTTACATGATTTTCCTCATAAGCATAGTGATGATGTTTTTTGAAAAGCGCAAACATATGGATAAACATTGTTAACTGTTGATTTTCGGAGCTTGATTATAATATTTTAGATTGTAAATCAATTATGTCATGAATTTTATAATATACCGAATTATAATATGCAAGCTCTGTTAACCATTGAACTTATTTTTATCTGCAGTATTTGCATCATATGATCTAATTTGTTAAAAGATAAATTTTGTATCAAGTGATCCCTTGGGGATATCTTAAATTGTCCTTATATATATATATTCCATGATAAATGCCAGTATACTGAAATTATATGCCCTTAATAGGGTTAAGATGAAAATTCATATACACCAAATGTACAAAAGCAAGGAAATTCCCAAATGTTTACACTTTTATTGTCATTTATTAAGGGTATGACTACATATCAACCAAACCATTTCATTATCACATCACTACAGTATAAATCTCTATGCATGATTGGATGAAGTGTGTGAGGTGCGCTGAAGAAAAATTCCTACCAGTAAAATACATAGCCCTGTTGTGCTCGCATACCCTTAATGACAATAAAAGTGTAAAAATTTGTGAATATCATGGAATGTCACTACTTTTGTAAAGGCTATGCCTCAATACAATGGTCATTTTTGAGGTTTTGGGGAATTTTCTGGAAAACTAAGGTATATCGTAAACTGAAATTAAAATGCCATCAACTAGACCCTAGAACCTCTATCTCTGCCAAAAATCAGCTAAATCTATCAAATAGTTGATGAGATACAGGGTGGCACATACGTACGTACGTACGTACACACGGATAACACAAAATCATGCCTGACCTTTCTGGATCTCTGGGTTGCCTAGACTAATGATGCTGAAATTCTACACACTTATAGAACCTATCAAAAAAAAATTTTGTGCAAAGTTTTAATTAATTTGGTTAATGAGTTATGATTGATCAAAGAAATGAGATTTCTAGCATAGGCCGTTTTTGGAGTCTATTAAGGGATAGAGCGCTCTCGCACCTCCCTTGATATATATATATATATATATATATATTTGTTTTCTTTTTGAAAAAGAGAGGTTGTTACTCTCGAAATGATTAAAGTCTCTACCATTCCGGACCTTTAAATATTAAACAATAAGCCCACCAATTTTACAATTTACTGTCTTTATATTTAAATTTTGAGATATAAATGAATTGATCTGAGCTTTACCGTCTCTTGCCATTTATTTTTATTCCACCTTCCGGTTTTTCAACATTGCATTGCTTCTGCCTCGGAATTCTCACCTTCATATTTATATATATATTTGTTTATCCACATACGTATACGTTTCATCCTTTCGGAATCGTTAGTGTAGAGATAATTATTCAAGCCGATCACAGGATTCAAAACTCCGGAACAAGTCTTTATTTGGATGATCTAAATATTTTGTATTAGATCCTATTGTGATAAGGAGATGCTCTATATTGTAAATAGAGACCTATTATAGGTCATATTGAAAAAAAATATTGGATAATTTACAAGTTTATTAAATAAACAGCTGTTCAAGCAAGGAATATGACCTGACTGACCTTTAATCTATGGATTTTCAAAGAATTACTTTTCTCCTCAGAAGGAAAAAAATAATAAAATTACTAAAATTATTGGTATTAATTTGAAAATTTGCACCCACATTTTCTTAAAGATACGTTTAAAGCACAAATAGTTAACAGAAAGTTTCAAAAATGGGCAGAAAGTCATTGTAACAATGCAGATATTGAACAATCTAATTTGGATTCTTAAAATATGAAGATGTGACAAGTATTAAACATTTCCAAATAATTAAAAATAAAATTATAAAAAACATGAATCAAAAAAATTAAAATAAATCAAGCAATCGAAATATATATATATATATATATATATATTTATTTAAGCAAACGTTGTCATAAATAAAAAAATTCTACTGCTTAATTACTTTTTTTCAATTTTCAATTTTTCTAATGATTTTTTGTGTGTTAAAATCAAAAAAATTAATGTATGTTCCATATGTATCATAAACGTTTTCGATTCTTTGTTGAATCATCTTTAAGTGAACAAAGCAAATGAACGAAAAAAAGCTGGAGATAGAAGAAAATATCAAAGATAGCAAAGAAACGAGCACGTTTCTCATTGTTTAAAAGTTTTTTGTGATCAAACTGTAGCAGCAATTAAATCGCATCCATTATTAAATGAAGAGGATACTGCAGAAACTGTTCATTTTATTGAAAAGGTTTTGACATTTTGGAAATGTGTCAGTGTTAAAGAAATTTATGGCAACATTAAGAAAAAATGATTCACTGAAAAAGGTGATAACAGATTTAAATGATGAAAATCTTATATTTCTTTGTAATTTTGGAAAAATGGCACAGAAAATGGGAAGCAAGCAAGGAAAAAGAATTAAATCATTAACAAGGGATACTAGTTTAGCCATTGAACATACATGCAATGGTTTAACTGATGTTTGTAAGTATTTGCTAAACAGTGGGTTTAACTTTGTTATGCTTGTGGAATTTACCACAGACTATTTAGAAAATTAATTTGGAAAATTAAGACAAAGTTCTGGTGGTGCATATTTTATAACTGTTCAAAATATTATTGCAAAAATTTCATATTGAAAAAACTAAACTGCTACTTAAATTAGATGTTGATGTCAAAGAATACGACTTTAATTCAGGACATAATTGTTTAAAATGTGAATATTTGCTGGATGAAATGGCATGCAAAATATTTGATAACTTTCCAGATCTTGAAATTAAGATCTCAAAAGATATTAAAATGTCTCTTTTGTCTATAGCCGATTATGTTACAAAATCTATTGTCCAACTGATGAAGAAATATTTAATAATACAAGTTTTTACTTTCACGAATATGAACATTTTTTAAAAGAAATAGATCATGGTAATTTTAAAATTCTAATGGATACCAGTGGGTGTTTTTCTGTTTTATAATGTTTGGTGTTGTTAAATTGAACATTTGCAGACATTCTTTGACAAAAATCTTTATGTCCGTTTCTGATATGCATCATTTCAATATGAAAAGAGAGCATGCGTTTATATTGTCCAATATATTTTTCAAAAAATGTGAATACCTAAGGCAATTCAAGAACCAGCACTAAAGGTTTTGAAATTATCTTAAATATTATGTATGAAATAAAAATGGTGATACAATTCTCATAACAATCAGTATTGATAATGCATTTTTTAAAAAAAATATGAAAATTGTTTCTCTGAAGATTATTTTATTCATAAAGTATTTGATTTTCTAAAATGTTGAATTTGCTTTCTAATTGTATTATGTCATAATATTTTCTGTAATCAATAAGTCAATATAAATAAATTGACTCATGATTTTTGAAATACCAAAAATGTGTCTAATTCATGGTGAATAAAGTGATGTTTTGTGAATTTAGTTCTTTTATATTTTTGTACGTTTTACATCTGATTTGATGGAAATAACTCAATTATTGTAAACTGCTTTATAATAATATGTATAGTGGCTAATTACTGGGTATGACTAAGAAATTTATTAATAAACTTTTCTCGGTAATTATTATTTAGTAGTTATTTTGTTTTTCACATGTCCGCTTCCCAGTCGCATGTTTGCCAAGCCTGTATTATGGATCGCCTTCATATATATACATATATATCATAATAATATACGGGTTGACACTCTGATTTAGTTCATTATGATATGTTTGTTAGACCTTGGAATGAAGAAGAGGAAGTGGGAGAAGTTAAAAATCTGAAAGAGGATGAAAAAGAGAAGAAAGTAGGAGGAGAGGAAGAAACCTGGTTTACATTAGAAGATATTTTAAATAGTCACTGAAAATTGTGCGTTCATATGTTTATTTACTTCCTCTTCAGGTTAGACACAAGGTCAGGTGAGGTTTTGAAAAGCCAGCACACTAGGTGAAGTGCATTTTGACCTATAAAAATGTCTGAGCAAACCTATCAACCTTCCCCAGTAGGGGTGCCTCCAGCGATTAGCAAGTTGGACTGATTGTTGAACACAACCAACATCTACTCAAGCTGTGTCCGGTAAATGCGCACTCATAATTAACAATTTGAAAACAATAATAATTTATCACATTTATTTTACAGAGATAAAATTTAATTGACAAAAGATTTTAAATCTTCAGTTATAACGAATAAATAATTCAACATTAGCAGAAATATATCAAAGTATCAATTACAAAATGACTAATTTCAGCAAATTCTTGCCATTCCCCTTGTCAATTAGATTCCACTAAGGAGCTTTATCTATCTTTAGTAATATATAATATATATATATGCGAGGCTTGAAAGGCGGCAGTTTCAGAAACGCAAAGAGCTGGAGCACTAAGTGATCGAAGTATCTAAGTACCGGAAGAATGGGAGTTTACCTATGTTTATGGCACCGATGAAGCTTTATTGGCTATGGTACCCAAGCCCGTCTTGCTGTTAGGCTTTCGTGTCCACTGACTAAAAATGCGACTGATAAGCAAGTTGGTACGTGAAGGAATCCCCTAACTTGTATTTCATCAAACAGACAATTGGAAGTGCTTGTGGAACAATTGTTTCAGTTCACGCTCGGATAGACAATGCAGAGCAAATTGCTTTCCAATTGGGGGTATAAACCCTGTGTATCGCTTTATTGCAGGTCAATATTTTTTTAATTTTGAAATTGCTATGAAACGCAGAGAAGTGAAATTTGGTACAATGGAAGAGCATAACAAAGTGCCTTATTTCCCTGATTTTTGTGGAATTTGAACAAATATTTTGAAAGTTATGCTAATTTTTCTATTTTCTGGTAATTTTAAGTGTGTATCACTTTATTGCAAGTGTCTAAAAATGTATATTTTCGGTAATAAAACAATATTCTAACTTCATATTTCTATTTATATGAAATAAAGAACATATCCAGTAACAATATTAACCAAAAACAAGAACGAATTTCACATTATTTTGTTTAAGGAAATATTTATTTATCAACATAACTCCCATGCTTCAAAATCACTTTGAATAGCCTCTTGTCAACTGATGATGTCAATCAGCGGATTTGAGATGATG
>OY744537.1:72111585-72125583 GCA_963556195.1 Sepiola atlantica | reverse complement strand
TCTTGCCTAATCAAGTAAGGTTTGCTATATAGGAAAAAAATTATTAAAAAAAGTTTTTTGAAAAAATATATAAATTAAAATCACTTGTTTTTGTCTTACTTCTCAACGCCGACATATTTCCATTTATTGCATTGTGATACCCTTCTAATACTCCTCTATATACGTATTACACACAATGCTTCAAGCAAACTACCTCTCCTTATATATATATATATATATATATATATATATATATATATATATATTATATATATATATGAGAGAGAGATTAAATAATAATGTAAAGTTCATGGATTTTAGAAGAATAGGTAGTTAGGTAGAAAAAGCACAATATTGAAAAATAAGAGAAGAACCAACTATATATAAAACAAGAAGAATACCCGTCCCACAACAGGTGAAATTAATTCTCCGAACAGAAGAGTTTTGCACCACTTTTATGTCCCCTTACGGAGATAAAAACCAAGACAATGATATTAACCTTACGTCTAGAATCCTTATTCCAATTTTAATCAAAATCCATTACATGATCTTGATTTTAGAAAATGTCTCAAATTTAAGGCTTAAGCTTAAGCATTTTAAGAAGAAATTTAAATTCAGAAAATCTTACTTAATTGATGTCTTATGACTGGATCAAATTTGATGCAAATCAAAAATATTTAAATTTTCGCATGAGAGATTGTGCCCATCTGAAATTTGGGGAAGATTCATGAGTTGATGCCTGATAGTTAAAATTTCACAAAAATCGGAGGTTTCTGAATTTTCACGAAGGACTTCCACCCCTCTTTACATAAAACTAAATTAAACTAAATATAGCCTACATTATACTCTTATGCCTAATAGTTGTATTCCAAAATGTATAATGATTGGTTAATTAGTTTAGGAGTGAATCCTGTACATAGAAATATATATACACGACCTAACTTTATATAAATAGAGACTAAAAGAAAATTTAGTATGAAACACTAATCACTGATGAAGTCCTAGCAGAATCACACATTTTGTATTCCATTAAAAAGTATAAAAGTGCTATATCTCAGCTTCCATCAACGAAAGCCCAACAAAAATAGTAACAGTAAACAAAAACAACAAAATATTGTAGATCTACTTCATTCCTAATGAGATTCAATCACATCTTATAATGCTTTCTTTCTTTCTTTCTTTCTTTCTTTCTTTCTTTCTTGTTTGTCTATAGAATTATTCATGCTATTTTTAATTCAACTTCTTTTCAGACGACATCTCTTACCTTACATGGTGGACATTTTCCCCATCGTTCATCATGATACATCTCTTATCAACGAAGAGATAATTGTTTAACTACTTAAAAAACAAATATACAAACAATAAAAACACTGCACCTAATGTGTACTTTTTGACACAACTTGACATATGTTTGTTTTTCTAGTCGCTACGTGAATTTATTTATTTTTACTATTAATCGAATATTATTGAAAAAAAAAATGCAATAGCATAAAAAAATAAAGCAAATTACAAAAAAATCCGATTAAAAAAAAAATTATTAAATTAGGGGCTTGTTTTCACCATTTTACGGACCAAATTATTTTCTTTTTTCTGTGTACAATTACCGATCTTTTCGCTAGATAATTACGTTTTTATTGACATTTTTTTTTTCAAATATTTAGATTTTAGAGGGGGGATCAGTTTCCTATATAAATCTAACGTAAATTAATCACCCATTTATGACCATCACCAATTTGAGCAATTCTTTTTACCGTGTTCACTTACCGAGTATGCCATTAGAGATTTCCGTTTTGGGATTTTTTTTAAGCTAATATTTTAGAGTGGGGGATCACTTTCCTTTTTTTTTGTATTTTTTTTAGAAGAGTAACAATTTTTTGTGAAGGGTAGGGCGGTCGTTTTTTACCCACTATTTTAATTTTATTTTTAATTTCAATATTTTTAATTTTGCAATACTTGTGCAGAACAGCGTGCAAGTGATAGAATTAGGTTTTGTTTTTGATTCAACAATTTCTGTAAATTATTGTATTCACTAGATAACACTATAACAATTTTTTGTGGGTGATGTGGAAACACTCGTTCTCGAAATGTATGCGCTCTGGTCATGCCTTTTGCCCCCATGTTCGAGGACCACCAGCTACTATGCTCAAATGAACCCCGAATGCACTAGTTTGCTTATGCAACAGAAACTTGCCAAACAAGCACAGCTCGTTAACGTCCTCACTTGATTTGTATAGCCTCTACGGGCAATACCATAACGTTTTAAAGAAAAAAATGTTAAAAAATACTAAAGCGAAGTGTACAATGAAACAAAAAAATTGTCAAATTGGTGATGGTTATAAAGTGGGTGATCATTTTATGCTAAACTTATATAGGAGAGTGATCCCCACTCTAATAACTAAAATATTTTATACAAATTTAAAAGAATTTTACATTAAATTTATATAGAACACTTTCCCCCTCTAAAATATTTTAACATAAAACAAAAAAAAAAAAAACGGTAATTGTCTAGTGACATGATCTGTAATGTACAAAGAAAAAAGAAAAAATTGGTGATGGTTATAAAGTGGATGATCAGTTTATGTTAAATTTACATATGAAAACTGCCCCTCCCTTTTAAATCTAAATTATGTTAAAAAATAAATAATGAAAACCCGGGAATTATCTAGCGACATGATACACAGAAGAAAGAAAAGAAATTGGTCAGTAAAAAAGGTGAAAACAAGTGGTAATGGTAAATAACGAACAAACGTCCGAAATTAAATCCACCAAAATGCATTTCCTTTTCTTTGTAATTAAAGCAACCATTTTAATCTTTTGTTACTAGTCTAAAAAAAAAAAAGAATGAATTACTTTGTGACTCTTCAAATTTAAAAGAATTTAAACGGTAAAATAGAAAGTCATTTCTAGCTTTAAAATTCTTAGCAAATGCTTGTGTATTAACAGTCTTGGAAGCTATTTACATCCAATAATTTTATGAGGAGAGATTAAAACAACATTGCAACAATTAGTTATAGTTTCATAAGAATTTGGTTGAATTAATAATTTATTGACAAATTTAACTTTCAAAATTCTATTTAGAAAATGATAATTTGCTAAATAAACAAACAACATTGTCAGAAAACAACGAAACGAAAATTAAAGTAAAAAGGCTTAAAAAATGTATTATTTCACGACCCTTCAACATTTAAAAGAAATTTGGAAGCATTTAAAGTATTAAATAGAAAGTCATTTCTGGCTTTAAATTTCTTAGCAAATCTTCATGTATTAAGATCGCCCCTACAACTTTTGAGAGGCAAAGAAGGATGATAAACACAGCAATTTAGCTGAATGTAAAAATAGGCAATTTATTTGACCAGAAGGTACAATTATGAATGGTAAGATTAAGTCACCAGCATCACAGGAACCTTGATGTTGAGCGTCTAGTTGGTTTGCTTCTCCAATGATGATAGTCGAAGTGGTGACGTAACATTGTGGTGGAAGTACTGTTTGGCAGACCGAAAAATAAATTGTCCCATCGTACTGTAATTGAAGAACTGCTTGACAGACTGAAAGAGAAATGATCCTGTCATACTGTGGTTGAAGTACTGCTTTACAGACCGAAAAACAAATTGTTACATTGTACTTTGGTTGAAAAATTGCTCAGTGGACTAAAAGAGAAATTATCCTGTCATACTGTCATTGAAGTACTGCTTGACAGACTGAAAAAGAAATTGTCACATCACACTTTGGTTGAAAAATTGCTCGGGGAACTGAAAGAAAAATTATCCTGTCATACTGTTGTTGAAGTACTGCTTGACAGGCTGAAAAAGACATTGTCATGTTGCACTTTGGTTGAAGAACTGCTCAGTGGACTGAAAGAGAAATGATCCTGTCGTACTGTGGTTGAAGTACTACTTGACCGACTGAAAAAGAAATTGTTCCATTGTACTGCGGTTGAAGGAAAGCTCGGTAGACTCATCATACTATAATTGAAGGACTGGTCAAGTCAACGGCTGGGCAAACTAAGCTAGTTGGCAGCCAGATAGAATTGTCAGAACATCAGCAAAGGCAGAAAATCCGGTCAGCAGCCATGACCATAGAGGCTAACCATGTGGACAAATTGAGTTAGGTAAACTGCAACAAGCGTCCTGTTTCCAGACAGAAAAATAAATCGAGCCAATAATTTAATATGGTCCCGGGACAGGAAATCAGATACAAGCCGATATATGAAATACGATTAAGTGATGTTTCTGAAGGCAGGAATTCACTTTGGTTCGATTTTGATGTTCATCGCCAAGTAACTAGCCCGAGCAGCAATTTTCTGTTTGCTTGTGGCTAAATTTTTCCTCCTTTAATCGACTAACAACATCGATGGGCCAACCAGCAAGGAAAGGTGATGAGCACACCAATTAACAGAATCTATCTTTTGACCAAGTGAGTTGCAATTGTAAACATTAGTTATAGTTTTATAACAATTTGGTTCAATTAATGATTTACTGAGCAAAGTGATAGCATTAGAATAAAATTTAACTTAAAACAATCAGTGACTGTCATGGTGTGTGTGTGTCTGCAGTGTTATATCTGATTGTGGAAAAAACAAATATCTATACAAATAAACTTTAAAGATTAAAACAGCCTACACAAATTACCTCCAGATGTTAACCTCACCAAGAACACATATAAAGCATAGATGAAAGAAAATTATGACCCGATATGTTAATCCCAACTCAAATCACCCCCTTCTATTATTGAATAGATCCCAATATCGATTAACCATAGAATTAGCAAACATTCTTCCACTGAAAAAATTTTAATAACAATAATTATACATACAATAACAGTGGTTATAGTGACATTAAGATTGGGTATAATAGCAGAAATAATAGGAGCATCAAAAAAACAAGTGGACAAATAGGGGATGGAAGCCCATTGTGAAAATTTATCAATAAATTAATATTATCTAAATTTCAGTTTCTTTGGGGTAGTCTAAAGGGTTTTAAGGGGGATAATATGGGCACAAATTCAATTCTAAATAAAAGTTC
This sequence comes from Sepiola atlantica, assembly GCA_963556195.1. Lineage (NCBI taxonomy): Eukaryota > Metazoa > Mollusca > Cephalopoda > Sepiida > Sepiolidae > Sepiola > Sepiola atlantica. The sequence continues at coordinate 72,120,583 of OY744537.1, read as the reverse complement.
TGTTTAAAATTCCGTCCAAATTCTCGAGTTTGACAGAAATATTCCCAAATTCGAAAAGATAAACCTGAAGAAGGCCGGTTACAGCAGTCAAAACGTTGTGATGATAACACTTAAGGAGAGAACAGTAGTCTGAATAATCGAAATTATACAAAAATTGTTCTTTTCAGAAATGAATTTTTCCCGTGCTTCTAGTGTCTGTGTGTGTGTATATATATATATATATATATATATATATATATATAATAATAATGGACTCTCCCGTCGATTTTTCGACGTATGAGTGCCCCGCCAGGGGCTGCCTACGCGTGAATTTGTAATTGCAAGGGTTGCGCAATCCTCAACAACCGCTCTCCTGAGTCGGCACTGCTTGATTCCAATGGCAAGTAGTAATACAAGACAACTGGAAACAATGCCGAGATAAGCAGAGAGCACATACAGCACCTGGTATTCCTAAATGGTCATCCATTTAGTACTGGCCAGACTCGATGCCGCTTAACTTCGGTGATCTAATGGGAACCGGTGTGTCAATGTGATTGTGCCGTATGTATATATATATATATATATATATATATATAGTGTGTGTGTGTATTTAGGCAGCATTTTTTCATTAATGCAAACATTATTAAAAATAACAGAACTCGTCTGTCTAGTTATCCCTTTTTTTAATCTTTTCAATGTTTCTAATGATTTTCTTTATCCTAAAATCAAAAAAATTGATGAAAGTTCCGTATGTGTCACTAACGTTTTCGATTCCTCTTCGAATCATCTTCAGGTGTTGATGTCAAATGGACTAAAAAGCTGGTGAAAGAGAATTTTAGAGAATTTTTAAAATACATCGGATAGACGCACGTTGAAGAAGGCCTTACATTGTTCCAAGAAAGACGTTGACGAATTAAATATTTTTTAAATTTATTTATTTATATATTTATTTTTTTTTTTTTTAAATGATGGCTTATTCATTTGGTGTAGTCGAATAAATATGAAAAGGGAAAATAATTAAAAATTTCCCTTTTTTCGAATTTGAATTCGGTGACGCCAGGGTGACGTCACTAAACTAAATTTAACTATGCTAAGCCTTTAAAAATGGTTTTATTAGTCTCATACGCAATATTATTAATTGTAGGTTGTTGTGTTTTTATGTAGATCACTTCAAGTATTTTTAATTTTTTCAAATTCCGAGAAATGTATTATTTTAGTGTTTACTAAAGTTTGTCTTAAATCGAATGGAGGGCAGTTATGCTTTTGTAGATGTTTGTAGATTGAACTAGCGTTCACGAAATGCATGGTGAGGCGGCAGGATGGGGTAGTTGTTGTAAAACCAATGTAGCTATTATTATTATGAGAGTTACATTCTCTGAAAGAGCATTTAAACTTATAGACGACGTTGGTTCTTTCTAGTGTTTTGGGGGTTGGGGAGGTGTTGTTTTTGACTACAAGAATTTGGGTTTCAAATTTTTTATAGTAAATAATTAGTTTAATTTTATTATTGTTATTTGTTGGGGATATGTATGTGTGTATAATATTTTCTATAGCTTTTTCTTCTAATCTGAAATTTGGCTGCATTCGGTTACAGTAGTATATATTGATATAGTTTGAATTGTGATCTTCTATATTATTATTTGTAGTAGTGTTTTTTTAAGTTTCGAATCATTGATTTTATTTGTTCATCAACAAAGTAGTTGGGAAATTAATTTTTAATAAGTACTTATTTTATAGTTTTAGTTCGATAAATAGTTTTTTGGGGGAGGAGGAGGAGATCAATTTTGCACGGTTTATTAGATTTTTAACAATAGCTATTTTGTAGCAATAGGAACACTCACTCTTGTAATTTAACAGACTAGAATTAAAGCTGGTTAGTTTTTTATTGGAGGTGTTAAACATATTATTAGAGGTATAAATAAGTACATCTAGGAATGGGATTTTATTATTTACGTTTAGTTCTATGGTGAACTTAAGAACAGTTTTTTTAAAAAAAAAAGGTCTTGAAGTTTGTGGATTTGTTCATTGTTATTAACTAGAATAAGTATATCGTCGACATAGCGTACGTAGATAGAAGGTTTTGTAATGTTGTTAAATATTATGTTTTCTAGGTTTGACATGTAGAATTCACTAAGAATCAGGTCGATAACAGAACCCATTGAAACTACGTCAATTTGCGTGTAGTGTTTACCTTAAAGTCATGAAAAGGTTCCTCAGTGGTGCGAATTAATAGTAGCTTTTTTAGTATTCTTTTTTATTTATTTAAAGTGGATGGAGAAATGGGTTATTGTATATATTATTGATGATTATGTTTATTGTTTCCTTTATGGCTACATTAATTAATAGGCTTTATGTATGTGTGTATATATATATATATATATATATATATATATATATATATAACCTGATGTAAAATGAGAAGAAGCTCATTGGAATGAGTGTTGATATATTCAATTTTGACTTTACTTTTTATATTCATACTAATTAAATAGGAAATTTATGTGAAAAATTGATTAATGAAAAAGACAGAAATGGATGTTTTTTTTTAAATCAGAAGTTAATTTAGGGATCATGTTTTCATAGGAACAGTTAAATAAAGAGAGAGAGTGAGAGAGGAAAAAACGAACCATGAAACAAACAAAAAATATGAATAAGACATTTTGTAGATTCTGAAGATCTTCTTTGCACTTAACATTACAAGAAAGCCAAGAAAAATGCACCGAGTCCCCTTTATACACTTAAGGGTGATAAGTGAAGCTGGGGATGAAGGGATGACAGGTTTAGGTTGAGCTGACAATTTATGAAAAAATAGCAAACATAAATCCGATATGAATCCATGAAGAAAGAAATCTTAAGAAATGAAAAATTAACTCTTAAGGAGATATTTATATATTGTTTTATTCTTTTGTGTTGACTACATTAATTTAACATTTATACAGATCTATTCACTAAATACATATTGCTAATATCAACTGTAGAATTATATATATATATATATATATATATATATATATATATCAACTTTGCTTGATACGAAACCGTTTCTTTGTCGAAAAATATCTCATTATATAACAATAATTATCCAAAGATACGTGTTTCGTCATCTCTGACTCATCAGTGTAGCTAGACCTTGCATTATTCAAAACTGAAACCTCAGTGACTGTGTTCCAATTTCGAATTTTGCAAGATCTAGCCAAACTGATGAGTTGTAGAGACGAAATAAAACGTGCCGAAGATAACTATATATATATATATATATATATAATCAAAAAACTACCCGCGTTCCGGGCAGCAATTACTGAGACAGTAGTTTTCTTTACAGAAAAAAGAAATAATTTCTATTTGATATTTTTGAAATTTGGAGGAAAAAAACAAAAATATGATTGTCGTAGTGTTATTTGATATATTCCGATGTTGTGGGAAATTTACTGTGCATGAACATAGTCACATTTTATTTATTCAAAAATAAAACAACAAAAAAGGTATATCTATATGGTTATTAAGATATTCAAAGTCGAGAAATTTGATTTTGTTTCAGCATAAAAATGAAAATGAATTCCCCATTAAAAACTGGTTATAAAATGAAATGAACAAATGAAAGAGTGGAACGTCGATTGATAAAATAAAACAATTTCATATTACTGAGTTATTCAAACTGGTTGCCTTTCGCTTTTATTATTAAAGACAGAAAAAAAGACTTAATTAATAGTAAAAAAAAAAATTAGGGGTTGTAATTTAGAAAAATGAGATGTCTTTTTTTCTTTTTCATGACAAATGTTAAAGTTATCATCAGCATCATCATCCTCAGGTTTTATAGGGTATTCACATGTAATCGGCTAAAAAGTAGAATCTCATTTTGGGGAGGTGGGGGGGGGGCGTGCTGAGGGTGTCAATCTACAATTACACCCAAACTTTTAATATTTGTATTTACGCCTTAAAAATAAGATATTTAATTAGCCAAGTTTAAAGAAGTTATTTATTTGATTTTCAGGGGAAAGGTAAACACAACTAAAAAAATCAATTGCTTAAAATTAAAATTTAAAAAAGAGATGTATAGTTAAAAAATATAAGATTAAAGAAATAAAGTATGGGTAAATTTGTATATTAACAGCCTCCACTAAATCCCCCCACCCCAATGAAATTTTGCTTTTTTAAGCGATTACGTGTTAAGAGTGAACACTGAAAAACAGAAAGACGAAAAAAAAAACAATAATTTAGAATTTAGAATGGGCGATCAGTTTAATATATATTTAATGTAAAATAATCCTCCATCTCCGAGCGATTCTCACTTGTTAGTGGAAACAATCAAATTTGACATTAACGTACACTTACCCGTCAATATGACGTTAATTTAAATTACTGTCTGTGGCGATTTTGCGTTAGAGTCGTGATTCTAGACGGAATCTATGAACTGCTTTCGAGCCCATGCAACAAACACTCCTGCACTGATAAAGGTAGAAAACCCGAAACAACGTCGTCTGTAGGTATACCTACAGTTAAATATATATATATATATGCTTTCCTATGGGGGCATAATTTTGTTAAAAAGACTGATTTCTATCTAGCATTAAGATGATGTTTTTCTCTAAAAATAATTAAATACTTTCAATCATCAGATTCGTAAATTAAAATATACATGGCAATATATGTGTATATATCAATATGTACGTATGTTTATTTTATTTATCTTTAAAATTTTACACAAAAGTCAACAGTATGAATGAAATATATATATATATATATATATATATATATATATGTGTGTGTGTATATAGACTGTAATAGTATTTATGTATATACATGTTTATATGTATGTATATACATGTTTATATGTATGTATATACATGTTTATATGTATGTATATACATGTTTATATGTATGAATATACATGTTTATATGTATGAATATACATGTTTATATGTATGAATATACATGTTTATATGTATGAATATACATGTTTATATGTATGCATATACATATGTGAATGCATATACATGTGTATATGTATGCATATATATATATGTATGTGTATATGTATGCATATACATGTGTATATGTATGCATATACATATGTATGTGTGTATATGTATGCATATACATATGTATGTGTGTATATGTATGCATATACATATGTATGTGTGTATATGTATGCATATACATATATATGTGTGTATATGTATGCATATACATATATATGTGTGTATATGTATGCATATACATATATATGTGTGTATATGTATGCATATACATATATATGTGTGTATATGTATGCATATACATATATATGTGTGTATATGTATGCATATACATATATATGTGTGTATATGTATGCATATACATATATATGTGTGTATATGTATGCATATACATATATATGTGTGTATATGTATGCATATACATATATATGTGTGTATATGTATGCATATACATATATATGTGTGTATATGTATGCATATACATATGTATGTGTTTATATGTATGCATATACCTATGTATGTGTTTATATGTATGCATATACATATGTATGTGTTTATATGTATGCATATACATATGTATGTGTTTATATGTATGCATATACATATGTATGTGTGTATATGTATGCATATACATATGTATGTGTGTATATGTATGCATATACATATGTATGTGTGTATATGTATGCATATACATGTGTATGTATATACATATGTATGTGTATATGTATGTATGTATCTACATATGTATGTGTGTATATGTGTGTATATACATATGTATGTGTGTATATGTATGTGTGTATATGTGTGTATATACATATGTATGTGTGTATATGTATGTGTGTATATGTGTGTATATACATATGTATGTGTGTATATGTATATACATATGTATGTGTGTATATGTATGTATATACATATGTATGTGTGTATATGTATGTATATACATATGTATGTGTGTATATGTATGTATATACATATGTATGTGTGTATATGTATGTATATACATATGTATGTGTGTATATGTATGTATATACATATGTATGTGTGTATATGTGTGTATATACATATGTATGTGTGTATATGTGTGTATATACATATGTATGTGTGTATATGTGTGTATATACATATGTATGTGTGTATATGTGTGTATATACATATGTATGTGTGTATATGTGTGTATATACATATGTATGTGTGTATATGTGTGTATATACATATGTATGTGTGTATATGTGTGTATATACATATGTATGTGTGTATATGTGTGTATATACATATGTATGTGTGTATATGTGTGTATATACATATGTATGTGTGTATATGTGTGTATATACATATGTATGTGTGTATATGTGTGTATATACATATGTATGTGTGTATATGTGTGTATATACATATGTATGTGTGTATATGTGTGTATATACATATGTATGTGTGTATATGTGTGTTTATACATATGTATGTGTGTATATACATATGTATGTGTGTATATGTATGTATATACATATGTATGTGTGTATATGTATGTATATACATATGTATGTGTGTATATGTATGTATATACATATGTATGTGTGTATATGTATGTATATACATATGTATGTGTGTATATGTATGTATATACATATGTATGTGTGTATATGTAGGTGTGTATATGTATGTGTGTATGTATGTGTGTATATGTATGTGTGTGTACGTATGTATCTACATATGTATGTATATACATGTGTATGTATATACATATGTTTGTGTGTATATGTATGTATATACATGTGTATATGTATGCATATACATGTGTATGTATATATATGTATGTGTGTATATGTATGCATATACATGTGTATGTGTATGTATATAAATATGTATGTGTGTATATGTATGCATATACATGTGTATGTGTATGCATATACATGTGTATGTGTATGCATATACATGTGTATGTGTATGCATATGTATATACATATGTGTGTATGTGTATGTATATACATATGTATGTGTGTATGTGTATGTATATACACGTGTGTATCTATGTATGTGTATATGCATGCATATACACGTATGTATGTGTATATGCATGACTATACACGTGTATATTTATATGTATGTGTATATGTATGTATGTGTATATGCATGACTATACACGTGTATATTTATATGTACGTGTATATGTATGTATGTGTATATTCATGCATATACACGTGTATATGTATGTATGTGTATATGCATGCATATACACGTGTATATGTATGTATGTGTATATGAATGCATACACGTGTATATGTATGTATGTGTATATGCATATATATATATATGTGGAGGTTAGACACAAGGTTAAGGTTTGATGAAAGTGTTTCTGTTGAACGAACTGGATTAGAACCCGTCGTTAACAACTGTGCCATCACCATGTATGTATATATACACGTATATATGTATATATGTATGCATATACACGTGTTGATTTATGTATGTGTATACACGTATGTGTATATGTATATATATGTATGTATCTGTATATGTATGTATGTGTATATGTATGCATATACACGTGTGTATGTATGTATGTGTATATACGTATATGTATGTGTATATACGTATGTGTATATGTATGCATATACACGTGTGTGTATGTATGTATGTGTATATACGTATGTGTATATGAATGCATATACACGTGTGTGTGTATGTATGTATGTGTATATACGTATGTGTATATGAATGCATATACACGTGTGTGTGTATGTATGTATGTGTATATACGTATGTGTATATATATATGTATGTAGGTGTATATGTATGTATATGTATGTATGTGTATATGTATGCATATACATATATATATGAATTCATGTGTAAACGTGTATATGTATGTATATGTATGTATATGTATGTATGTGTATATGTATGCATATACATATATATATGAATTCATGTGTAAACGTGTATATGTATGTATGTGTACATGTATGTATGTATGTGTATATGTATGCATATACACATATATATGAATTTATGTGTAAACGTGTATATGTATGTATGTGTACATGTATGTGTATATGTATGCATATACACATATATATGAATTTATGTGTAAACGTGTATATGTATGTGTACATGTATGTATGTATGTGTATATGTATGCATATATATATATGAATGTATGTGTATATGTATGCATATATATATATATGTATGTATGTGTATATGTATGCATATATATATATGAATGTATGTGTATATGTATGCATATATATATATATGAATGTATGTGTATATGTATGCATATATATATATATGAATGTATATGTATATGTATGCATATATATATATATGAATGTATGTGTATATGTATTCATATATATATATATGAATGTGTGTGTATATGTATTCATATATATATATATATATGAATGTGTGTATATGTATTCATATATATATATATATATATGAATGTGTGTGTATATGTATTCATATATATATATATATATATGAATGTGTGTGTATATGTATTCATATATATATATATATGAATGTGTGTGTATATGTATTCATATATATATATATATATGAATGTGTGTATATGTATTCATATATATATATATATGAATGTGTGTGTATATGTATTCATATATATATATATATGAATGTATGTGTATATGTATACATATATATATATATGTATGTGTATATGTATACATATATATATATATATATGAATGTATGTGTATATGTATACATATATATATATGTATGTGTATATGTATACATATATATATATATATATGAATGTATGTGTATATGTATTCATATATATATATATATATATGAATGTATGTGTATATGTATTCATATATATGAATGTATGTGTATATGTATTCATATATATGAATGTATGTGTATATGTATTCATATATATGAATGTATGTGTATATGTATTCATATATATGAATGTATGTGTATATGTATTCATATATATGAATGTATGTGTATATGTATTCATATATATATATATATGAATGTATGTGTATATGTATTCATATATATAT
>OY744537.1:72031585-72101585 GCA_963556195.1 Sepiola atlantica | reverse complement strand
ACAGTAAATGTTCCTGGCCATCCAGCGGGCTTGGTGAATGGCACCTGGCTTGGCCCAGTGGATACCTCGAGGAGGTTCCTCACCAAGCAGGATCAGGCACAGCTCTGCCCCCTCTCTGTAATCTGCCCTCGGACTTGCTTCCTCAAGGAAATTGCTTAAGACTGCAATTGTGCTTGTCTTCTTCTGTTTCAAGTCTTGTTCAACTAGGCCCAGAACTCTTGGGCAGTCCTTAACCAACTTGTCCCACTTCTCTTTCACATTGCTGAACATTGGGTTGTCAGGACTCTTGACCTTGCTGAACACAGCCTCCCATACACTTCCAATTATTACCTCTGATATGTGATGGCGACAAGCGAAGTAGAATACCTTTTTGCCTAGTTTTTCTTCAATAAGCTTCGCTGCACCCTTGTTGATGCCACTGTTGCTTGCTGTGGTATCAAATACCAAGCCTACAATGTTGTCTGTGAGACCCCATGCTTCTATCAGTTCCAATGTAGCATTACACTGTTGGATTCCTGTGGAACTTTCTATGAAGGGCACACCAAGCAGCTTCCCTTCTTCATACTGTGGAGTACCAGAGATGAGCACTGCAAGACTTTCCACTGGGTATCTTTCACCAAGAACATCCCGTAGAAGTTTTCCATCCCAGTGTAGTGTGCAGTAATCTGGCGGACTTTCCTTGAAGTTATTCATGTAACTTTGGCACAAGTTATGACGAGTGTTTATCCTATTTCGTCTTGTAGTAGAGGCTGATATAACAAAGTCATCAAGATCTGCGCCTCCTGCCTTCAACACTGCAGACACCATGGCTGTAGTCTGGTTGTCAGAGAGTGACAACCGATCTGCAGTGCTACAAATCTCTTCACTGGTCATAACTGAGTGTGGAAAGTGTAAGGTTATCGTACTTGGTTTTGATAAACAGCTTGGTGTTGTCTCAGTGTATTCTGAACCCTCACTAGTACCAGAGCCTTGACTGTTCTCTGGGTCTTCATCACTTGAAATTTTCCCAACTTCTGCTGCTGCAGCAGTTACTGATGATAACATTCTCTCTTCTCTTTCTTCTCGGAAGCTTTTCTCTCTAGACTTCTTCTCAAACACCTTATCATGACCTGACATGTGTGCCAGGCGAGTTGTCTGTTGGTCCAAGTAGAAATTGACGTCCTCTTCCTTGGTCTCCTTTGTGAGCAGCCTGTTGCTTCTTATCTCCTCCACAACATCCTTTGCTCCAATATCAAATAACTTGTCTAAGTCCTTCAGAAAGTTAGCTCGTTTCTCTTCCTCTGGTTTGTTATTTCTTCCCTTGTTTTTAACAATTTTCCTGTACTTTTCATGGAGGATCATGAAACGGTTGACTGCATTTGGTCTAGTTAGTGTTTTAATCCTTGCCATATTCCAGAATGGCAAAACGACATCCACTGTATCATGGGCTAAAGACCTATTGTCACTGTTGGGATTATCATTCCTCAAATGCAGGAAATACTGGAACACCTGGCGATTAGTAGGAAGTTGAGAGCCCCTGATGCTGGAGCTGGGTTGCCCAATGAGATACACATCACTGAATGACCTTGTGGCAGGAGTTGCCACCTTTCTTCTCTTTTCAGTTGGTTCATCCCGTTCACTTGTATCGCTGACCACTTTCCCACAGCATAGTTGTCTTCCAGATGCCATGTTGTCAGCAGTTCACAAATCTTAACAAATCAGCTTTAACTTACAATCTGAAATGAAGAGATAAAACATAGTGATAATAAATTATATACATGCATTAAGAGTAACATTTTTTAGATAAAGTTATGTATTATATGATGGCATCCTTTCCAAGCATAAAAAATATATATGTTTGTGCATTAAAATTAATTAAAATTAACACAGGTGTTCATGTGTTTACTACCATATGCAAGAAAATTTTATAAGCTTTAATTTGGTACCACTTTCAATGCTATAGCATCAACCTCTGGAAAGCTACAATGAAAATAAGGACATAATATCCCAAATTTTGCAGCGTTTTTGAAAAACGTCAACAATAAAATTACATGGCTCTTGAGGCAGGCATAGCCAAGGTCCAAGATCACAATAACTGGTATATTTAGCTAATTTAGACCTTGGAGAATGGGAATAATATCAGTTTCCATATGTTTGAAGAAAAAGGTCAATTTTGAAGAGGTCTAATGTACATGTATACGTATATATATGTACATGTATACTATATATATATATGTGTACCTATATATGTACATGTGTATGTATACGTATATATATATATATGTAAATGTGTATGTATACGTATATATATATATATGTACATGTGTATGTATACGTATATATATATATATGTACATGTGTATGTATACGTATATATATATATATATATGTACATGTGTATGTATACGTATATATATATATATATATGTACATGTGTATGTATACGTATATATATATATATATGTACATGTGTATGTATACGTATATATATATATATATATATATGTACATGTGTATGTATACGTATATATATATATATATGTACATGTGTATGTATACGTATATATATATATATATGTACATGTGTATGTATACGTATATATATATATATATATGTACATGTGTATGTATACGTATATATATATATATATGTACATGTGTATGTATACGTATATATATATATATATATGTACATGTGTATGTATACGTATATATATATATATATGTACATGTGTATGTATACGTATATATATATATGTACATGTGTATGTATACGTATATATATATGTACATGTGTATGTATACGTATATATATGTATGTACATGTGTATGTATACGTATATATATGTATGTACATGTGTATGTATACGTATATATATGTATGTACATGTGTATGTATACGTATATATATGTATGTACATGTGTATGTATACGTATATATATGTATGTACATGTGTATGTATACGTATATATAATATATGTACATGTGTATGTATACGTATATATATAATATATGTACATGTATACGTATACGTATATATAATATATGTACATGTGTATGTATACGTATATATAATATATGTACATGTGTATGTATACGTATATATAATATATGTACATGTGTATGTATACGTATATATAATATATGTACATGTGTATGTATACGTATATATAATATATGTACATGTGTATGTATACGTATATATAATATATGTACATGTGTATGTATACGTATATATAATATATGTACATGTGTATGTATACGTATATATAATATATGTACATGTGTATGTATACGTATATATAATATATGTACATGTGTATGTATACGTATATATAATATATGTACATGTGTATGTATACGTATATATAATATATGTACATGTGTATGTATACGTATATATAATATATGTACATGTGTATGTATACGTATATATAATATATGTACATGTGTATGTATACGTATATATAATATATGTACATGTGTATGTATACGTATATATAATATATGTACATGTATACGTATATATAATATATGTACATGTGTATGTATACGTATATATAATATATGTACATGTGTATGTATACGTATATATATATGTATGTACATGTGTATGTATACGTATATATATATGTATGTACATGTGTATGTATACGTATATATATATGTATGTACATGTGTATGTATACGTATATATATATGTATGTACATGTGTATGTATACGTATATATATATGTATGTATACGTATATATATATGTATGTATACGTATATATGTATGTACATGTATACGTATATATGTATGTACATGTATACGTATATATGTATGTACATGTATACGTATATATGTATGTACATGTATACGTATATATATATGTATGTATACGTATATATGTATGTATACGTATATATGTATGTATATGTACATGTGTATGTATACGTATATATGTATGTATATGTACATGTGTATGTATACGTATATATGTATGTATACGTATATATATATATGTATGTACATGTGTATGTATACGTATATATATATGTATGTACATGTGTATGTATACGTATATATATATGTATGTACATGTGTATGTATACGTATATATATATGTATGTACATGTGTATGTATACGTATATATATATGTATGTACATGTGTATGTATACGTATATATATATGTATGTACATGTGTATGTATACGTATATATATATGTATGTACATGTGTATGTATACGTATATATATATATGTATGTACATGTGTATGTATACGTATATATATATATGTATGTACATGTGTATGTATACGTATATATATATATGTATGTACATGTGTATGTATACGTATATATATATATGTATGTACATGTGTATGTATACGTATATATATATATGTATGTACATGTGTATGTATACGTATATATATATATGTATGTACATGTGTATGTATAAGTATATTTATATGTATGTACATGTGTATGTATAAGTATATATATGTATGTATATGTGTATGTATACGTATATTCATATATGTATGTACATGTGTATGTATACGTATATTCATATATGTATGTACATGTGTATGTATACGTATATTCATATATGTATGTACATGTGTATGTATACGTATATATATATGTACATGTATATGTATATATATATATGTATATGTATATATATATATATGTATATATATATATGCACATGTGTATGTATACGTATATATATATGTGTACATGTGTATGTATACGTATATATATATGTGTACATGTGTATGTATACGTATATATATATGTGTACATGTGTATGTATACGTATATATATATGTGTACATGTGTATGTATACGTATATATATATGTGTACATGTGTATGTATACGTATATATATATATGTGTACATGTGTATGTATACGTATATATATATATATGTGTACATGTGTATGTATACGTATATATATATATATGTGTACATGTGTATGTATACGTATATATATATATATATTTATGCACATGTGTATGTATATATTTATACGTACAAGTGTATGTATATGCATATGTGTATTTATATATATATATATATATATATATATATATATATATATACATGTATATGCATATTTATGTGTTGATGTAGATATGTTTATGTATATTTATGTGTGGATGCGGATATTCATATATATGTGTGTGTATGTATGTATCTATGTGTATATATATATTTTTTAACGAAACAGGAATTTTAATGGAGACTCAATAAATGTGTCTATATTACATCTACAGGCCCACATTTTTGTCGACTTAATCTTACATATTAAGTTATCTTGTGAGATTTTAAAAGTTGGATCTCAATAGCATTTATGCTAACAGATCTATATTTTATTTTGAGGAGCCAAACTTTTCTTTTTGTTTTTGGGCCATGTTATTTGACCTCCAAAAAATTATTCCGTTTGGAAAAATTTTCAAATTGGCAGATTATCTACTAATGCTTTAAAAAAAAATCATTGATAAAAAAAAACATATTTCATCATTTTGTTATCTATTTTCGTTATCAGATAAGTAATTATGTTTCTTCTTACGTAAATATTTGGGTATTAATTTCTCAACATTACTTGATTATCATACTGCTAGGTCAGAATCTTTCATTATACCAATTATTTAAATTGCCGTTTAATTTAATTCTTTAAACGGCCAAGAATGAAACCCCTTAGAAAAGTATATTATAACACTTCACATATAAATTAAAGTCCAGCAATCTATGTGATGGATACATAATTATTTGTTAATACTATTAATTAGATATTTATCTAAATCTAAAAATATATTGTAAAATAAAATAAATTTTTTTTACTAAAGTTATTTTACATCTCGCTTTAAAATTATTAGATCTAAATAACAGTAAACACTCTGGAGTTACTTCCCTTAATCATGATGCTTTAAGTTACTTCCCTTTGACTGACTATATTGACTCATCTCAGTATGAATAAAACTACGATGTTGTGTGTCCATGTGTGCGTGGTTTTCGTTATACATAACTTTGATAAATATATTTAAAATTAATTGCCTCAGTTTCCAATGAAATAAACGAAAAATTAAAACGAATTTTTAAAAGTACTATTTAAAATAAATCGTAAACATGACTACATTAGGGATTATTTTTCCCTAGACCCTTCTGACAGTATGTCTCCACCTGGGGAACGCCGGGTAATTATAGCTAGTTATATAAAAAGTGAGTCATTTGATGTAAATATTATACAATCGTGATACAGATTTACTTTTGTCTATATAAAAATCAATGACCATTGAGATAAAACAAATTTTGATGACTATGATGGAAATAGTTTGTTTAGTTTAGCTAATTGTGGCTGGAGGAAAATAGATAAGGAAGTAATGGAGGAAGATAGAAAACGTTTTCCTCTAACCACAGCTATGTGTAATACCTAATGATCTCCAATTCTATTCCTTCCCTCAAAGGCACTGACCACATTCATTTTGAGCTACCCACATTTCATCTAAACTACTCTTGGCTGCTCCCCCACCCACTCCCGTACACTTTCCTATGCTGCCCTCATTCTTCTACTCCCTCTCCACCTGTATTTTATGTGTAAATTCATCTTATTTGGAGCCATTTTCTCCAATCATGAATAAGTTTTGAATAAACAAGAAGCGAAATATCGATTCTTTCCACATTGACTGTTTTTTTGTGTTTTTTTTAAATCTTATATTTATCTACGTTTATCCCTTGTTCCATTTTATTCCCACACATATAAACACGCACATATATATATACCCTTTTAAACACACAAATATATATATATATATATATATATATATATATATATATATATATGATTATTTTTATTTACATAGACATGTACAAAATCTGCGACACTGGCATGTCGATGTTATCGATCAACAGTTATTATAAACTGAGATCTCATCAGGAAGAGTTAGAATCCGATCTTAACATTAGATCATATTTGGAAAGAACCTTTCTTTCCAAATATGATCTAAGATTAACATCCGATTTTAACTCTACCTGATGAGATCTCAGTTTATAATAACTGTTGATCGATAACATCGACATGCCAGTGTCGCAGATTTTGTATATGTCTGTGTAAATAAAAATAATCACATATATATATATATATATATATATATATATATATATATATATATATATATATTCTGATATTTCTTTTAAAACAAAGAAGCTGATCAATTTAGTAAAAAATACATCATTAGGATGTAATTGCCTACTTTATTTTACTGTCAAGAAATTCAAGCTCAAAAGTTGCCACAGTTAAACTTTCTTTTTAAAAACAGAATATATCAGAAGATTGAAAAGAATAAATCACCTTCCATTTTGACTTTCACAAAATCTCAGTTTTATCTCCTTTTTTTTTATCCTAATGTAAAATTGAAAGGAAAGCGTTAATATGATACAAGTGAAACAATTTTTTTAATGAATTATTCTTAACGAATCTGTTGATTACACTTATTCAACAATCATAAAAGTAAAGAATAAAGTTAAAAACTCATCTTAACGATGACACATTGTATAAGGTATCCCCCCCCCCTCCATGAATATTTATTTTCCTCATATATGCATAAGAGGTTGATGTAGTTAGCTAAAGGCATTGTGTGTAATATTTATGGAGAGAGATAATTTATAGAAAGCAATTACAATGCTGGAATGTATTAAACAGAAGCAGGACATAAAACAAGACAAGATGAATAAAAAAGTGAAAATAAGTTTTCCTATTTTTCTCTTTTTTTAAATTATTTTTTTTATTGATTATAAATCTTACTTGCCTTCAGTGTCACTTGATGATGGAGTCTGTATAACATAATATTTCTGGAAAACTCCCATCAGATGTATGTTCAACTTTCATCTTAAAATGTGTGAATGGCGGCCATTGAGATAAGCTATGCAGTGAATATTCTGCAGGATACGTATTCTTTTATGAATTTAATATTAATTTAATATTAATAGGCTTTTATTGTTTTTTTCTTGTTTTTCATTTTAGTATCATTATCATTTTTAATTAATTTATTTTTAACTTATTTTATTTATCATATATATGCTAGAAACAAATATGGGTCATCCAATGACAAACTCCAAAATTAGTTACGTTCTGCTTGCTATATCTCCTTCTCTGTCTTTCTCTCTACAGCGACGTTTTAAATAATATTACCACTTGTTGTGATATTTCCTTTTGTTTATAATGGACTATTCTAATCTTGTTCTCCTTTTCTTTTCTTTATTGATATATATATATATATTGAGAGAGACGGAAGCGAGAGTGGTGGATACCATATAAAAGAAGAGTGGGGCAGGGGTCAAACAATGCAGTTAGAGAGGGTGAGACTGAGAGAAAGAAATTTAGTAAAAGATGGGTCAATTAATTGCAAATTAATACTAATTAATTAGAACAATTAAAACGATAGTTTTTCAAACATAGCTCAATCCCAAAACTGAGGAATATTTTAGCATGTATTTTGTGTGATGAAAATATATAGGAAAAAAGTCTCAGGAAAACAAACGTTAATTAACAGCTTTAGTAAGTTTAGACTTATTAAGTAATAAATTTGGAATATATAATCGATTCAATAATGCTCGATACTTAAGTAGTAACCTATAGAGCTGGTACATATACGGAGTGTTCATCCCTCATCAACCTGTCGATGTTTCAGTCTTTGTTCTCCTCAGAGCCAATTAATTATTTAACCCTTTTAAGAGTGAAATAATGAATTGGTTCATAAAGACCAAAACCTCAACTTGTTGTAAGCCAAACACTCAACATATATTTAAGTATATACTCTTTATAATATCAAAAAATGTTTTAAATTGCAAGCTCAATGAAGTTGTATTACAAACTGCAGAGCATATATATATATATATATTATAGGTGCATTTTAATTGCCAAAGGAA
Source organism: Sepiola atlantica (assembly GCA_963556195.1). Classification (NCBI taxonomy): domain Eukaryota; kingdom Metazoa; phylum Mollusca; class Cephalopoda; order Sepiida; family Sepiolidae; genus Sepiola; species Sepiola atlantica. The sequence goes on along the minus strand of OY744537.1, from coordinate 72,092,679 downwards.
CAATCAATCCATAACCATACCTTTTATCTGTTCTTTCAATTTCTATACTGTCATATATCAGCGAATACCTGTATTTCTTCTTTGTCTCATTGACAAAGAAAATTTTTAATATGTTTATATTGTATTTTTTTAAATTCATTTATGTTCATTTTTTATGGAAATGTGGATAAGCAAGTTAACATGTTAGTAGAAGTAAGGACACAACAAATCATTAAAGCTAGACCAAAATATTTCCGTCTCTGGGTTCGCCCATATTCGTTTAGTGATTTGGCTTTATTTAACAAACCATCGACTGAAATCTCTTGGTCCAGCTTTAATTATATGTTTGTGTCCTTATTTCTACTAGCATGTTGTCTTGCTTATCCACATTTCCATAAACTAATTTTTCATTTTGTCTTAAATTTTCATTTGATATTCACTTCCTCATATATATATATATATATATATATATATATATATATATATATATATATTTATTTTTTTATCTTTTATGTTTTATGATATTTACCCCCAAAAAAGGCAGTAAGTTTAGGGTGTTGTTCTAAGTTAGGAGCTGCACAGCAAGATGTCTGTTTACATTAGTTTTAAACCTCTGCATGTCGATACTGGCAGGGAGGGAGTTCCAGAGGCCAGCAGCACGAGGAAAGAAGCTATTGGAGTAGAAAGCTCTCCGGCATCTGGGGACTTCCACAGTGAATGGATGGGAGTTAGCTGATTGTCGAGTTGGTCTAGTGAATTTACGTCGAGGGGGTACCAGAGTAGCCAATTCATCGGAGCATAATCCATTGAAGTATTTGTAAAACAAGCACAAGGATGCTACATTGTGGTGATGAGACAGGGGCTGGAGTTTGGTTGACAGTGAGGGACCTATTAGGTTGGCGACTCTTTTTTGGACCTTGCCAAGGAGGTAGAGACAAGTAGATTATGCACCAGCCCAGATGTGGCAACAATACTCCATGCATGGGCGGGTGGTGACTTTGTAGAGATACAGGATAATGCCAGGTGTGAGGAGTTTACTAGCACGGTAGAGGGAGCCAACCTTCTTTGCGGCAGCCTTGGCAATGTCTCCAATGTATTTGTTCCAATTCATGTTACCTGTGAAGGTTAGGCCGAGGAGTTTGAATGTTGAACTCTCGGGTAGGGTGTTATTTGCCATGACAATCGGTGGTTGGAGAGGTTTCTTGTAGTTATTGAAAGAAAGGAGCTTTGTCTTTGCGGCATTAAAAGTTACCAACCATTTATGACCCTAATCCACTACAGTCTGGAGGTCATTTTCTAAGGATTCAGCCATTGTCTCGGATATGACTGCGTCCGTTTTGCTAACATGACGAGAGTAAAGCGTGGTGTCCTCAGCAAATAAACCAATCTAAGACTCTGTCATCAGGGAGATCGTTTATGAAGATCACGAACAATAAAGGTCCAATGATAGATCTCTGGGATACACCAGCATTTATGTCATGTTGCTTAGATGAACGGCCAGCGAAGACAACCTTGATCTTTCTTTTGGTTAGGAAGGATCTAATTATATTAAGTAATTGCCCAGTAATACCATATGAGCATATTTTCAGGAGAAGCCCTTTATGCCATACCTTGTCAAAGGCCTTGGATATATCAAGCGCTACTGGCCTAGCTTCACCTGCTTTGTCAAGTGTATGATACATGCATTCAGAGATGACCGTTAGGATGTCTGCAGTAGATCGTGCTTGTCTAAATCCATACTGGCGGTCAGAAAGAAGTTTAGCATTAACTAAGTGCCGTACTATCGCTAGATTGATTAAGGATTCAAAGGTTTTAGCAAAGATCGGGAGTAGACTAATTGGGCGGTAGTTCAGAGGATCGGTTCTATTCCCAGAATTAATTCTTGTAGACTGGTACCACAGAGGCAATTTTCCAGCTATCGGGGAAGCAAGAGTCAGCTAAGCATTTATTGTAGAGTTTGGAGAGGACAGGGGCAAGTTCAGCAGAGCATTTTTTTATTACTATTACAGGTATAATATCAGGCCCGCAAGCTTTGGAGGTGTCAAGGTTTTTTATGATGTTTCTGACCTGGGATAGGGTGATGCCCAGGTTATCAAGTGTGACTTCGATCAGAAATGGGAATTTGGGGAGGGGGTGGTGTTCTGAGTCCAAAGTGGATTTAGAGGAAAAACGGGGATCGTTGATTGACCATTGTTCACCACACTATTGTAGATTTTCCAGAAATCACGAGTACCTAGTTTCTGTGACTGAATGTGTTTTTTTGTTAACTCAGTATACCTTCTCTTTGCATCACCTATCACGACCTTACAATTATGTCTTGACTCTATAAATTTCTGTCTATTAGTAGCTGACTTATGGCGGCCGAATTTGTGGAATGCTTGCTGCCTCTCAGCAATTGCAGCTGCACATTCCGAGGTGAACGATTGCGGAGAGTGGGGCTTGCTAAAGAATTTTCGCATGGGGACATAGGCTTCAATGCCTGCTTTGACCCATTCAGTTAACTCATTTGCACAATGGTCAACAGGGAGTGAGTAGGTTTCCGTCCATGGGGCATCGCTGATGTGATCTCTGATTGACTCAAAATCAGCCTGCTCGTAGTATCTCGTTATTTTGAGCAACGGCTCATCAGCTTTTGGACGACGTTTTAGCACAATGTGATCAGCATTCCGGAGTGGGCTATGAGCTTTCATCACACAAGCCTCGGGTATTGAGGTCAAGAAAAGGTCTAGAAGTGAGGCTTGCTGGTCTACTCGATCAGGGATGCGGGTCGGGAAATCGATAGTCTGAGAGAGGGAGTGAGCTTAGGAAAAATTATATGTAGAGTTGCATCAGTAAGGCTGGAGAATCCCAACCAGTCACAGTGGTGTGCATTAACATCCCCAAATTCATGTATCTGGGCATTCGAGTCAATTGAGAGTGCTCTATCTATGCTTTCAGAGACAAAGTTTAGCAGAGTACAGTCCTGGGTCGAAGGGGAACGGTATAAGAAATATAAGTAACTAAGACTGTGATGTAAAGTCAATCTAAAGCACATGTAGTTTTGGTCATCCGATTCTAACCTATGTTCTCTAGTCAGGAGGAGGGTATTCCGAACATAAATTCCTAGCCCGTACATATGTTTGTCAGTCTTTATTTCAAAATAATTCAATGTACCTTGACAAGTGTTTTGCACACAAACAACCAGGAATACGCATATAATTACCAGGAGCTTTCGTTCCTGCAGCTCATCAGAAGACCATCAGATCACTTCCGGAGAAAAATTCTGAAGCAAAAAATAAAAAACCTTTTTCATGTATTTCTCACAGAAAACAGTTCCTTAAAAGAACCAAAGATTCCATTCATAGACAACCGGCCATTTTGTAGTTATAATATATATATACACACATTTACCAAACTTAATATATATATAAATAGAAATAAACTTGTAGACTAAAATGAACTAACATTGTTTTCAGACTCTATTAGAGGCATTTATCTGACTGGTGTAAGTGCACATGCGCATTTATGGATGAACGTGCAATATCTATTGAAACATAGGCACAATACGTATTATCACATTAGGGATTAACCGGTGTAGATTGAGACTTTGGCTCGTAAGAAATGAGACCATTTTCATAAAATGACTTTTTCAATTTTGAATATGGCAGACTTTTTGTTTTTCTCTACAATAACAAATCTTTCCCATTGTTTTTTTTTTCAGCCTGTATCGATTGAAAGATCGGGGAGAGGCATATGCACAGTTCAAATGTTATGCAACACGCCTTTCCGAACTCACAAGTATGGCCACCACACCCATAGATGTCAACTTGCTGCAGGAGATTTGCGATTGTTTGCGGGATAAACCTATATGGTCAGCGGCACACGTAGCCGCCTATGTCGGATTCAATGAAGCTTTCTACAGTCAACACATCCGCAGGTAATATACAATATGAGTGTACACCTTCCATCAAAAATGCTGGAAAAAAAAATTATGCTGCCCCAGTTTTCGTGTTAATATTCCTATTCATATAAAATAACATCTCAATCGGTGAAGTTAGAAATAGAAATAAGAAACAAGAAAAACGTCTCAAAGTGGCAAGTTTTAAAAACGACGAAAAGAAAGAAAAAATGCGTATCAATTGACATAGAAAGAAGGAAAAAGCGTATCAATTGATATAGAAAGAAGGAAAAGGGAAAAAATGAAAGAAATAGTGAAGGATTTTTTTCCGAATTCATTTCAGATGGAGGGGGAATATCTGACTTGCTATTTGCTCTCTCCCTTCTCCTAAACACTTGAAATGGTTTCGGCTTGCAGTTTTTTTACTCGCTAACTATGCATGACAGGATGGATATTTATATAGATGCAAATAAATGCATTATACATGCATTTATTATAGAGTGAAGAATAACCGGATAGATAAAAGTTCGACCCGTTTGCATGTTTAGTTTTATGGCATATCAACCCTCTCAGGTTATTTAATGCCGAATTTAGTCATTTTTGTAAAGGTTTTCATGTTTCAAGTTCTCAATATCTGTGAATATTTATTCACACTGTAAATGCATGTTTTGAAGGAATAAAGAAAAAAAGAAGGAAAGTTGGTTTCTGTCGATGGAAACAACGTGCTCACAACTGCAACTTTGTTACGTGGTATACTTTTCTCAGGTGACACCGTATTCAATGCAACAACATGTTGGCCACAAGATCTTTATCAAGTAGTAAAATTGTCTCCAACATCCGTTACTGAATTAGAGAATAATGTGCTCGTCACTGGAACTGCATCATGTGGTATGCTCTTCTCCAACAACACTGTTTTCAATATTGATCTTTATCGCTCACTGATGTTAGTACTTTGAGTGCTAAAACGCAACTTACTTCTGTTGGGCTTGCCTTTTATGAACTGCAAACACACGAGTCTCAAATAGTCGATATGCATAAATACTTTGGTTCCAGCATACACTTGTTCTTTCTCACATGTAGGTTCTGCATAGAAAGCAGAGATGAGCACTTTTATGGTGGCGATAAGTTAAGTCAAAACTTTTTTGACCACTCAATTCAGTTTCTTGTTCATCACATTCGCCATAGTTTTGTATACAGATAGTTTGTAGAGTTGTTTTGTAGAGTTGTTTTGTAGAGTTGTTTTGTAAATAAATAGTCTCTAAATTATGGATTTTATTTGAACCATAGATGGGACCCTGACAGGTATTACCACTCTACCAGGTCATAATAGATGGGAGAGTAATGGCAACTAAAAAGTGATTGCGCATTCCCAAACACTTCCAAATTGGGGCCTCACCAGTTTTGTGTCATACCAGGGGCAGTTGGCAGTTAGCTTGAGTAGGGGTTTAAATTAGAACAGGCAGAGAAAAAAAGAAGGTAGAAAGGGCTGAAAAGATATAGTTTGGGGTAGTTGAGTATGGGCAAATGTGTGGGATTTATGAATGGCTTAAGATAAAAGTGAAATTTCAAGTTTTTTGTCTTTTTTACTTGTAGCTCATTACTTATTAAGGCCAACAGCCACTCGAGGATAAGGGTTAATTAGACAGAATGATTATCAGCTGAAAGATGAGAAATATTATGGGAGTACTAGCATTGATCAATGGCATAAACTGCATTGATTAATTAAGCACAAGTTGTTATTTTACCTGTAGCTATGTGTTGTTTTACTATTGAGTCACCATTTATTAAGGCAAAGGGCCACTCAAGGATAAGAATTAATAAGACTGAAATGATTGTCAGCCAAAAGATGGGGAACCCTATGAGAATACTAACATTGATTCTTATGTCTTATCATCACTAAATAATAATGAGATATGTGTGTGTGTTTTTCTATCTGCAAGTTCGATCGCTTCTAAACATTATGTAACAGGTAACAATGAAGAGCAAATGGGATGAGAAGTGGTGGAAGGAGGGGGATAGGGGTAGAGGAATGTATTAAACATGTAAGTTTCATAATCTGAAGGCTATGAGTTCAATCCCTGTACATTTTTATTTTCTCTTCAATCAAATAAATTTCACTCAACAATATTCGAGAAAAAACTGGTTATTATGGTGTTGCTTCAAAAAAATTTCTAAAATGTAGACATCCAATAAATGGAAATAATTGTCTTATATATGAACAGATAAAAAAAGTGAATACTCTATTTGTTACATTGCCCGTCTTAAGATGGGTCCGCCTCTCGTAACCTAAAAATATTTAACTGACGGACAAACATCTTTCATATTGTAATCCTTTCCCCACAGTTTTTGCATCATTCAACCTATTTATTGGTAAATAGATCTGACAGCCCTTGATTGATGGGACCACTCTGATACAGTGGGTTTGGATTGATGTCGGCAACCATTTGATGATAGGACCCATGTGGATATTGTGTACTCTGTGAAGAGTCATAATGTTTACAAAACAGTGGTGACCATTTTTCTTCCCTTCTCTTGGTTTGTGTGTATACATTGCACAGTACGTCTATTTGTCTTGTTTCTAACTCATAATTGATAAGAATTTTTGGTTTATTTTTATTTTAATTAACTAGCAAAGTTAACGAGCTAAGTGGATTGACAAGACAATCTCCACTGATGGTTGCTGCTCAAGCAAAGCAGGACAAATCTGTGACAAAGTTATTACAATGTGGAGCAACACTGGAGAGCCGGGACAAAGATGGAAACACTGTCTTTCATCATGCAATTCAAGCCACTGCAGAAATCATTGAGGTATGTCTATTTTAACTCTGCCCCCACCCCCCTCTGTTCTAGAAACATAAAAAGGCATAACAATCAGCATAATATGGGAGCATCTAATAAAAAAAAAAATTTCTTTGTAGTACAATTTTCTAGTTAAATAAATATAGATGATTATATACTTTTAATATAAGGGATATGTTTCTCTTTTTTGTTTTACAGGGTTGCCTTTTGATCATTCTTTTTATTTTTGGTAATTGTTTATTTGTGAGGTTTTATATAAAAAGAATTGTTAGGAGGGTATTCATAGAGTATAAAAGTGTTGATAAAAAATGAAATTTCTCTGCCAATCAAGTCTGTTTGAACTCGTGTTCAATGTGCTTTTAGTGCTGTCCAATCTTGAAGTCTACTAACATGTTCTGTCTTCTCTTTTACCTAATCTTGAGCCCTACTTACATGTTTTCTTCTTTTGTTCAATCTCATAGATTCTTGAAATGTTCTCTTTTTCTCCTCTCTTTTATCTTGAAGTCTACTAACCGGTTCCATCTTCTCTTCTGTCTGATCTTGAAGCAGACTGGCATGTTCCATCTTCTCTTCTGTCTGATCTTGGGCCTAACTGACATGTTTCTTCTTCCGTTCAATCTTGGTGATTTTTTACACAGGGCAACATACTGTCAATTACTTTGTTTCATGTCAAAATTAATAATATTGTACAAAAATATAGACTATGGAATAGATTGCTCATTATATGTAGATAACTTTCTCATCTGTTTTCGTTCAAAACCTCCACACAATAGAAAGACAACTACAATTATGCTTAAATAAAATGATCAATTCGTCATGAAAAATGGATTCAAATTCTCTAAAACAAAAACTCAAGTATTCATTGATTCACTGTAAACTCAATAATGACTCTGCTCAAATTAGAAAATACTGAAAAACCCTAAACCACGAAATAACACAATTTCCAGAGTATCATATTCAACAGCAAACTCTCATTCATACCTCATCCGAAAGCTGAAGACCAAACGCAGAAATCTGTACAACTGATCAAAGTCCTATCTCACACTGACTGGGGTGCAGATCGATCAGAAAGCCCTATTTAAATTTTATAGAACACTTATAAGTAGGAGTGGGACGTAATGGGTGAAAATTTCAGATTCATGCGAGTAGTATTTTTTTGTGTTCATTTATACATAAATAACACTAAAAATCAAACATTTTGAAAATGTTGCAAAATTCCAGTGGTGCAGGCCAAAAATAGCCGTTAGGGCTCCACGGGACTCAAAATCCATCATTTTTCTGTGAAAAAGTGGTTTCATGCGACATTGCAGGTCCTAAAACATCCTCAAAAGCTATGAATGGATATAGATGATTAAATCTGATATAATACTTTAATTTAGGACTATTTTCAGGCTGTGAAAGGGTTTTCATGAATGTAAAATAGCCAAAAACTAGTGAAAAATAGCCCAAATTAGCCAACCTAATTGGTTCCCAAGCCTCTACAATGGTTATGAATGGGTGTAGATAGTTGAAACCATTGTTGTGTCAAAACCATTGCATTGTATTATATTCAAGCAGTTTAATAACAATTATTTTCTTTTGTTTTCAGTTCAGTTTAGTTGAGAAGATAGGATGAGTGGAACAAAGTACCAGTACGATGATTGGGATTTCACTTTGCTTGAAAACCTCCCAACTGTACATGAGTGCGTTTTGGCCATAGTTCATAATGCTCCAACTTATGGATCTACAAAACAGAAAGAGCATTTCCATCAATTTTCTCTGTGTCTGCTGGCTCACTGGCAAAGAGCATTTGGAAGAGACATTAAACTAACAACAATAAAAGGAGTAAAAGATAAACTTGATCGATACTTGAGAGAGTACAATAGTAAAGTTCAGAAGGGCCATGGATCGAAGAGGTCAAACCTGATTCAATGGAAGACAAAAAATCACATTCTTTTAAATATTCTGGGAAAGGGTGTTGACGTGGAGACGTTTGATGCAAATGAGAAACAGTTTTTCTTTGATCAAGTTGCACTCAACCGGAAGGTCATAATTGACAACATGCATATCGATGAAGAACATGAATCAATGGTTGTTGAGACGGAGGAAAGGGAGGAGCAGGAGATGGCTATTTCAGTTACAGAGGAAGAAGAAAGGGTTACAATAATGAACAGTACTCTCGACGATAGTGATACTAACATCAATTTTGCTGTGCAGCAGTCAGGGAGGGTACGTACCACAGTCAGCTGTAATGAAGTGGGAGTTCAGACAGATATGGCTTTCAATCTCCGTGAAGGAAGCAAAACATTTACTGACTCCATCAAGATAGCACTCCATTCTGCTTTCTTGCACGACAGATAATGATAATAATGTGAGCGTTGATACTGAGGAAGATGTTGAAATCCTAGAAGAGTCTGATGATATTCCTCTGAATGAACCTTGTGTTGCAGTTTGGGACACTCCACTTGGAAGAAATTGGTACATCGGAATGATTAGAAAAAAGGTTGACGAGAACAACTACATGGTGGAGTATCTGGAATGTTTCACCCGTGATTCTGCAAGGCGTTGATGGAGATACCCCCAGATAGATGAGGAACAGAACACGAATATAATCCAGATCATTCCATGCAATGTGCTTGGTGCTTGGGTACACGCCAAACTAAGTTCGAAGTCGAGAATTGGGAAATCATTGAAGGTTTATTTCAGTCGCTGTACAAGTAATTGGCTGATCTCCTGTGCAGTTCCCCATGGATTTCCACAACTTCAATTGACTATTTCATGACGTTTCATAGCCATTAAGGATGTTTTATTAAATTGACTGCATTATCCACTATTCGGTTTATATGATTCCAGCGGTGTTATTTGGATACGTAGTTTGTGGTGCATTTTTAACCATTTTGGCTAAAATTTAACCCCCATTTCTACCTTGGAGAGCTCCTAAAGCCCCAAAACTGGTGTTAAACCTTAGTGTCTTGTCAGTTTCAACTATCTACAGCCATGCATAGCCATTGTAGAGGCTTGGGACCAATTAGGTAGCTTAACAGAGTATTTTGGGAAATTTTGGCTATTTTTCACTAGTTTTTGGCTATTCTACATTCATGAAAATTCTTTTACAGCCTGAAAATGGTCCTAAATTACAGTACTATATCAGATTTAACAATCTATATCCATTCATAGCTTTTGAGGATGTTTTAGGACCTGCAATGTCGCATGAAACCACTTTTTCACCGAAAAATGATGGATTTTGAGTCCCGTGGAGCCCTAACGGCTATTTTTGGCCTGCACCTTCTGAATTTTGCAAAATTTTCAAAATGTTTGATTGTTTAGTGTTATTTATATATAAATGAACACAAAAAAACACTACTCTCATGAATCTGAAATTTTCACCCATTACGTCCCACCCCTATTATAAGAACCAAGTTTGACTATGGCTTTTTATATATATGAGGCATCAAGAGAATCATAGCATATCATTTCACCAGAAGAAAGCCTGTTCATGAAATCCAATTCTCTAACATGTAGATGCAAAAAACTGACTCCACAATACTACATAAAGCTGCCATCATAGCCACTATGCCCAGACTACAATAACACTTTTGACCCACAATACACTGAAGTTTATTCATTTTCTTTTTATGGAAGTTACTCCAGACAAGGCATGAAGTCACTTGATGTAAGGAGTTAACAAGAACGAAAACTAATTGACGCAAAGACAGGAGATGTTCATTGACCTTAGTCTTGAAAAGACCAAGGCTATAGGTAAAAGAAAAACAGTCAGCAGGTAGAGAGTTCCACAAGCCTACAGTTCTTGGAAAGAAAGCTACTGGAATAGGAAGATGTATTGTAATGAGTTATCTGAACATCGAATTGGTCAAAATTACTAGCCTAACGAGTCAAACAAGCTGGAACAAAAGAAGGACCCATCTTGATAAACCAGATGGACACAACCCATATCCATAAATCCATCGTATCAGAAATTCCTGGATGATTGAAACGCACAAATCTTGATCTCACAAAACATCCCAGAACCGAAACAAGCCAGCTATTAATCATTCTGAAATCGTAGACATAAAATTAATCAACCAGATCACCTATTCATCCACACAGATGGATAAAAAGAGTCTATGACGTAATAGGTCCCACACAAGCTCTCACCCCTGTCCCATCGCTGCAATGTTGCATTCCTGTTCTTGTTTTACAAGTACTTCTACGGAATGTGCTTCAACAAACCTACTGCATTTGTGAGTACAACATAAATATTCCAGACCAACCCGACCAGCAGCAAAATTCCACCCCTTCACTGTATAGGTCCCCAGATGCTGGAAAACTTTCTACTCTACTAACTTCTTTCCTCGAACTGCTTACCTTCAGAATTCTTTTTCTGCTCCCGTTTTTTACCCCAACAGTATCAACCTGCAGAAATTTAAATGTAATGTGAACAAATATCTGACTACACAATTCTCCACTTAGGATGCCTCATATAAATCTGGCCGTAATCACAGTAGCCCCTTATGTCTCAGTGCCAGTATTCCTTGCTTGGGGTGAATAAGTTTAAAAAAAAAAAAAAAGTATTAATTGATTATTATGGGTTATTTTGATCATCCATAAATATAAAAGTGATATTTTCACAAATAAATATTTGTCAGTAAATAATATATGTATTATTCTTATTGTTTTATCATGTTTATTAAAAAGTCTGTAATTTTTGTTTCCATTTTCTTGTAGGTTTTATCAAAGTATCCCAATGCCAGGGAAGTGATTAACTATAAGAATAATCAGCGAGAAACTGCCTTAGGCTTGTGCTGCCTTAAAAACATCTCAACCATCACCGAGAACCTACTGCGTGCTGGGGCTGACCCCTGTATCAGCACTGGCAGATTTTTTCCTATCCATGCTGCACTAAAGTCCGGAGACCTAAAGTATATATATCTATATATGATTTTTATTACTATTTCATATATACACTTATAATTTATACATATAGGCACAAACTCAATCCTATAATTTGATATTTATTGCATAGAATAAGTTATATTTATTCAGCATTATTCATTTTTTTTTATTAAACTAAAAGTATAGCCTTTAAAATATTTATTTAGAAATAAAAATTGCAAACTCTATTTACAGTTTCTGTTACATTAAACCAAAAAGATATAATTTGTATTCAACATCATATGAACTGAATACACCCTTTTTTAACATAAGCTATTTCAGTCATTATTTATATCATACTGTTGGATATTTTTCTTTTTTTGCATATATATATATATATATATATATAATTAATATGAATTATTAAAAATAATAATGAGCAATTAGAACGCCATACAATTCATTTTAGTTTTATTAACTATTTTTGTTTTATTGTTTGTTTTCAAACTTCAAATAAAGATCCATTAAAATACTTTTTTTTTTCTTTTCTTCATCTCGTTTTTTGGTGTGTATTCGATTCGTGTGTTGTTGAAACGAATGTGAGATGAGAGTCTCTTTAATCAAGAACGGCACGTGGCAAATTGAATAAGAAATGTTGTTATAGGTTTATATATATACAGGGTGGGCAAAAATAAGGGTCCTATTTTTAAAAATTCATAACTTTTTTATTTATTGATTTTTTTAATTTTTTTTTTTTAGAATAAGTAAAGGACCCCTTCCGAAGCAAGCATGAGCCGTATTAGCCCTAAGGAACGTACCCTCATTTAGAAAACATTATTTTTGCTTAAAAAACTCAAAACAGTGTAAAAAACAATACTTTAGTTTTTGTAAGTTTTAAGAAGTGTTTTTCGGCTAAAATTTGTTTTGTTTATTTCAAAAAATCTCGGAAGGGTCAGTCTACACACACATAAAGTTTGGTGAGTTTAACTTTTATTTTGTGGAAGTTATTCAAATTCAAGTTATTCAAATTTAAAGATAGGACCCTTATTTTGGCCCACCCTGTATATATATATATATATATATATATATATATATATATATATATTGTAGTTGCAATTAGTTAGACTGTTTTATTTGAATCAATTCATTAATTTTGTTTGGATTTGTTCAGGGAATAAGTCTAACTGTTATTATGACATAAAAAAGAAGAAGTAACCTTATATCTTTATAATGTAAATATTTAAATTCTGTAGATATTTTAGAAATAATTTCTGTATTAAAATGTTCCCTATAATATATTGAATTAGAAATATGTTTGATTTTAAGTTAATTCAAGAACCAATTTTAGCAAGTACCTGCAGAGTTTAGTGTCCTTGCCGGTCTTGGTCATGACCTAGTTATTACGACGGCCACGCCTTGGCTCTACAAGTCGCTGCAGAGTTCAGTGCCCTTGCTGGTCTTGGCTCTACAAGTCGCTACAGAGTTCAGTGCCCTTGCTGGTCTTGGCTCTACAAGTCGCTACAGAGTTCAGTGCCCTTGCTGGCCTTGGCTCTACAAGTCGCTGCAGAGTTCAGTGCCCTTGCCGACTTTGGCTCTACAAGTCGCTGCAGAGTTCAGTGCCCTTGCTGGTCTTGGCTCTACAAGTCGCTGCAGAGTTCAGTGCCCTTGCTGGCCTTGGCTCTACAAGTCGCTGCAGAGTTCAGTGCCCTTGCCGGCCTTGGCTCTACAAGTCGCTGCAGAGTTCAGTGCCCTTGCCGGCCTTGGCTCTACAAGTCGCTGCAGAGTTCAGTGCCCTTGCCGGCCTTGGCTTTACAAGTCGCTGCAGAGTTCAGTGCCCTTGCCGGCCTTGGCTCTACAAGTCGCTGCAAAGTTCAGTGCCCTTGCCGGCCTTGGCTCTACAAGTCGCTGCAGAGTTCAGTACCTTTGCTAACCTTGGCTCTACAAGTCGCTGCAGAGTTCAGTGCCCTTGCCGGCCTTGGCTCTACAAGTCGCTGCAGAGTTCAGTACCTTTGCTAACCTTGGCTCTACAAGTCGCTGCAGAGTTCAGTGCCCTTGCCGGCCTTGGCTCTACAAGTCGCTGCAGAGTTCAGTGCCCTTGCTGGTCTTGGCTCTACAAGTCGCTGCAGAGTTCAGTGCCCTTGCCGGCCGTGGCTCTACAAGTCGCTGCAGAGTTCAGTGCCCTTGCCGGCCTTGGCTCTACAAGTCGCTGCAGAGTTCAGTGCCCTTGCCGGCCTTGGCTCTACAAGTCGCTGCAGAGTTCAGTACCTTTGCTAACCTTGGCTCTACAAGTCGCTGCAGAGTTCAGTACCTTTGCTAACCTTGGCTCTACAAGTCGCTGCAGAGTTCAGTACCTTTGCTAACCTTGGCTCTACAAGTCGCTGCAGAGTTCAGTGCCCTTGCCGGCCTTGGCTCTACAAGTTGCTGCAGAGTTCAGTGCCCTTGCCGGCCTTGGCTCTACAAGTCGCTGCAGAGTTCAGTGCCCTTGCCGGCTTTGGCTCTACAAGTCACTGCAGAGTTCAGTGCCCTTGCCGGCCTTGGCTCTACAAGTCGCTGCAGAGTTCAGTACCTTTGCTAACCTTGGCTCTACAAGTCGCTGCAGAGTTCAGTACCTTTGCTAACCTTGGCTCTACAAGTCGCTGCAGAGTTCAGTACCTTTGCTAACCTTGGCTCTACAAGTCGCTGCAGAGTTCAGTGCCCTTGCCGGCCTTGGCTCTACAAGTCGCTGCAGAGTTCAGTGCCCTTGCCGGCCTTGGCTCTACAAGTCGCTGCAGAGTTCAGTGCCCTTGCCGGCCTTGGCTCTACAAGTCGCTGCAGAGTTCAGTGCCCTTGCCGGCCTTGGCTCTACAAGTCGCTGCAGAGTTCAGTACCTTTGCTAACCTTGGCTCTACAAGTCGCTGCAGAGTTCAGTACCTTTGCTAACCTTGGCTCTACAAGTCGCTGCAGAGTTCAGTACCTTTGCTAACCTTGGCTCTACAAGTCGCTGCAGAGTTCAGTGCTCTTGCCGGCCTTGGCTCTACAAGTTGCTGCAGAGTTCAGTGCCCTTGCCGGCCTCGGCTCTACAAGTCGCTGCAGAGTTCAGTGCCCTTGCCGGCCTCGGCTCTACAAGTCGCTGCAGAGTTCAGTGCCCTTGCCGGCCTTGGCTCTACAAGTCGCTGCAGAGTTCAGTGCCCTTGCTAACCTTGGCTCTACAAGTCGCTGCAGAGTTCAGTACCTTTGCTAACCTTGGCTCTACAAGTCGCTGCAGAGTTCAGTACCTTTGCTAACCTTGGCTCTACAAGTCGCTGCAGAGTTCAGTGCCCTTGCCGGCCTTGGCTCTACAAGTTGCTGCAGAGTTCAGTGCCCTTGCCGGCCTTGGCTCTACAAGTCGCTGCAGAGTTCAGTGCCCTTGCCGGCCTTGGCTCTACAAGTCGCTGCAGAGTTCAGTACCTTTGCTAACCTTGGCTCTACAAGTCGCTGCAGAGTTCAGTACCTTTGCTAACCTTGGCTCTACAAGTCGCTGCAGAGTTCAGTACCTTTGCTAACCTTGGCTCTACAAGTCGCTGCAGAGTTCAGTACCTTTGCTAACCTTGGCTCTACAAGTCGCTGCAGAGTTCAGTGCTCTTGCCGGCCTTGGCTCTACAAGTTGCTGCAGAGTTCAGTGCCCTTGCCGGCCTCGGCTCTACAAGTCGCTGCAGAGTTCAGTGCCCTTGCCGGCCTTGGCTCTACAAGTCGCTGCAGAGTTCAGTGCCCTTGCCGGCCTTGGCTCTACAAGTCGCTGCAGAGTTCAGTGCCCTTGCTAACCTTGGCTCTACAAGTCGCTGCAGAGTTCAGTACCTTTGCTAACCTTGGCTCTACAAGTCGCTGCAGAGTTCAGTACCTTTGCTAACCTTGGCTCTACAAGTCGCTGCAGAGTTCAGTGCCCTTGCCGGCCTTGGCTCTACAAGTTGCTGCAGAGTTCAGTACCTTTGCCGACCTTGGCTTGACAAGCTGCTGCCGGCATTGCCAATATAAATGAAGAAGTAAGTGACTACCATAATTAATTGATACTGTTATAGTTAACAGGATATTTAATTTCTATGATATTTAAATCTTTATGAATTTTTTTACCTGTGCAATGCTGGGTACTTGTGCTAGTTTCATATAAAATTGATGTCCATTTCAGGTCTGTAAAATTGCTATGCGATTATAATTCCAACCAAATGGAACTTCAAGATAGCATATATGGTGGTTATCCCATCCATTGGGCACAGACGGAAGAGGTAAGTTCTTTCCTGCATTTCTCTGTTATATACCTTTGATGAAAGACTGTTTGCTGCTCGGGGACCAGTGATGATAATTTTGACTGGATACTTTTTTTTTTCTACTAGGTTGCCTGATGAAAGAAGGAAGGCACCATTTCACTTAAAATATATTTTTATAATTGATTATGTATCGATTTCAGTATATGTATGAGTTGCATAGGTGCACTATCAGGTCTAAGCAGTTCTGTTAATCCGGACTTTACTCTTCTAAATTCATAACTGAAACTGTTTATATCACTTCAAATCCCTACTATCTACATCACATGATTAAACTCAACCAATAAAACATCTAGATGCGTATATAGGAATGGGTGAACCTGGGATCAAACTCTGCCAATTATAGCTAAGTAACCTTATGCATTTGACGAATCATTCTACACCTTGAAAGCATAGTACTGCTAAATAATATATAGCATGCTTACAAGGTGTTTGGGATAAATTTGACACTTTTTGAAAGGGAAAGAAAGTCATATATTGGCCAATAATTGATGTATTCTCAAAATTCAAAGTGCATTTCTTAGAGGATCGTTTGCTGAATATAACTCACTTGTAGAAGCCATTTTGTGCCTTCAGGCAGGACCTGAACCTGGAGCATACATACGGCCTTCACGGTGTCCTTCGAGAGACGCCTGAACACTAGTCTGATCCTAACAACTAGCTTGTCCTTGGTGTTACAGGTGATACGGTTAGTGTTATTCTCAACACATAATAGTCCATGTAGTGGCAATCAAGTGAGTTGGGATGGAGGGGGGCAAATTTGGGGATTGGTGAAATTGTATAAGTTCTCGGACAGCCATTTTTAAGTTTACTCAGAGGTGTGCCACTGAGCTGAGCTATAGCTAAGATTTGCCAATTTTTGAATCCGGTAGGAATCATTATGATGCAGATCACTCTCTTCCAATATTCCGCAGCTTTCTAGTTGTCCATTGTTTCCAGTTCTCAAACTCACCAATAGTACACAGAAACAGCTATCCATTGCCCTTTACGACTATTAAATACTTAAAATGGTTCTGAAATTTAAGAGTATAAAAATATCATCCAATTTATCCCAGAAACTCTGTATACAACTGGTTTGTAACCTTACCCAACCCTTGAGAAGCTCCAATTCTATTTGCGGGGTGTGTATGCATACCTCCAATCTATCTTATATATATCTATATATATATATATGTATAAAAAATCAATGTGTAAGGTATATATTTTAATATATCTTTTATTTATTTTCTATATTTTGACGTGTAGAAATATCAATTATCTCTTATGTATAAAAAAATGTTAAAGTTTTTCTTAAAAGGAGAACAAAATTTTTGGCTGCGATCCTTCGGCCTTCGTCAGTGTAATATATATATATATATATATATATATATATATATATATATATATGAAATAGGATGACTAAAATGAGTTACCCACAGCAATTCTATGTGGAACCGTAACTAAACAAAGCACGAAAAACGTGTTAGTCATCTGAATAACTCACAGCATGAAACCTATGGTAATGACTGTTTAAAAAAAGGCACATACTTTATTTAATTATATATATATATATATATATATATACATACACACACACATATATACACTTGTAGGGATGAAACGTGGACGCTTCTGTGTAGCTTTATTACCATAAATATATTTTCATACTTTACTACTAATCTCTACTAACGTATTGATCACTGTTGTGTTAAATACTGAAAATCTATGTACAATATATTACATCACCTTATAATATTATACATGTATACATGAAATAATAATTATATATATATATATATATATATATATATATTTCGTTAAATGCGACGGACAATTTATGTCTGCACACTTTTGTTTTTATCCTTTCTAATTTCTTTGTTTTTTCTGGGTTCCACCGTATTCGCTTATATCCCTAGTACTTTCAGATCCGTCTGAATGCATCTTCAGGGGTGGTTATCGAGTAAAGAACGTGGTGCTAAGATATTTATAAGTGGTTTTGGCGGGAATCATGTGTTGGTTACAGTATTAATAAGGTACTTGTGTTAGTATTATAAGCATTTTAGTATGTTCTCACTAAAATGTCTATTATAATAATACATAAATAAATCGAGCACTTTTAATTGCAGATATCATTTCCTGTAGCATAGTGGTAAATGCTGCTGACTGTCATAGTTGAACTCTGATCTCTGGCTTGGAAGAGGTGCTAGCCTAACCACACTTAAGAGCTGTGATACAGCGAAACAGTCTATTTGTGGATGACTATATAAGCCTTCCTTCTCAGGTCGATGTCTCCTGCTGCTTCTTAGCATAATGCAAAGCTCTTTGTAAATAAACAAATTGAACACGATGAGGCAGCGGTCAAGTGTTTATATAAATAGACATCTCTTGGATGACTATATAGTCCCCCATTCTCGGGTCGAGCACTGTTGTTAGATGATGTCTCCTGCTGCTGCTAAGCGTAATGCAAAGCTCTTTGTAAATAAACAAATTGAACTGTAAAAGCGGCGGTTAATGTTTATATAAGTAGACATTGTAGATATCATTTACGAGCGCCTCTCCTATAGACTAGTGGTAAGAGCTGCCAGCTAGATGGTTGAAGGTTTGATCCCTGGCTTGAGAGCGGTGCTAGTCTAGCCGTACTGAAGAGCTGTGTTACAGCAAAACAGTCTGTCTGTGGATGATTATATATATATATATTTAAATATTTTCTTTGTCGTACAACATTTTAAAATGGCCTTGAAGAGACAATATTTAATATTCATAATGAATTAAGAAATTAAAAAGATGAAAGGGTAGCTAACCGGTTTCGTACCTTGCTCAACAGAGCCAAATATTGAGGTATCATATAAAAAATATAAATATATATATATATATAATCATCCACAGACAGATTATTTTGCTGCATCACAGCTCTTCAATGTGGCTAGACTGGCAAGTGCTTCAAACTGGAATTGAGACTCAACCATCTAGTAGACAGTCGGCACTCTAAAAAAGAGACATGTCTTGAATCTTTATTAGAACTTCCCACATGTTGGCTGTATCGCTATCCACCATGTTATTCTCTTCTATTTTCATAGCTGTCCTACCAGTATTTATTTATGAAAATCAGACTGCTATAGTTATGGATGGCCAAAATAAATCTTAATTTTTATCCATCTCTCCTGAACACTAGCCCACTCTATTAATACTAAACCAGCAGCGACAATCTATAGGCATGGAATATAAAATATAGATTTAAATAATTGATGTTAAGACAGTTGTCAGCAAATGTTTTGTAGGGGAAAACAGGAAATAAAAAGGTGAGCTTTGAGAAAAGGCCAGTAGAAAAAACGAAAAATAAAAGTTGAAAACAGGACAAGGAAAAAGACTAGTCTAGAACATTGAAATATACCTATTTGCTACTGTCACTGCTGGTTTAATATTATTAGACCGGCTTAGTGTTCAGGAGAGGTGGATAAACGTACAGCATTATAGGTTATAAGGACCTTATTTAGTTATTAATTTGTTCAGAAAATAATTACCGATTTCAGAAGGAAACGTTTTTTTATCGAGCTCAAACGAAATCCATTTAGATGATCGAACATAGTTAAAATTCAGATAGTTGGACACAGTTAAAATACTAACATCAAGTGCCTTAGATATTTCTCTGACACTTTGATGTGGTTTTTGTTTAACACTTGAAATAGAAAAACCTTTAATCATTTCAATTGAGTCTGATTCGAAGATCAGCCATTAACACTTGATGTATGGACAGACAGACACATGCATTTTATATATATATATATATATATATATATATATATATATATGTGTGTGTGTGTGTGTGTGTATATGTCATAGTGGGCTATGGGATGTCTTTTGGTGAAAAATGAAGTTATTCAAATGGAAAATTCATTAAGATATTACAAAACTAGATAAAATTCTGTGTATTAAAAAAGAAATCAAGTCGATATCTATGCATTAAAAATATGGCAATTTGAAGTTATGAAAATTCAGTAAAAGTTTCCAAACTTTTGTATATTGACTTTGTGTCATACTATGGACTGTGCTCCCTTCTCCAGAGGTGAGGAAATGATTCACCAAATCATACAAAGGCGATCAGAAAATAGGATGGGTAGTCAACTGGGGAGACAAAAGACCGGACATAGGATTTCTAAGTATGACTAAAAATATTTAGGTGAGAAGGTTGTTTGTGACAGCTTTTGCGACAGTCTTAGTTTTATGATGGGTTTCCATTAGTTTACAGAGTTGACAGTTTACGGCAGTTTTGAGTTTAGGACAGTTGAAGGCAATTGGCATCTTGGAGAGGAGACGATCAGATGGGATTAGATTGGGCAGAACCTTAGCAAACCCGAGATGAGCTGACGACAACGGGTACTGATAATGGGGGCCTCCACAGTTCGCGATAGGGTCACACACACTCAGTATCAACTGACTTAGACACAATGTATCTGAGTTTGTGTTTTTCTTGTGAGTCTGCGTTGCTTTTGTTTTTCTCAACTCGTAAACCAGTGATTGTTTCCTCGGACATAATTAATTTGGTAAAAAATAAGGCTGTTATGTGAACTTTTAAAATATAGGGCTGTTATGTGAACTTTAAAAAACGGGGCTGTTATGTGAACTTTAAAAAAATAGGGCTGTTATGTGAACATTTAAAAAACAGGGCTGTTATGTGAACTTTAAAAAAATAGGGCTGTTATGTGAACTTTAAAAAACGGGGCTGTTATGTGAACTTTAAAAAACGGGGCTGTTATGTGAACTTTAAAAAAATAGGGTTGTTATGTGAACTTTAAAAAAAT
Organism: Sepiola atlantica; assembly: GCA_963556195.1. Taxonomy (NCBI): domain Eukaryota; kingdom Metazoa; phylum Mollusca; class Cephalopoda; order Sepiida; family Sepiolidae; genus Sepiola; species Sepiola atlantica. Next base: position 72,072,118 of record OY744537.1, on the reverse strand, counting down.
AGGGCTGTTATGTGAATTTTAAAAAATAGGGCTGTTATGTGAACTTTAAAAAAATAGGGCTGTTATGTGAACTTTAAAATAATAGGGCTGTTATGTGAACTTTAAAAAAATAGGGCTGTTATGTGAACTTTAAAAAATAGAGCTGTTATGTGAATTTTAAAAAATGGGGTTTTGTGAATTTAAAAAAATAGGGCTGTTATGTGAACTTTTAAAAAACAGGGCTGTTATGTGAACTTTTAACTCTGGATCAATCTAAAAGAAAAAATGGTGCAATATCGTTCAGTATTTGACCAAAACAACTTATTTTTTACGAGAATAACTCTCATAGTTTGTTGTCAGATAATTGAAAGGAAAGGTTATATCTGACACAAGACACTGTTTCTGAGTCTTTAAATCTAATATAATTCATCTAAAAATGATATTTATTCACTAATAGTACTGTTCTTGCACATCGCTGGTATTCACTCATGCCCGGCTGATACAGCAAATGTAAGGAATTGGGAACACAGCCATTTATCGGACCAAATTTGTAAATTTATCACTTATAGACCCCTCCAATGATAAATAATGATTAAATATATCATTATACATAGTAACACTAAATCTAGAATATGATTTTATGTAAAAATGATTGATATAATGAACGTTGAACCCGAATGGACAGTATATAGGCTGAATAGCCACTGTGTATGTATATGAGAATATAAAAGAAAAATAATCCTGATGATCGCATTTTCATGTAGCTACTTGTGTTACATACCTGCTTACCTGTTCCTGTAAGCACTCGGGAAGTCACGTCTGTTGAGCTGTTGGGCTGTTGATCAAAGCACGATGTAGCAAAAACACATGGACGCTGATCTTTGGCTTTAAGAGTTTTTATTCAGACACGCAGGACTGCGACAGGACTCATGTATGTGTGTTTGCACAAGAGAGAGAGAGAGAACAATTAAATTACTTGGGGAGAAAGATCTCAGTCAGGCCTTTTTGGGCTACTGCTGCCATGCCCTGCCCATCCGCGGGGTAAGCTTGTTTCACGTCTGACTTGTTTGAGTGTAAGGAACAAAAAGATCGAATATCATCCCAACGGAAGTACACATCACCCGACTTCTGTTTCCACTCCGCCCATCTCTTTCAGGGAGCTCTCCTACTCTCTTGCCTCACACTACGTTCTGGGGCCTCCTCTAGGTGCCCCTACTATCCGTCACTTGAAGTTGTTCAAATGTGCTTTGAATTCTCCCAGAAATGCGTGTAAGTTTTCTTTACTCCAAAATTGAGATTAAATCACAATGTGATAAAACTCTGACCCATCATTTTATTCATATAGATGCATCTATATTTATTCTCTTTTTTTTTTTCAGGACATTAGTCTCTTGAATCGGTATAAGTGCAACATTAATGCTGTGGCAACCATATCACAACACTCTGCCTTACACGTGATGATCTTGAAGGATAGGATAAGCTGTGCAATGGCTCTCATGTGCTTGGGGGCCAACACCAGATTATCGGATAGAGAATGGAACACAGTCCTTCATTTGTCTGTTATGGTAAGTATATCAATCTTACACAATACATGGATGTACAATAAAGGTGTCATACTTCTCTGTAAATGCTGCATCCAGAATTATTTTCTCTTGAACAAACTTGCTTAAATTTCTGTATTTTTAAGAATGTGTCACACTTTTAATTCTCACTAGTATAAACTTGTAGAAGATCATTGTAAAGTTCATATATCTATATATATATATATATATATATATATATATTTATATATATATATTTGAAAATTGAGAAACCAGATAACTTGACGGTAGATTTTGTCAAAAAAATGAAATATTTATTAAAGCATTTTTATAAGAAATCGCTGATCTTCGGCTATGCTGTAAGACATCGACGATGAGGAAAAAGAAAAAACGGAAGATAAAGAAAAATATTGTCTGTATTACCATGATTAGGGTTTATAAAACCGAAAATTTGGATTTAAAAAAAAATGCTTTAATAAATATTTTATTTATTTGACAAAATCTACCGTCAAGTTACCTGGTTTCTCAATTTGCAAATTATCATTTCAATGACGTTTCTATCTTTAGTAACACCCATCTCATTATTGTACACACGCGTGCCAGCGCTTTTGACTACAGATATCGGACATTATAAAAAAACAATCTCTTCAACAACACCAGAAGAAATCGCAGATCTTCGGCTACACCATAAGACCTTGACAATGAGAAAAAAGGAAAAAAATATATAAATATATATGATTAGGGTTTATAAAACCGAAAATTTGGATTTTAAAAAAAATGATTTAATGAATATTTCATTTATTTGAAAAAATCTTGTGTCAAGTTATCTGGTTTCTCAATTTTCAAATTATCATTTCAACAACGTTTCTAACTGTAGTAACACCCATCTCATTATTATATATACTAGCAAATATATGCTCCCTCCGGTCGCATATTTTTGCTAGGCTGCCGCATCAGAAATGAAGGCTCACGCGTAAGCCAATGGAGCCCCAGTCATATTTCTGTGGTGGTTAGACATTGATTTTCTGTGTTTATGACCAAGATTATTTTTAGTTGAAAATAAAGGAAAAAAAATTTGATCCTACCCCGATTTTTGTTGTAAATAGAAAGACTTGTAGTTTAAAAAGAAAGAAAAAAATTTTTTTGTACCCCTCTCAATTTTTTTATATTACCAGTCATAGAAATATTTTTTAGTTAAGAAAAAAAAAAAAATTTATTTTGACCGCCTTCCCCCAATTTTTTTATCCTCCCCCCCCCCCATACATGTAAATATTTTTAATTAAAAAGGAAAAAAAAAAACCTAACCCTAACTGTAACGATGGGGTCAAAGTTAGCGTGGGCCCTAAAATGAAAAAGCACCAAAAAATCAAATACAGTGAACACAGTGTGTGTGTGTGTGTGTGTTTGTTTAATGACCTTTTTTTAATTAAACAATTTGATTCTACAATCAGTTGTATAGTTTTCCAGTACAATGTGTTAGTTTATTTTGTTGACATTAAAGAAAAAAAATCACATCTTTTTTTTTAATAAATAAAACATGGAGTCATAAATTCTATTGAGGTCGTGAAAAAATGATAATATTGGATATGAAAGTATTAAGAAATCAAATACAGTAAACACGAAAAGTTTTTTAATTCTCGGAAAGAAAAAGTTTACCTGAACTGTGTGTGTGTGTGCGTGCGCGCGCGCGTTTTTATATAGTAATTTTTAAATCAATTATTATTTTAATTAAACAATTTGATTTAATAAATTTGTGTTTTAAAACATAATGGCTAAGAATAAACAAACTTAGGACGGTTTTAAAAATGGAAAACTGAGCACGGTGTTTGCGAGCGTTGTTGTTTACATATTTAACGTCCCACATTAACGTCGGCTGCTTAATCAGATCGCCATATTTAATTACCGGAGGGAGGGAGGACACCACTGATTAAACAGCTAATCGGCTGCTTAATCAGATCGCCATATTTAATTACCGGAGGGAGGGAGGACACCACTTATTAAACAGCTAATGACTTTGCAATTTTAACAGTACTCGCGTTGAAATGGTTTAGAAAACACGCCGGTTATGATGAAAATGGCTTTAATTAATTGTATGAATAATGTTTATTAATATAACCTTATCGGAAAATATTGTAAATACATATGTAAATTGGATAATAGCAGTTATAAGTGTATATTTGTAAATATGAATTTAATTTAAGGTTTAAAGGAATGACTTATGTTAATGGCAACACCCATCTGGTGTCTGAACTTTTGATGACAGTATATAAAGAATTTCAAAAAGATTAGTTTCATTAAAATAGTCATACTGGAGTTCGGCTTCAGACAGACAGACAGATACATAAACTCCATTATTAATATATATATATATATATATATATATATATATATATATATATGTGTATGTATATATATATATATATATATATATATATATATATATATGATTATCTTCACTCTCTTTCAACTAATATATATATATTTATTAATTTTATACGTACATAAAAGTAATCCATGGACACGTCATCAGCATGGCTAACTTAGACAGGGATCGAACCTTCGATATTGATGTCTATAGTCCAGCGTCTTTACCATTGGACCAAGACACCCTGTCTAGAAATATGTACGATTTTAATTACCTATTTATTTAATATTTAATGTAATTATTTTTATTGGTGATTGCAGCATTCATTGTTTTTTTGCTTACTATTATTTCAATTGTCTCACTTCCTAAGTGATTAAGATGCAGAAAATTGCATTATTAGTCGCCCTTAACTTTATAGGACGTATTTTTCGTTAACATATTTTTTAAAATTAATTTTATACGTACATAAAAGTAATCCATGGACATAAAAATATATATATATATATGTGTGTGTGTATAAAAAATCAATGTGAAAAATATATTTTTATATATTTTCAATATATATATATACACATATATATCATAGACGGCGGCACACTTTATAACTTGGGCCCCACCCCCACTTTACGGTCATCAATAATGAAGTTATATATGCATGTGTTTAACCGGGCCCCCCACTTTTTAGGAGAGCCCCCCTTCCACTTTTATAACTGTCCCGCCGGTCCTGTATATATATATATTAGTTGAAAGAGAGTGAAGATAATCACACACATATATATATATTTATATATATATATATATATATATATATATATAGTTACACATTTATTTTCATATTTTCTTAACATTTAACAAAAAAGCAGAAATGAGTCCATGTATGTCTTTTAAATCCCGGATTTTTCAAAGAAAATATTCTTCTCATCAGAAGGAAATAAGTTCATTTTGGAAATAATCAGCTTCAACTATTTTTTCTGAAAATAACATAAGTTAATAAATGATTTTATCTTTTGAAAAGAGAATGTAAAACCATCTGAATATTGATAAATAATGCACAATAATTGGAATAAATAAAACGAAAATGTATTTTTCCTTTGGCATGAAGAGAAAAAATGGTATGTGAAGAATCAAAATATTATATAAGTACCAATTATAGACATCAAAAAATACTTTAGATCCCTCTAAGGAGGCTTTTATAGGAATGATGCCCTTTTCACTAAAAAGTCTTGTTCTAAGATATATGACAGGACTATAGTAAATATCCACGCTTTTTTTAATTATCGTCTTTCGTTTTACTATAGATCGTGAGAAGAGAACTTCTAATTTTCTAGATACTACATTAAACATAAATACTGAATCTTATGCACCCGACCATAAACCAACCCTCACTCTATTTTATATCCATAAAAAATCAAACCATCAATAATAAGATCAATAGTCCCCGCAGTATCAGAGAGGATCTCAAGACTATCTGCCAATAAACAAATAATCAATCAGAGTTCATTATTTTACAATAATGCGTTAACAAATTCAGGATACTCCCAAGAAATATCATATAATCAAAATAACTTAAATACTAACCATAATAGTGATACAAATATTATAACACATAATATGGCAGTAAGAACAGATAGATCAAATAATGAAAATGAAAATAATAATAACAGAAATATAACACATAAACATCATGACCATAACATATTAAATACTACTAAACATCCAAATACCATTATTAAGATTATGCTGACTAATACTTTTTTAGGCTCTAACTCAAATTCCTTAAAACCAAACCCCCGAAAATGTTATGGTTTACCCCCAACCCTGATAGTAATAATGTTAAAACAAATATACCTAGGGAATTTTTTAAATAAGTGAAAAATCATTTAAATACCCACACAAATGTAGCTCTATATTGAATTAAAACTACTATTAAAAAAAATTCCTATTTACCAATGCCTAATTTAGCACAAATGATAATTAATTCTAATTATACAAAAATTAAACAAGCTCAGCTAATTTCTCCAATATCAACTCCCTAAAACAACTGTAATTGTCAGGACAAATAATGCTGTCCTTTACAAAATGATTGTGTATGTACTGAAGTAGTATATTCTTGCACTGTTAAAGAGCTACTTCCACCCTTGACCATATGTTGAGAATAGAGCATAGTGTCATCAGCAAATATACCCATCTCAGATGCGATTGCATCAGGGAGGTTGTTTATGAAAATCTGGAATAATAAAGATCCAAAGATCGACCCCTGTGGCACACTTGCATTAATGTAATGTTGTTCTGATGTCTGGTCATCTAGGAGGACCTGGACCGTTCTTTTAACTAAGAAGGATCTTATTATATTGAATACTCGTCCTGTAATACCGTATGAATTAGTTTTCTTGAGAAGATCTTCATGTCAAAGGCTTCGGCTATATCAAGTGCTACCACCCTAGCTTCACCTGCTTTATCCAGTGTATTGTATATGTGTTCACAGATGACCGTTAGGATATCCACAGTAGAACATAATTGCCTAAATCCATACTGTTGGTCAGAGAGAAGTTTAGCATATTTGGGATGGCAGACTATCGCTAGATTGATTAATGATTCAAAGATTTTAGCAAAGATCGGGAGGAGACTTATGGGGCGATAATTTTGCAGGTCAGTTCTTTCACCAGAGTTCTTAAACACTGGTACCACAGAGGCAGTTTTTCAGATATTAGAGAGCAAGATTCGGCAAGGCATTCATTGTAGAGTTTATAAGCAAAAAGAAAAAATATATATATATTATTGAAGAGTTTATAAGCAAAAGGAATATATATATATATATATATATATATATATATATATATATATATATATATATATATATATAGTAATCCAGGTAGGGTAAAAATCCACAGGGTAGAAATCCAAAGGGAATCAAACCGGGTTTATAAAAGAGTGCTCAATAAAAATATAGAGCTGTATTGTGAATGCTTTTATTCAAACATGTACAAGGTCTGCTACACTGGCATGTCGATGTTATCGATCTACAGCTCTCAAGAGCTGAGGTCTCATCAGGCAGAAAATTGTTTTTTGATTCAAACTGGTTGCTGAATTCCAGGGAGAATGAAGTCAAGCAAAAAAGAAGAGGAGAAAGAAATAAAAGTCATGTGACCGATTTTAAAATATGATTGCCGTTAGAAATTACTATTTTCTTATTTTTATCTTTTATATATTTTATATATATATATCCAACGCTGAGCTGGGGTAGAAAGGGGGGGGGGGCGAGGAAAAGAAAAAGAAAAGAGAAGGGGAAAGAGATACAATTGCTGTCAGAAAAGTTTAATTTACAGCTATTTATATTTTTATTTTGTATTTTTATCCAACGCTTAGTTAGGGTGGGGGGGGGGAAGAAAAAGAAAGAGAAAGGGGTGGAGGGGTGTTAGGGGTGGATGTCTATAGCCATTTAGGATTTGTTGCGGGAATGGTTTTGAGTTAAATTCATATTAATTTTTATTCAGCGCTGGGCTGGATAAAGAGGGGGGTCGGGGGGAGATTAAACAAGAGCGAAAGAGAAGATGAAGAAAGAGGGGGAGGGGGGGTTTCAAATTTGTTGTGTCTGCTTCCTGTCAATGCAGACATATAACAATTACATGACACCCAGCTTACGGGGATATTTTAGTTTAACTCATTGATGGATTTATGGCCTTAATGTTAATAAATTATGTTGTTATATTTTGATCAATTGGCATTTAATTTTGATTATTTTGATGGATAGTTAAATGTATTTTAAATAATATTTATCAGTTAATTAATAAAACATAATGGTAATTGTCTTTATTTTTAGTAAGATTCATATATGGATTAGTGGCAGTAATATTAGTAGGTTAGTTCTAGGTACTAATGAGTTAAAATATATTGGGAATTATTCTTGGTAAGGATCGTATATAAGTTTATGACATTGATATTGATGGATTATACTATTATATTTAGTTTTAATTATTTTGGAGTATAAATAAATGTATTTCGATTATAAATAATAGTTAGTGATGGATTAATAAAACATACTGGTAATTGCTTTTATTTTTAATGGAATTTATATATCGATTAATTTCAGTGGTATAGATAAATAAATTTTATTATTCGTTGTAATCCTATTATTAATGGTGGGGTTAACACCTGTTATAGTATTAGTGGTAAGGTGTTCTAGTTAAAGTTGTTAACGCAAGTTATGGTCTATGAAGGGGGGATTAGAAATGGTGGGGGCCAGTAATTTTGATTAAAGTGATCAGTATATAATTATTTAAATATTTAAAAATATTACCAAAACCAATTTTTAAATATTTAAATAATTATATACTGATCACTTTAATCAAAATTACTGGCCCCCACCATTTCTAATCCCCCCCCTTCATAGACCATAACTTGCGTTAACAACTTTAACTAGAACACCTTACCACTAATACTATAACAGGTGTTAACCCCACCATTAATAATAGGATTACAACGAATAATAAAATTTATTTATCTATACCACTGAAATTAATCGATATATAAATTCCATTAAAAATAAAAGCAATTACCAGTATGTTTTATTAATCCATCACTAACTATTATTTATAATCGAAATACATTTATTTATACTCCAAAATAATTAAAACTAAATATAATAGTATAATCCATCAATATCAATGTCATAAACTTATATACGATCCTTACCAAGAATAATTCCCAATATATGTTAACTAATTAATACCTAGAACTAACCTACTAATATTACTGCCACTAATCCATATATGAATCTTACTAAAAATAAAGACAATTACCATTATGTTTTATTAATTAACTGATAAATATTATTTAAAATACATTTAACTATCCATCAAAATAATCAAAATTAAATGCCAATTGATCAAAATATAACATAATTTATTAACATTAAGGCCATAAATCCATCAATGAGTTAAACTAAAATATCCCCGTAAGCTGGGTGTCATGTAATTGTTATATGTCTGCATTGACAGGAAGCAGACACAACAAATTTGAAACCCCCCCTCCCCATCTTTCTTCATCTTCTCTTTCGCTCTTGTTTAATCTCCCCCCGACCCCCCTCTTTATCCAGCCCAGCGCTGAATAAAAATTAATATGAATTTAACTCAAAACCATTCCCGCAACAAATCCTAAATGGCTATAGACATCCACCCCTAACACCCCTCCACCCCTTTCTCTTTCTTTTTCTCCCCCCCCCCACCCTAACTAAGCGTTGGATAAAAATACAAAATAAAAATATAAATAGCTGTAAATTAAACTTTTCTGACAGCAATTGTATCTCTTTCCCCTTCTCTTTTCTTTTTCTTTTCCTCGCCCCCCCCCCTTTCTACCCCAGCTCAGCGTTGGATATATATATATAAAATATATAAAAGATAAAAATAAGAAAATAGTAATTTCTAACGGCAATCATATTTTAAAATCGGTCACATGACTTTTATTTCTTTCTCCTCTTCTTTTTTGCTTGACTTCATTCTCCCTGGAATTCAGCAACCAGTTTGAATCAAAAAACAATTTTCTGCCTGATGAGACCTCAGCTCTTGAGAGCTGTAGATCGATAACATCGACATGCCAGTGTAGCAGACCTTGTACATGTTTGAATAAAAGCATTCACTATATATATATATATATATATATATATATATATATATATATATAATGTGAAACAGATGACAACATAAGCTGAAGAGAGCCGGATGGCTAAGTCCTTCTAACAGATGACAACAGAAGCTGAAGAGAGCCGGATGGCTAAGTCCTTCTGTGCTTGAAACCGATGGTACGAATGTTGTACTAATTTTTCTGTATCAAAATAAATAAATACTACGCTCTTAACTTTTAACTTTAATTCTCAATTAATCGAGCACTCTGCTGGGATTTTTCCTGCTATATTACAAAGAAATTTATTATATATATATATATATATATATATATATATATTTGTAAGTTCTTATAAAAAGTTATATATTTAGGCATATACTCCTTATAATTTCCAAAATAGTTCCAATTGCAAGCTCGATGAAGTTTTCTTACAAGATTCAGAGCATATATACTTTATAGTTGCATTCCAATGACCACAGGAAAAATTAATCCAAAATCATAATTTTAATATTCACTTGTTCTGATGATCAGCAAAGTTTGACAGAAGTCTCTTTATTTTACCTTTGACCTTGCTGTGAAACACGCGTAAGAAAATGTTTTAATTTTGAAAAAAAAAAAAGGAAAGGAAAAAGTAAAAGGGTTTTGTTTGTCAGAAGAATTAAGAAATACAGGTATTTGCAGAAATATGAAAATGAAGGAAATTGAAGTGAATATGAAAATTATGATTTTGGATTGATTTTTATTTGTGACAAAGTATCCGGGGCCCCATGGGGATCAGGTACCCTGATGACACGCTAGTATGCATCTTAGTGGTAATGCTACGCCAACTGAGGGCCCTGCGACGAGACGAAGTGAAGATATAAAACTAGTATATATTTGACATAGAAATGAACTTATTCGGATGACAGAACGAGAAGCCAGCTAGTCTCGCGGAATCGTGTAAGGTATTCAAAATCAATTACCACCAGATGCGAGAAGACAGTTACCAGCTGGAAGGTAGAGATTAGAGAATTCAATATCGCAATTTTAATTCTGAAATATCAATAACGCGATATTATTGTTTGGGTGAATGGCACATTTTAGAGTCACAATTCTTTTACGGTTGTTTTGAAGATGTCACGACCAGGAAGACACAAAACACTTTGGACGGAGATTTATGTGAGTCTGTCATCGTTTGTTTATGATGACGGTGGGTTAAGGGGAACTCCCATTTATTGTGAGAAAAAAGGAGTGAGACGCCCGTCCTCACACTCCTTGAGAGAGGAAGACAGATAGACAGGGAGAAGGGTAGAGGAAGACAGGCAGAGAGTAAGATAGCAGAGAAGGGGTGTGTACGGCTGTAGATGCATGAGAGAGATATAACAAAAATATCGCCGTTTCAATAAAAGAAAGTGTTTTTTTTCATGCACGAGCCAGAGTTGAACTGACGCTGGGGGGAGACTGAAGTGGCGTGCGCCTTCGCCTGTTAAGCTTTGGACTTAGACAACCACTTGTGTAAAGAATTTGCACGCACCTTCGTACACACAGAGAACTAGCGAAATAACTTAACGAAAAACAACCTTTGCTAAAGACATTTACAAGCACGGTAGACATTAATCCTACCATTGACCAATATAAAATCAATTCTTTTATTTTTATTAATAATTACTCTTCTATACAAGAAAAAAAACCCAGACCGAGTTGTTGAATATTGTTCCTTTCATTTTGTTCTGTTTGAAATGATCCATCGCCCCACAGAGCTAACCGGTTGCTGTTCGCCCAGTGATTGCTCGCTGCTATATACAGTTTCAACGTGGGAGTGCGTTTGTAGCTGGACGAGACGACCCAATCGGCGACGTCATCATCATCATCGTCACCATCCCGGCCTAGAGGGACTTGGATCTATTTTTTTATTGCCACGACGATCTGCACGGGTTCACAATCCGGCGCCGCGACCAGGATATCACACCTTTGTGGTTGACCACCATATGGGCTTCACATCTTGTGGTCATTAAAATGCAACTATAAAGTATATATATATATATATATATATATATATATATACTTCTTTTGTAATATAGTAGGAAAAATCCCAGCAGAGTGCTTGATTAATTGAGAATTAAAATTAAGAGCGTAATATTTATTTATTTTTTGATACAGAAAAATTAGTACAACATTAGTACCGTCGATTTCAAGCTCGGAAAGACTTAGCCATCCGGCTTTCTTTAGCTTATGTTTTTATCTGTTTCGGAAATGTGAAGTCACGTGTCACATGACTTCCAAAATATATATACATGTGTCTGTGTGTGTACAGGGTAATCTCCTAAACTAATTAATGGATCATTATGAATTTTGGAATATATATTCTAGGCAACACGGTGAGTAACATGGACACATTATTTTTTTTGTAAATGTTAACATTTAGGGGTTGGGGCTTATATATAAAATTTTTTTTTATTTCATTTAAAAAATCTTTTTTCATGAATCAAGCATTATAAATTTTGGAATTTATATTCTCCGCAACCCAGTGAGTAACATAAAGACATTATTGTTTTTATCATACGGGGCGGGGGGGGGGGGGGGGGGGGGCAAACTCGCTCTGACCCCAAAAAGTTTTTAAGTTAAATACAAAAACATTCATAGAGAAAAGAATTGCTCTACATCAAATTTTGAGTAATATTAAGTAATATATTTTTAAAAGGATAAGTGTTTGCGCATGAGTGTCAATATTTATGCGCTTGGTAAAATCCTAAATTATTGAACTTATTATGAATTATGGACTTTGTATTTTAGTCAACAGAGTGAGTAATGTAGGCACATTTTTTTTTTTTTTTTTTGTAAACTTTACCATTTAAGGAGGTTGCCACAGAAACTGTGCCATACTCTCCAAAAAAAGAAAAAACATAAAAATTTAAAATTGGGATGAATATTCTACTAATATATATATATATATATATATATATAGTTATCCACATACACACTGTTTCGCTGTATCACAGCTCTTCAGTGCGGCTAGATCAGTTAGTGCCTCAAGCCAGGATTGAAACTCAACCATCGAGCTGACAGTCGGCACCTCTACCCCTGCGCTATCATACGACACTGACTGAATGTAAGTGAGATATATATATATATATATAAGTCAGTTCATATTATATTCCAATAACCATGGTTTTATTTTATTATTTTTATTTTTTCACATTTCCAAAAAACATAACATTTCCGAAACAGATGACAGCAGAAGCTGAAGAGAGCCGGATGGCTAAGTCCTTCTGTGCTTGAAACCGATGGTACAAATGTTGTACTAATTTTTCTGTACCAAAATAAATAAATATATATATATATATATATATATATATATTATTATTATTATTATTATTAACATGTGAAGCTGGTATAATACATTAATACATTTCGATTTGGTCACATGACAACAGAATAAAAACCTGGAAAAAAAATCTGTGCTTCAAATAAAAAAGAAAAGCAGTTTACCACTATACATCATGGTTTTCTCTGCTGGAAGATTTTTCATGCGTGATAATCGAAAGCCATATCAAAACTCTCCCATTTGAAATTGTTTGATCCCCCTTGAAAGGAATCACATGACCAGAAATCCAATGACTATACATTTATGGGAGGACGTGTTGAAAGGGAAAGAAAGGCAGATAAAAAACAGGTGAGGAGGATTTCGTTTTAACAAAGAATTTGACTTCTTGGCAGCACTGTGCACTTTGGGATATTGAAATTGACCAACCCAGATTCTATATTTAGCCAGATTTTTTGGCACCACCGGGAATTTGTTCCTTAGACAAAATTTTTAGATTTCCTAGCTCTTAGCAACTGTTCAAAAAATCAAGAAGAAAGAAAGACCATTTTTATGTTAAACTTAAATCGATAGTATTCCAAAGAATCATTTTTTTTAAATTCAGCAATAAAACATTTAGAACGCCCCTTCATTTTTTTTTATTACCGAGTTTCTACGGTAAATTATTGCTGAATTTTTTTTCCTGAAATTCTAAGGGTTAAATCACATTTATTGTCTGTACCAACTTAGAAAGACAGCTAAAGTTTTGAAAATGAAGAGAAAAAAATATAAAAATGCATAAATTCTTAACTATTACTTAAATATGGCAGTCTTCTCGAGAGATTTGTGTTCCAACTGATCGCAGTGGAAACAATTGGAGAAATAGGTCCCAACACGCATGACTTCCTCAACAATCTTGGGCTGTTAATGATGTGCCACACTGAAGACCATTGTGACTTGACTTGGCTTTATGAGCGCCTCCCCATCGCTACTATTCATAGAAACGCCTTGGGCCTGCTCTTGACCTGCAAAGCCAATAGGACATCAAGTGAAACTTCCTGATATTTGTGCATTGGTTTAGAAAAAGGACATTTTATTAATTGACTATTATTTGTTGTCATTTATTGAATAAGTTTATTTTTGATTATTAAAAATAATTCTCAGCTCATCTTCTTTGAGTACCAGCCACCAAACTTTCTATTCTAGGCTGCATCTTACTCGGTAAGCTGAAAAACTATTTTCTTGTTCTAAGCAACCTCACCCTAAGTTTACTTACTAAAAAAAAATGTTATTTTTTAGAATTTATAATTGAATTTCTCTTTCAAGCTTTGTTTTTTATCTACCTTTCCAAATTGTCTGTACTAACTTGGAAAGATAGCCAAAGTTTTGCAAATAAGGAGAAAAATATATAAAAAAAACATGCATAAATTCTTAACTCATCTTCCTTTGTATTGAGTGCCACCTACCAAACTCATCTTCCTTTGTATTGAGTGCCACCTACCAAACTCATCTTCCTTTGTATTGAGTGCTACCTACCAAACTCATCTTCCTTTGTATTGAGTGCCACCTACCAAACTCATCTTCCTTTGTATTGAGTGCCACCTACCAAACTCATCTTCCTTTGTATTGAGTGCCATCTACCAAACTCATCTTCCTTTGTATTGAGTGCTACCTACCAAACTCATCTTCCTTTGTATTGAGTGCCACCTACTAAACTTATCTTCCCTTGTATTGAGTGCCACTTACCAAACTTTCTCTTCATACTATTTCCTTGTTCTAAGCAGACCCATTCCACGTTTACTTGCTAAAGAATTTTTTTTTTTATATTTGAATTTCTCCTTCAAACTTTGTTTTTTTTCTGCCTTTCCAAAGGTCAATTGCTTCATAGTTCTATTCACACCTAAAAATGTGAGAGTGGAATGTATCTTCAATTTTCTGGAAGAGACAAGAAAACTTATGCTAAGTACATACTTAGTGATTTTTAAAAAAATTTATCACACAACACTACCATCTTTATATTCACCCAAACTAATGGAGAGTAGAAAATGCACTGTGACTCTTGCTTCCCCTATTTTGTCCCTCAGTTCTCATTTTCCATGAACGATTTTTCTGACAAAGGGGAAATAAAATCTTGTTACCTGGGTTGGTAATTGTTTAGTGTAAGCGCTATTTGGGATGACTTGAGTCATTTTCTCTCTCTATTTTTTTTGCCATGTCACTAATAAGGGTGCTGGACATAAACGTTTTACATGGGCTGAAATTACCCGCCTGATAGTACAAGGACCCGAACCTTGGAGTAACTCCCAAGGCAGCTGTCTGATCAACAGGTGTAAAATACCGGGGCTGCTGCATTGCGATTTGGTGAATGGAGTCTTGATTATTCAGTAATTTCCGGTGGGGGTTTCTCAATGCCATGTTAGTGAGAACTGCTACAGCTTTTCTTTCTTCAATGGTTTACAAAGATACTCTTTTTTTTACTTATTCTCTCTGCATTCTGCTCTTAACTCCTCTGATGAACTCAAATGTTCCAATCCCAGCATAAGTAATAAAAAAAAACATAAGTATAAACCTAAACCCCAACTTCTAACATAGATCTCTATTATCAGGTCTACGTTTAAACCTTCCAGAGGTCGAAATCTATTTACAAGAGACCAAATCTGACCTGTTGTTTCTGTGCAAAACTGGCATTGGCCTGTCAGATGACTTCATGATCACAGGTTATCTAAACATTACCTCATAACCCGACTTCCAAGATCGTCATCAACATGGAATCTGTGCATAGATCAGGGACGGTTTTCCATGTGGTGGAGACACTTCCAATGAAGATCCGGATTTGTCCTATATGTGTTTTTGCATTTCAATTGCTCACAGCACCGCTTTCATGTTTGCTCACTATCGTCCCCTCACCGATGGAGTTATTGTTATTGAGCAAATCTCTGACAAACCTGACAAGATCCTGTCTGTTCACCATTCTGCTACCATTCATGTCTGATGACTTTAATGCTCACAATGTTGAGTTGCTAGTCCACCTAAACAAGACTGATAATAAAGTTGTTTTTTGATGACTTTTCCCTTGCAGATGAGCTGATTCAAATTTTTGACAAGTCCACAGGCGTACCCAATGCTGATGGACACTTTGAAAGCCTTCTTGATCTTTTTCTAACAACTTACTCTGTCTCCTCTGGGATCTTCCAATCACTCAGTTTTCTCAATTAAGATCACAACAGAGTTCAGCAAGTTCTCTGATGCCCCTTTCCATCGCAGAGTGTATCGATATTTTAGGGCTGGTACGGACAGCTTAAGATCCTTCATATATGAAATTCCTCTGAAATCCATTTTCAAAAAAAATGTGTTCTGTCACATCCGATATATTTAAGTTGTTGGTATCGAGAAGCTTTTATACTCTCCAAAATATTCTAACCGAGACCAAATGAATGTGCCGCCACTATTGCCCACAGAAATCACTATTACAATTGTTTTCAATGAAATAGATGCTCTGAAACCAAACCTCTTTTAAAACTGCCGAAGCCACTGCAAAAGGGTTATAGAAAATGCTAAAGAGTCCTATACTCAATCTGTTAAATCTAGAGTGGCTGATCAGAGGCTTGGCTCCCATGACCTCGTGATACCAGATAAGGCTGTCTGAAGATACTTGCTTCCTGACCAAAAATGCACCAAATATTGATGTTGTTGCTTTTTCACTTTCCCTTTGCAAAACTCAATTATGTTCTGCAAAGCCTAAGACAAAAACTACCTTTAACATTCCCTCCCCCAAACGGGGATACCTGTTGGCCGTGGGTAGCAACTCGTGATGTCTTAGAATGGGATCCTGGTAGCTGATTAGCCTGTGGCCTGGTTACATAAATGGTCACGTGCCCTGCAACACTCTACTTCGGCTCAACGGTCGGAGAGGCCTGATCCGAACAATCGACTAGTCATGTCAAATCTTAACTCTTACACCTGAAAATGTCGGCCACATCACCAAAGGACAAGATCCAAAAACATTATCTTTACCTTTACCATAAACACAGGTAAACTATGTAGAAAGCGATGGCAAGGGTCAATCAATATTTTGGATGAAATCATATGACGGTTTCTTACCTGATGTTTCTATAAAACTTGGAAGATCGAACTGAAAAGAAGATCAGAAAATGTTAATGGAAACCTAACAAATTGAGTATACTTTTCTTGTATCGTTAGGATGAAAGGGCGAATTGGGCTCCGAGGAGGGTGAGAGGCAGGAAAGGCAAAAAAACTAAACACATCAACATGGGAACTGAAAACCCAAACAAAAACTCGAGAAATCAACCAAATAATAATAAAATCAAAAGGATTCACTCTGATGTGTCTGAAAACCCCAACTCAGACAGAGAAGGGCAATTCGATTGAACAAATAAGTAGGAAAAACTTACCAAAATTCTTAGTCATTGAAACCTTAGAAGGAAAAAAGATCAGCGAACTGTCTCTTTTTCTGATCGAAAAGGTTTTATCGTAAAATAACCCTAAAACAGTAAAAAAAATGAGAAATGGGAATCTACTTGTCGAAGTAGATAACTACAGAAATGCACAAAATATTTTAGCGTTGGAAAAATTCCACACGTACAAATGTAAAGTCTTTGCTCATGAAAAACTTAATACTCCAAAAGGTATAAGAAGTGAAGAGCTAATCTTGACAACATCCGAAGAAATTAAAATTGCTTTAAGAAAACAAGGAACAATAGATCACGTCCAGATCAACCTAAAAGGGAACGGTCTATCTATATCCACCAATACTTATATCCTTACTTTTAACACCCCTACTATACCAAAAGAAATTAAAATCAGATATATAATCGAAAAAGACGACCAATATATACCAGCTCCCGTGAGGTGTTTTAAGTGCCACAAATTTAGGTACCACAGTGAAACTTGTATAGGGTACAAAGTATGCAGAAAATGTGCTGAAAACGAACCTAATCATACCGAAGAAGAATGTTCAAACGAAGCAAAATGCTCTACCTGCTATGAAATAACCCAGCGTACTCTAAAACATGTAAAACCTTTAAAAAAAGAAAGACAAATCACAGAAGTAAAATACAAGAGAAATATATCCTTTCCAGAGGCAAGGAAAATAGTGGAATCCTATCAAAAAGCAAATACTTATGCAGAAGTCATTCAAAAACCAAACCAATCTAACCAAACAAACAATCAAGACCCACTGAACTTAAAAATCTAATTGAAACTTTAATGAGATTAACAAAGATCAAATAACAACATCTACTAAAATCAAAACAAGTGATCAAGATCAAGAACAAAAAGCAAATCAGAACCAAACCAAATCAATCAGAAAACGCAAACAAATCCACTAATTCCTCTTCACAAAAGCTACAATATATTAGGAACTGAAGATCCCAAAGAACAAAGCCCCCACAATAAAACAAATCCCTCAACCCATCATAAAAATCATAACATAAAATCAAGTAATAACATCAAATACAAAAACAAAGGTACCATGAATACACCTCCTGAGTAAACAAAAACAACAAACGAAAAGAATTCTCCAATAAAAATTACCCTCCATAAAACCAAACCACTGTCTTGATCAACCTCTAGAAATAGAGATAATGTTATGTCTTGCCTTATTTAAACAATGTGTTCTCTAAATCAAAGTTACTTATTTTAAATGTTCTCAGTGGTCTTATCTCTTTTTGTATACTTACGTGCCGGCACTGTAATCATCATTGTCTAGTGGACTGCATTTCACCGTCATCATCATCATCATCGTAGCCGTGTCTGTAATTAAGAACTTACCATGTATAGCAATTAAAGGGTGAGACGACGGAGAATTTAAATGGGTCTTTATTTTGGAGAGAAATTCTCGTCATATGAATAAAAGTCACACATTCACATTAAATGGGGAAAATTTCTATTTTCCTTCTTTTTTTTTATTACATCCTGAATTCATGTCTGCTCATCACCACTTCCAAAAACTGACTGCCGAAAGAAAAATATGTATCTTTCTTTCACATAGTATCATGATGTCACTGCTTTAAGGGGACACGGAATTTTTCATAACACATTTATGTCCGACCTTTCCTTGAACCCCTAACTTGAATCTAACCCACAGTTCATGTCTGTTTCCATTTTAATCCTGAGAGCACACTTGTTTTTCAGATTTTAGTGTCAAGTTAACTTGAACTGGTCCACCTAGATACTAAATCCATAGAACTGGTCCACCTAGATACTAAATCCATACTAGCTGATGTAATCGTTCTTCCCATACGTCCATCCATTATGTAACAATAAGTCAAAAACTAAATCTTATAATTGGAAGACATGGAAATTGAAACCAAACCTATTTGCCAACAAGACCTAGGGAAAATACCTAAATAAACAGAATCTTATTTCTCTTTGAAATGAAATAAGTGCCTCTTGAAAACAAAGAATCATGCTAAGACCAGAAAGTAATGTTCTTAGATTGTCTACATAATAAGGCCCCCCCCCCTGAGTAGAGTGTCTAGTAGTTATCTCTAATGGATATCTCCAACGGTTAGCCCTTGGGTGGTCGAATGGTGACCAGAGAGAAAGACTGGAATTCAAGATTTTGGTCAGGAGGAAAGGACTCCAGGAGATGACACGAAATTGAATTTTTTGAGAGAGCTGCAATCAGTTGAAGTTATGTGTTTTTCCAGGCAAGGTGTGCCCCTTTGGGGTTCTTAGCTAAAGAATTGTGTGGATCGGACTTATACTTTATTTCGACGGGTTAAAAGATCTCATTTTGCAAGTCTGCCATTCAACCTGAAAACATGAGTATCTTTTGTAACCTGCGACAAATACACCTTTACTTGTTATAAACTGGACTCATGGATTTACTTGGGATGAGAATTCTTTGTTGCATCACTGACTGGGATCACACAACATATTTTGACCGGCACAAGGAGTGGGAACAATCATGGCCAGTGCAGTGAACGCATGCATACAGGTGTACACTCATACTAGACTCCAGGAACGAAAGGTTTAAAACCTAGACTCCCAAAAATCACTGTAAACTTAATAAATCCAAATATAATATTACTATGGAACTGTCGTAGAAGGAAACCCAATATTAATTAATTACTCTTACTGATAGCAGACTTAACCCAGCCGTTATCTGTCTTCAGGAAATCTTTCTTAAAAATGACAACAAAACTGACATAAAATGATATCAACATTTTAGCTATACAAAAGATTCCGGCCTCAGAGCATCAGGTGGTACATCTATCTTAGTCAGAAATGATTTGCCACGTAGTCACATTAATCTAAAAACTGACCTACAAGCAATAGCTGTCAGAGTAACCTTGCAAAAACCAATCAATATTTGCTCCATATATATCCTACCGAATGTAGAAACAAATAAAGACAAATTACAGGAAACTATCGGACAACTCTCTGCTCCTTATTTATTACTCGGGGTCTTCAACAGCCACAACACTATATGGGGCTGCAAAAACACTATCTGAAGAGGAAAAGACTAAGAATCACTCATCGATAACAATAACCTATGCCTCTACAATAGACTTGTCTTCATGTGATCCTTCTATCTTCATGGATTTTACTTGGTCAGTTCAGTCCAGTTCATATACTTGTGGAAGTGACCACGTCCCCATAATTCTTAAAACCCAAAACCCAAATGATAAAATTCTCAACTGGAATCTAAAAAAGGCAAATTAGGAAAAATCTAAACGTCTGTGCCAATCGAAACTGACCCCAAGCTCGAATACCAAAAATAGAAACCATGTTATTTTTTGTTTTCACAAACAATTATATCCATCGAAAAAAAATGTATTCCTAAATCCTTCAAGTCCACCAATGATTCAATGATGACTGCAAAACAGCGATCCACCCTTTGTAAATCTAACCTACATCCCACTACAGAAAATTTAAACTAAAGAAAAGAAGAAACTAAACTTCAAATCTGACAGCACTGAAAACTATAACCAACTTTTCACTGTATCAGAATTATTAAACTCTCTAAGACAATCTCACAATACCACAACAGGCCCAGATGATATACATTCCGAATTCTTCAACCAGTTACCGGATGTCTCCCTAACATACCTCCTTGACACTTTTAATGATATCTGGATTAACAGCAACATCCCTAATCTATGGAAACCAGCCATAGTTATCTCAATACTTAAAACCGAAAGAGATCCATCAAACCTCTCCAATTATAGACCAATCTCTTTAAGCAGCTGCCTCTGTAAAACCTTTGAAAGAATGATTAACAATAGATTAACTTGGTTCCTCGAAACAAACAATCTAATTACTAACATACAATGTGGCTACCGGAAAAATTGTGGATACATTGATCATTTAACCAATCTTGAAAGCTACATTAGAGAAGCTTTTATAAGGGGTCAACATGTAACAACCATCTTTTGGGGCATCGAAAAAACTTGAGACAACATGGAAACATGGAATTCTAAGAGATCTACACAATATCGGACTAAAAGGTAGATTACCTTCATTCGTCTCTAACTTTTAATCCACTTGATAGAAAGAAAGTTACAGTACTGCATAAATAAGATTAACAACTTGGCAACCAAAAACGGTTTTAACATTTCAAAAACCAAAACCAAATGCATCCATTTTTGTAACGAGCGAAAACTACATAACGACCCCAACTTACAACTTGCAGGGGAAAACATCCCACTCGTAAATCAATATAAATTTCGAGGAGTGGTCTTCGATAAGAAACTGAACTTTATCCCACACATAAACTACATTAAAAAGAAATGTTATAAAGCACTACAATTATTATGAGTCGTAGCCCACAACGATTGGGGAGCTGATAAAGATACCCTTATGAAACTCTACAGATCCCTAATCAGATCAAAGTTAGACAATGGATGTTTTATCTATCAATCTACTCGAAAATCCTATCTAAAAATGTTAAACCCCATCTATCATACTGGCTTAAGTTTAGCCCTGGAAGCCTACAAAACAACCCAATTGGAAAACCTATAAGCCAAAGCTTTTGAAGCCCCTTTAAGACTCAGAATCAACAACCTAGCTCTTCAGTACTACACTAAAATAAGAGAAAATACCAACAACCAGCTAGGTATGTCCGTCCGTCAAGCTACGTCCGTCTGTCAATCCGTCCAGTTACGTCCGTCCATCAATCCACCTATGTCTGTCCGTCCAGCTATGTAAGTCTGTCTGTCCAGCTACATCCGTCCATCCATCTGTCCACCTATGTCCGCCGTCCATCCATCCGTCCGTCCATCAATCCAGCTACCTCCGTCCGTCCAGCTATGTCTGTCTGTCTGTTTAGCTACGTCCGTCTGTCCGGCAATCCAGCTACGTATGTTCGTCAATCCATCCACCCATCTGTCCACCTAAGTCCATCTGTCCACCTAAGTCCATCTGTCCTTCTTTTCTGCCTCATTAGTAATCTTAATAAAAATTAGTAATATAATTAATTAAAGACCTTTTAGACAAAATCCATGCCAGTTTACGAAGCATATTTAGATTTGAGGGGGAAAATTACGTAAAAACTTCAGCCAGAACAGATACTACACTTTGATCTTAGCCAAACGACCGGGTAGCTAGAAAAATGTTTACAAATAAATTAAAGTTAATTTTCAAAATTGCTGACTCATTCTTCCGGAAATTACGTCAGTGTGTGAGGATTTTTTCACATTATTATTCTCTATTTTCATTACGTTAAGACAAGATGGTTTGTTGTAAATCGGAGTTAAGCAACGCATATCCCAGCCATTACTAAATGGGTGACCATTTTGAAAGAATAACAAAACTGGTTCTTTGATATGACTGAGGCGCCTCCAATAGCATATTTAAACATGAGTATCAAAACTGGTTCTTTGATATAGTGTGGGGTCTGCGTTCGCGCTTGACATTCAAAACAGGAAATACGTTTTAGTTATTTTTTCTCGGGGCTGGGGACGATGAAAAAATTTATTTTTTTTTAACTAAAAATATTTCTTTGGGTGGGGGTACAAAATTATTTGGGGGGGGCGGGGGCGCATTTTTTTTTTTTTTTTTTGAACTAAAAATATTTCTTTGAGTAATAGAAAAAACTTCTTTTTTTTTCTTACAAAAAATAAATATTTTTAGGAAGGTTGGCGTGGGTGACAAATTTTTTTGTGTGTGTGGGGGGGGGGGTGAAAGATATTTTTTATCCTGTTTTTTGTCAAATTTTTTTATTTTGTTTCACAAATTTTGATGTTTTGTGATGGCTTTTTTGGTTTTTATTTGTTTTTTTATTTTTATGTTTTTGTCAATGTTTGTTTTTTTGTTCTTTGGCGCCAATTTTTATGTTTTTTGATGGTTTTCTTTGTAAATATTTTTTCATGTTTTTTGTCAATGTTTTTTCTTTATGGGGGGTGCTCTTTGGTGACAATTTTGATGTTTTTTGAAGGTTTTTTTGTCATTTTGGAACCAATTTTGATGATTTTTGATGTTTTTTTTTGTTTTTCATGTATTTTTAAAAATGTTTTTTATGTTTTTTGTCAAACCTTGAGGATGTTGGGAGTCGTAGCTTTTCCACTAAGGCTTGATTTAAACCCCAAGTTACAGCCGCATGTTCCTACAGAGCTGGAGACAACTGTTCCCTGGAGGGGAGATTCTGTGTGAAATATGTTTTTTACAAGGTTAAAATCATGCCAACCATGCCCAACCCAATTAGTGAAATATATGGGAGGTTTAAAGAGAGCTTTAAACAGTTTTTACACCAACAACACACCTTTCAGGCATCCTGATGCACCCGGAATTTGAAAGACCAAAATATTTCATACAGAATTAAATTGAAAATACTGGAGCAAAAAAATTCATACACTCCACATTCCAAGAAATGCAGATTGTGTACTACTTAAAAACTTAGAATCTTACAAGCTATTTATTATTTCTTTGCTCGTCACTTGCCTAAACATCAGGTCCGAAATATTCAGGAAGTATCCCCTCTGTAAAAAATGTTTAATTGCGACTTGGACCTGAAAAGACAGCCATCAGCTGCCCTAAATTAAAGTATGCCATAGGATCTCTGCAGCAGAGTCTTATCAGGTTCCACAGATGTTACTGCTATGTGAGTGTATGCCTGTATGCACTTATGTGTGTGTGACTTTACACCTATATACACCCATAAAGATTTGTATGTTTCACATATTTTGCCATTAGTTTGCTGACTGCGAATGGAGCTGTAGTGAATTATTCTAGACTAACTGGCCGGATTTCTAACACCTTTTGAACCATTAATATTATTATACCATTAATATCATTATGACAAATCAAATTTTTACTATACTGTATTACTCATATATATATTTAAGTAATGCTTCCCTGTAAAAAGATTTTTTAATATGTTCAATTGTAAATATTGCAAAAACAACAACAGCAAAATGACAATATTTATGCGATATATCTATACTCTGCTACCAGCGAGTTTTTGTGCCCAGTGGTAAGGGGGATGAACTTCAGTCACTGGAGCCCCGGTTTCGAATCGAATCTCGTTAGATTCAGCCCCACTGATGAGCCATAGACAACGAAACATGTGTCGATGGATAATTGCATTTCATATATATATATATATATATATATATATATATATATACTAGCAAATTCTTCCTTAGCTAGTATTATGGTGAACAAACATATACTACACTGACGCCCCCCCCCCCTGACAGACGATAATATCATGATGAACGAACATGACTTCCCTCCACCTAAAAAGGAGAAAGTCATTCTTGCATGGTCTTAAGAGAACAGAACCGATACTACACTGCCCCCCCCCCCCTTTAAAAGATATTCTGACTAAATCGAGTCTTGGGGATTTTTCATTCTGGGAGAATTCCCCCCTACACACACGTAAAAACGGAGGAGGTAATTCCTGGGAGGGCAGTCTTATGATAACAGAACCGATACTACACTACACCACCCATTAAAAAATATTCAAATTTAATCAATTTTTTTTTTAAATTTAAAAATGCCTAGTCACAAAAAAATATTTTTTATGGTTCCATGACCTTTTGGCTAAGATCAAAGTGTAGTATCTGTTTGACATCTCAGCAATATTTGACACTTTACTAAAGCCGGAAGTAAATTATGGGTTCAATTTAAAGGATTTTATTTTTACAGAATGGAAATATTGATCTAGTTCGAGCGCTGGTGATTTTTGGATCAGACGTGAATCAACTTAATCAGAAACGACAAACTGCACGTCATATCGCTTCAGTCTCTTCATCTCCACAAAGGTAGATATTTTAATCTTGTTTAAATGTGTAAATAATTTCTTGTAAATAGTCAAACTAATAAAAAATATTCTTTACTTGCCAGAGTCTTGCAGGAGTTTGAGATCAACACCAGAGATCAGAAACTTTATCTTTTGCATCGAATAATCCCAAAAGAGTTGATATGCCATTAAACAGATAACCAACCAATGAATGGTTTATCCTAAATATTATAATTCTATATTGAATGATCCCGAAAGGAGTTTATATACAGTTAAATAGGCAACACAAACGACTAAACTAATCATTTAGAATAGTTAGGGTGTTTATGCATTAAATAACTAAAAAGGGTTGATATGCCATAATATATACAAACAACAACAAAAACAAACTGTTCAGTTTTGTTGGTGTTTTTTTAAATTTATTTTTATTTTCATTAATATTCTTTTATATTGTATTTTACAGTGGAGAGATTCTGTATATCTTACATGAATGTGGTGCTAAACGCTGCAGTGCAGACACAAGGGGTTGCATGAGAGGCTGTGTGACAGAGGGTAATTATAATGGCGCTGTGATACAAAAATCTAAAGATTCAATTGACATAGATGGTAAGTATTATTCCCAAACGTTTACCTAAAGAATTCTATAAACGTCTATCCTCTATCTAAAGAATTGTCCAAACGTGCACCCTCTATCTAAAGAATTGTCCAAACGTGCACCCTCTATCTAAAGAATTGTCCAAACGTGCACCCTCTATCTAAAGAATTGTCCAAACTTGCACCCTCTATCTAAAGAATTGTCCAAACTTGCACCTTCTATCTAAAGAATTGTCCAAACGTGCACCCTCTATCTAAAGAATTGTCCAAACTTGCACCCTCTATCTAAAGAATTGTCCAAACTTGCACCCTCTATCTAAAGAATTGTCCAAACTTGCACCTTCTATCTAAAGAATTGTCCAAGCTTGCACCTTCTATCTAAAGAATTGTCCAAGCTTGCACCTTATATCTAAAGAATTGTCCAAACGTGCACCCTCTATCTAAAGAATTGTCCAAACTTGCACCTTCTATCTAAAGAATTGTCCAAGCTTGCACCTTATATCTAAAGAATTGTCCAAACTTGCACCTTATATCTAAAGAATTGTCCAAACGTGCACCCTCTATCTAAAGAATTGTCCAAACTTGCACCCTCTATCTAAAGAATTGTCCAAACTTGCACCTTCTATCTAAAGAATTGTCCAAGCTTGCACCTTATATCTAAAGAATTGTCCAAACGTGCACCCTCTATCTAAAGAATTGTCCAAACTTGCACCTTCTATCTAAAGAATTGTCCAAACTTGCACCTTATATCTAAAGAATTGTCCAAACTTGCACCCTCTATCTAAAGAATTGTCCAAATGTGCACCCTCTATCTAAAGAATTGTCCAAACTTGCAACTTATATCTAAAGAATTGTCCAAACGTGCACCCTCTATCTAAAGAATTGTCCAAACTTGCACCTTCTATCTAAAGAATTGTCCAAGCTTGCACCTTATATCTAAAGAATTGTCCAAACTTGCACCTTCTATCTAAAGAATTGTCCAAGCTTGCACCTTATATCTAAAGAATTGTCCAAACGTGCACCCTCTATCTAAAGAATTGCTCTAACTTGCACCCTCTATCTAAAGAATTGCTCTAACTTGCACCCTCTATCTAAAGAATTGTCCAAACTTGCACCTTCTATCTAAAGAATTGTCCAAACTTGCACCTTCTATCTAAAGAATTGTCCAAACTTGAACCTTCTATCTAAAGAATTGTCCAAACTTGCACCTTCTATCTAAAGAATTGTCCAAACTTGCACCTTCTATCTAAAGAATTGTCCAAACTTGCACCTTCTATCTAAAGAATTGTTCAAACTTGCACCTTCTATCTAAAGAATTGTTCAAACTTGCACCTTCTATCTAAAGAATTGTCCAAACTTGCACCTTCTATCTAAAGAATTGTCCAAACTTACATCTTATATCTAAAGAATTGTTGAAGCTTGCACCCTCTATGTAGAGGAGGTTTGAAACTTGCATTCTTTATGTAGAGGAGCTTTGAAACTTGTACCCCCTGCGTAGAGGAGCGTCGAAATTTGCACCCCCTTGCATAGAGGAGCGTCGAAATTTGTACCTCTTGCGTAGAGGAGCGTCGAAATTTGCACCCCCTGCGTAGAGGAGTGTCAAAAGTTTCACTTTCTATCTAAAGAATCCACCTGGCAAAATATAATATAAGAAGACATTGTAACAATCTTACAATATAGTCTGTATGAGTTATGTCTATTTATATAAAGTTAGGTATGTGTATATGTTTATATATTTCTATGCATAGGAGTCACTCCTAAACTAATTAACCGATTATGAATTTTGAATTACATCTGCTTAGTGTAAAGATGTGTCATATATTTAGTTTAATTTAATTTTATGCAAAAGAAGCAAAGAGGAGATGGAACCCCTTCATGAAGATTCAGAAACATCCTATTTTTGTGAAATTTTAACAATAGATATTAGATATCAATTAATAAATATTCACAAAATTTCAGTTTCTTTGTAGTCTTGTAAAGGGATTTTAGGGGTCATAATATGGGCATACCCCCCCCCCCTTTGAAAATTCAAATATTTTAGATATGCATTAAATTTGATCCACAAATTAAGCAAGATTTCCTGAATTTCAATTTCTTAAGTTGAAGTTTTAAATTTTAGACATTTTCTAGAATCAAAATCATGTAATGGATTTAGATCAAAATTGGAATAAGGATTCTAGACATAAGGTCTAGTTAGCATTATATCTTGATTTTTATCTTTATAAGGGGACCTAAAAGTGGTGCAATACTATTTTGTTTGGAGGAATTAATTTTACCCGTGCTGAGAGGTGTATTCTTCTAATATGCTGCTTTTTGTTAACGCTTATGTTTGCATAGGTAATACAAAGTGTGATTCTCATTTTTCACTTTGTTGTTTTCTTTGTTTATTTCCAGCACCGTGAATTGAATTAACTGTTAATTTAATTGTATTATCTATACAAACTAGAATGTCAACAAAAAAGCAGCATGATACATAATATACTATCTGAAATAAATTCCAATGTTAACTCTCCATATATAGGTAATAATATAAAAGAAAATTTATATAGTTCAGATCGATTCGACTAGGAATCAATTTCCCAAAGCAAAAATGAAGCTCAATATTTAATATTTTAATTTTAAATATCCAATAGAGCTATTACTATACAAATGATTAAAGTCAAGATTATATCATTCGATTATTTAATAACAATTTAAGAGCAAAATAAAAGTTACACGTGTTTCTAGAGGAGCCTGATGCAAACACAGGTAATCAAAGTCGTTTACTCCAACACCTACTTCATCAGAAATTCGAAAGGAATACAAATCGAAAAGCATTC
Organism: Sepiola atlantica; assembly: GCA_963556195.1. Lineage (NCBI taxonomy): Eukaryota > Metazoa > Mollusca > Cephalopoda > Sepiida > Sepiolidae > Sepiola > Sepiola atlantica. The sequence continues at coordinate 72,043,713 of OY744537.1, read as the reverse complement.
CGGAGGAAAAAAATCTGGAAAATGGCAAATGGACGATCAGAGATTTCAAATCGTTAGACATAAAAAGTCAAACACAGAGAAGAAGTCCAGCAACAAACAATGAAATCCCTGTTAAAAGAAACAAATAAACTTGTAAAAAGTTAGAGGTATAAATAAAACCAAAGGATTTTACAAAGTAAAATGTTCGAAAATCAGATAAAAACATTGAAATACCAGATGATAGCCCCCATCACGGTTATATATATACATATAAATAAATACAAAAGATTTTTTCATTTATCACTCCTATATTACCATTTAAACGGGTTACTGTTATTTAAATCAATAAATCAACATTTTATTATTTACCTCCCCAGGAGGTTAGGCACAAGGCCAGTTTTATTTTACTCCCACAAGGTAAGATGTGACCCAAGGTCGGGTTGGGAAAGTGGGACTTGAAAAGCCAGAGCCCGAGAAGGTGAGCACTCTGGCCATTAAAAATTGCCTGGGCAGCCCCGTCGGCATTCCCCGGTAGGGGCGCCTCAGGCAGTAAGCAATAAACTTACTCCTCCCTTTAAACGGGTTACTGTTATTTAAATCAATAATACAACATTTTATTTACCTCCCCAGGAGGTTAGGCACAAGGCCAGGTTTATCTTACTCCCACAAGTAAGATGTGACCCAAGCTCGGGTCGGGAAAGTGGGACTTTAAAAGCCAGCGCTCGAGAAGGTGAGCACTCTGGCCATTTAAAAATTGCCTGGGCAGCCCCGTCGGCATTCCCTGGTAGGGGCGCCTCAGGCAGTAAGCAATAAACTTACTCCTCCCCAAAGAGGGGAGGCAAAGCCTGGGAGGGTGTACCTCCTAGAACTGCACAGGACAGACCCATAGACTGGCGTAAATCAAGCCCCGAAGGCCAAGACGATACCAGTTTATGGTGCGTATCAATCAATGATACGACATTTTATTTACCTCCCCAGGAGGTTAGGCACAAGGCCAGGTTTATCTTACTCCCACAAGTAAGATGTGACCCAAGCTCGGGTCGGAAAAGTGGGACTTGAAAAGCCAGCGCTCGAGAAGGTGAGCACTCTGGCCATTTAAAAATTGCCTGGGCAGCCCCGTCGGCATTCCCTGGTAGGGGCGCCTCAGGCAGTAAGCAATAAACTTACTCCTCCCCAAAGAGGGGAGGCAAAGCCTGGGAGGGTGTACCTCCTAGAACTGCACAGGACAGACCCATAGACTGGCGTAAATCAAGCCCCGAAGGCCAAGACGATACCAGTTTATGGTGCGTATCAATCAATGATACGACATTTTATTTACCTCCCCAGGAGGTTAGGCACAAGGCCAGGTTTATCTTACTCCCACAAGTAAGATGTGACCCAAGCTCGGGTCGGAAAAGTGGGACTTGAAAAGCCAGCGCTCGAGAAGGTGAGCACTCTGGCCATTTAAAAATTGCCTGGGCAGCCCCGTCGGCATTCCCTGGTAGGGGCGCCTCAGGCAGTAAGCAATAAACTTACTCCTCCCCAAAGAGGGGAGGCAAAGCCTGGGAGGGTGTACCTCCTAGAACTGCACAGGACAGACCCATAGACTGGCGTAAATCAAGCCCTGAAGGCCAAGACGATACCAGTTTATGGTGCGTATCAATCAATGATACGACATAATACTTTTTAATTAACTATATAGAGTACAGACGAACAACCCCAAGACTCCTATTTGAATGCCTAATTTGCATAACTATTTTTTAAACAGTTCATAATAAATTAATGTTTGGTGTTATTCATTTGTAATTGTATTGTGCTATTTTGCATACATAGATGTAATAGTTTTCTTCGATATTAACAGTAATTAATTAAAGTTATTTAACAAAAAAAGGATAAGTTACTAAAACCTTTCTTAAAATATTTGTTGATTAATTTTCAAGGGAGGTAATTTAAATTAAATGTCGCTAGTTAGAAAGAAAGATATACTGACGAGGCAGAAGCAAGAAGAGAAATGGATAAGTGCGACTGAATGATTGCTTGCTCTCCGTCTCTCTCCCCTCCCGTTAGCGAAGCCACATTTTCTTATTGTTTTTAAATTCAGTGATTGTTTTGATCCCGTGGACAAACGTTTCACATTTGTGTTTAAATGTTCCTTTTTGGTCTTTCTTTAGGTGGACTTCTGTTTCTAAATTGTAAGCTACCCTCCCCCCTTCACAAAATAGCACACCATCGCTCAAACGAATTGATTTCTTTCTTTTTTTCATTTCTTTACAATCTTATTAAAAAAATAAATAAATATGTATTAAAAATATAAAAATATTAATATTTATCTATCTAATTATATGAATAAATGTTTGTTTATCTATATGAATAAATGTGAAAGTTGTTATATCGCGTTTACAAGAAATCTTTGAATGAAATGTTTATCATTCAAAATTTTGGTTTCAAGTATCAAAGTTTATAAAGTGATAGTGAATTAGCAAAGCCAGCTAGTATATTAATATTTTTATTTATACAGACATGTACAAAAGCGACACTGACATGACGATAGTTCGATCTGTAGTCATTAAAAACTATGATCTCCTCAGGCAAAGAAGACTGTCTTTTCTTTAGTTGTTAATATTGAAGAAAAATATATATATATATATATATATATATATATATATATATATATTAGAGGTGAAAGATGAGAATAAAAAAATTGTAAAGATACAATATTTATTAGAACATCAAAAGTTCAGAGCAGGAGCTTCATATCCTTAATCGATGGATTTTCAAAGATAAACTCTTCTCATAACCCTGCGAAACGGATAATTCCAGCACGAAACTAATGCACAGACAGGATAAAATGGACATTACCAATTGCCGTCGGACCACCAGCCTCTTACAAAAATATTTGGATTCCTAAACAATTTGAGTATTGTTCTTTTTCAAACATTCATTTCCAAAACAACAGCTGTTTTTATTTTTGTTTTGAGGTGTTTTTTGGATATTATCCACCCTGACTTTATGCTCTCATCTCAACATAAGACTCTTTACCTTTTGGCTCTTATTTTGTTTTTATTTTGTTGTATTTTATGTAAAATTTTCAAAGTTAAATGTTGCCGATAATATTTACAATTACATTGTCGGCTTTTCCCTATCCTCTGATGAGAAGAGTTTATCTTTGAAAATCCATGGATTAAGGATATGAAGCTCCTGCTCTGAACTTTTGATGTTCTAATAAATATTGTATCTTTACAATTTTTTATTCTCATCTTTCACCTCTAAAATTGATATTCAATATATTGAGCTTTATATCATCACGATAGATTATTATTATTAAACTATAATTCAATTATCGTTATTTAATTCAACATTTAAATATTATATATATATATATATATATATATATATATATATATATATATATATATATTATACACATACTTTCATATACTTTCTCACACACAGCTTTCTGTGAAGAAATGATTAACAGTAAGACTATACATGAAACATCGGATCAGCGTCATATGGAAGGGAAAAAGGTAAGAAAGAGGCTTTTTTATTTTTTTATTTTCCAAACTAAAAAAAAAAAGACGTTTTATCCAATTTGTACAGTTTATTATAATTAAGTAAAAATGTTTGTGCGCCACCACAGGGAAAATGTGACACAAGGCCGGAAAGTTGAGTGAATATGCCAGCGCACAAGAGATGGTGCACTCTGGTCTCTTAACATTGCCTGAGTAGCCTCGTTGGTATTCCCCAGTGAGGGCACTTCAAACAGTTAGCTATAAACTAGGACACAATTCTTCTTCTATAGTACATTTATTTATTTATTTGTTTGTTTGTTTGTTTGTTATGCCTCCTTGGGCATCTCCCCTTTAACTATCTTCTCAATTCAACTGTTAAAAAAAAAAATAAATAAATAAAAAATAAAAAAATCAAACTCTTAGTACAGTATCGATATCCAGATCAAATTCTGTTAAATATTTCATTTGATAACTCCCAAAAGTGCCCCCTCAATTTCTCCCTCCTACCACTTTCTCTGAATTCATCCAACCTCATCTTAAACTGATCCACGCTATTGCTGTTCTTAATCTGATCTGGCAACTTATTCCAAAAACATATTACTCTGTGAGCAAAAAAACATAACTTTACATGCCTGTCATTTGGACCAACCTGTCTTTTATTCTTGTGTTCCTGAGTTGATGAAACTGTTCAATAAAATTGATATGAATTCTAGAGAAAATGTTTTGTTTTTTTAATTGGAACCTGGTGACCCCTTTTTCGTCTTCATCTAAAACAAGCCCAGCCAGATGAATACAGACGCAGTGTTGCTACTACAAATGGCTATCTATGATAAGCACCTAATCACCCCTAACTCTAGATTCTTCACCCCATTAAGTTCGTATTAACATGCCCCATCTCTACTTCTAGTTGTGTTTTGCCGTAGCCCCATTTTCTTTCATGTGGTTGTTCAGTCTCACCAGGTTACGTTGATTGCTTTCGACACTCGGGATTTTTATTTGATTTTATGTTAAGAGTATTTACTTTCATTGAACTGTTTGAACTTATTCGATATGAAAAGGTATCTATTAGTGATGAAACGATTCCAATGTTTTTCTCCGATTCCGATACAATTACCGATTCTGTTCTAAATTCCCGATTCTGATACAATTACCAATTCCGATTCTTTTTAAATTTCTAAATATCTAGTTGTTGTTTTTTTTTTAATTTTCATATTACGGTAAAATCCTGTGTAATGTGTGCATATATTTGCACAAAATTAAAAATACACTGGAGGTTGCGGTGTGTAGATTACACAAATAGATCTCTATAACTATTTTTTCTCAAATGTTTTCCTCGTAATTGATTAAAAATAGTGATTTTATAAACTCATTGTGAAAATTTCATCTACATATTTCACGTGCCATTTTTGCTATTTATCCACTTGTGCTTTTATCTGTGCCATTTTTACCGTGCCATGACTTCCAGTTCTATTTTTACCTGAAATCGTTATTATGATCTATAGATTTTAGTTTCACTGTTAGTTTAAAATCAATAAATATTTATCATTTTATCATTAGTACTAGCAATGGAAAATTAAGTTTTAAACCAAAAAATAAAAAACTTAAAAGAATCGTTTTTGGAATCGAAAATTAGGCACAAATTTTTCCGATTCCGATATCCCAAAAAGTTCCGATTTTTCACATTCCTGATTCTGATTAATTGTCTCAAAACTAGTATCTATGTATGAGTTTATTCTATATTATTTATTGTCTCAGACTAAATTTGTTGAATTTAATTGTATTTCGTTGATCGCACTTAAATGATGCATTCATTTGCTAAATTGGAGGAATTGCATCCTATTTGAACAACGAATCCCACAAGACAGCATGGCGATTACAATATGTCTTGCTGGCAGTTATTCATAGAAATACGTTCACCATTAAAAAGCTTTGCAGGGAATAAGTAGGAAAAAATGGGAGGGTTTAAAAAATGTTTTTAAATACTCATACATTCTCCTTAATATCTAATGTGTATTATCTTGTTGAATAGTTGAAATTATAACAAATAAATTATAACAAAGAACATATTTTTATGGATTTCTCTTTTTGGATCAACAATTTCAAAATACTTTTATATGATATCATTTGAAAACAGTGAATATTCTGTTACATCTTATCTCTTTCTTTTTTTTCTTTTCTTCTTCTTCAGATTTTATGTTTGGATGGAGGCGGCATTCGAGGTCTAGTTTTGATTCAACTTCTGATTGAGATTGAAAACCGCATGCAACGTCCAATCCGACAATGTTTTGACTGGATTGGGGGTACGAGCACAGGGGGGATCCTTGCCCTTGCCATTGCTCATGGTAACTCTTCCTGCCTTTATAAGCTATTCTTGTTTATCCAATTAGAAATTAATATAATGTTTAAGACTGTTATCCTCATTGTGGTTGTTATGTTGTATATTGCTTCTCTCTCTCTCTCTCTCTCTCTCTCTTCATTTAATGTCACTTTTTCCTTGTCCAGGAATCGGACATGTCTTGATATTTTGCAAGTTCACTCGCCAGTCCTCACGGTTCAGCAGGTCAACTGTCTCCAAATTCTACTCTGTATGGTCTTGTCTAATCACTCACTTCCAAGTTTTCCTTGGTCAGTCAACCTTCCTGCAATTCAAAACATCCATGCTTCTGCAACAGTTTATCCAGAAAGACGAATGTTCCACATGATCATACCAGCATATCCAATTCGTCCTGAGGATAACTTTTATGCTGGCCAGATGTAGTACTTACAGCAAATCCTCCAACCTAATGTACTTAAAAGAATGACGACACACACTTGTGTATAAAAATATGATGGGATAACTTTAGCGTTCAGCTTTGGCAAACAAGTAGAGTTAGTGAGAGTTGTTAGGAATGGAGAGTGCCGATTTATGTAGATCCCAATTCAAGCCAGTTAATATAACATTTTTGGATACCCACAAGTTCTGAACTGCCACACCCATTCCAGGATTTCGCCTATGTATACAATGTAGCCACACCTTCTATGGGACGTAACTTCCAGCGGTGTATTATTTATTTTGAAAATGGATGAATGTTGTCCACTGCATCTACAGGTGTTCTTTAGAGGTATTGTGCTTCCACCCAGGAGTTATCACTAGTACCCCATACTCAATATTCAACACAAAATTTAAGCCATTTTTCTCTCCAACTTTATTCAGGTACCTTATAGCATAGTCAGTAACCAGCTGGGAATTTAAAATTGAACCCTTGATTTAATGCACTGGGTTAGACTGCTTTCATGTTGTATTCAATGCCTTATTTATATTTTGTTTTCTGAAGTTCCTTTACCTGGTATTGAACTCACAACCACATTTCTAGCAAAGACACTTCAGAAAAAAATGATACAAGGCATACCTAAAAGACATGGGGCATAGAATGAGATCATTCTACAACTAGTGATTTAAATAAAGGGTTGGATCCGAAATTCCCAGATGTTTACTCACTACGACATAAGACATCTGAAGAAGGCTGGAGAGTACAGTAGTCAAAACGTTGTGAACCTGACAAGTTGAGCAAATAATTTTAAAAAATGCGTAAGACTTATCAGTTTCTTATTCGTTCTAATACATAAACACAAAAGAACTAAAAACTTACTTATAAAAATATAACAGGATTTATTTGTGCTTAAAAGTAATACACCAAATATACACACATTTCAAACTTTTTAACATATGGATATAATAAAAGATGGACTTACCAGATATTTGTAGAGAACTGGTCTCCAAAAATATGTTGGCAGAATTGGTTTGGATAGAGGAACGATTAACTGCATAGCAACAGAACTGGTTTAGGCAGATAGAAGTGGTGGACCAATGATGTCACCTCAGTAGTCAAAACGAAAGGAAGAGTGAATTTCTAAATCACGCTGTTTATATTTGTGATCATGTGACTAAATCAACCAATAATTGAGTGCCCCTTTGTCACGTGATATGGGACTCTAACTTTATGTATTAGGAAAAAGCAAAGCCGACACGTCTAAATAACAACAATAGTTCATCTAAGAAATATTTTTAACAAAGTAATTAGTACGATGGGGGGGGGGCATTTTGCATTGACTTGAACTAACTTCTGAAGGGGTTCAACAATATAAACTCAATTGAATAATGAACAAGCTCATGTCTCTAGCTCTTGCCTGAACCAACGGCCGTAGCTAAATCAATTGCTTTGAATTTAAGCGTTTCCCAGTAGACATCCAAAAGAGGGGGGAAGTGTCGTCGAAGAAGTGTGTCCTTGAGTCATAGCAGCTGCTGTATTGCTTTCCCTCTTCTTCACAGGAGTAAGAGTGAGAGAGTTTAAGTATTTCTCAGTAGACACCGAAAATGATATTTTCTTGCAACAAAACCCACACTTCTCCAATATATAAAATAATAAAATGTAAATTTGTTGATATAGCTTTTAACGTTTTATTACCCAGATTAAGAAAATGTCCACTATTCACCGAATTCAAACTTGACATCTCTTAAAACATCTGACACTGGGCGGAAAGGTTTTTCCTCTCTTGCGTCTATCAAACCCTTTTATCCTAACTCTTTTTCTCTTTTAGATATTTCAACTGATGTTATACACTGTTGGCTCAGTATATTTAGAGTTACTTCCCTTGAACCATATTCAAGTTATTTCCCCTGAATCATACTGGCAACAAAAGAATGAACTCTTCAAGTTTGAAGTACAAAAAAAGACTTGCACTACAAATGTGTGAGAATCTTGCTCTTTTTCTTGGCACTGGGCTCAAGCTGGGTGGATGTGTTCCACCCCAGCATATGTTTGTACATGGTTTTTATATCACTAAGAACATGTTGTCAGATCTCACTTCTGGTTAGTTTAAATAGGACTACCAGACAACTAGCCATGGGTTTTTTCTCCTGGTCACAGTATTCTTTATCAGAATAATTCCAAGATAATACAAAGTAAGTCGTATTTACTTTGCATATCCCATACATTCTCTATAATCTGTTTGCCCTGGCAATCCATGTTATTTCAATTATGTGTAGATACTTTTAGTGTGGACTCTTTCGTTAGTAATTGCATCTTTAATTTTGATCCCCAATTATGTACCCTGTTGTATTATTTCCTCTTTATTTTGTCTTTGATAGACCCACGTGAGCAATACATGTATGTATTTGTATATGTATGCAAATGCAACCGTCTTTTTATTACCGTTTCTTTATCATTGTTTTTTTTTCTTTTTATGTTTCAACCATGTGTTATACAAGATAATGCAACATATTTAATATGGCAATCGCGTCTTGGAGGAGGGGCTCCACCATGTGTGCCGCTATACAAATGTATAAATTGAAATATCAAATATTCAAATTTTATAACGCCATCCACATGGTTTTTGTTTTTGTGTTTTCTTTTTTAAAATATTTTATGATCAGAAAATTTTGTGCTTAATCAATAGTAATTTGAAGAGTTGTTATGCTTTTTTTTAATCAAAAACAAACATTTCGATGGTATGGCCACATTGAAATAATGGATGAGAGTTCTTGGGTTATTAGATGTAAAACAGTTGAAGTAACAGGGTCAGTTCACAGAGGAAGGCCAAGGAAAATATGGGAGGAAGTGATAAGGATAAACCTGAGAGAAAGAGGGATAAATAAACACCTGGCTATAGATAGGTTAGTTTAGAAGTCAATTTCTAAAAGCCAACCAACACATGCCAGAATGTAAAATGGATGTTAAACCGAATATGATGATGATGATGATGATCATCATCATCATGATGGTAGTCAGCGCTGTAATTTAATTGAGCCCAAACTTTTTATTTGATTACTTTTTTGATTTCATCCAAAGTAAAAAAAAAAGAGATTCTTGTTGTCTTGGTTCTCATTTTAATTTCATTAGATGCGTCCATGCATTTTTTTAAGAGGCTTGGTCCGTCACACTTTAGTTTGAAATAGCATTTGCATTAAGCCCTCGTATAACATTGTAACTTGTAACAGCATTCACCAACGGTTAGTTTAGTTGGCTCCAGATGAGTTCACCGCATCCCTTGTCAAAGTGGTCAACCCACGCAGATCTGCAGCTGAGTCCTCTGTATACCTCATCCATTCATAATTCTAGCGACAAATACCAAAAACGCAAAAGCAAGCCGCCAGATCAATCTGTCTTCATTGTATTAACCCATGTTTTCAGCTGACCACCGCTGTGCTTTCTTGAACTAGTGGGTGTGATTGAGGCCAGCAACTTCTGAATGAATTCCTCCTCAGGGCGTCGAAGAATGTGTCTAAACCAGCAAAGTCTTTTCAGAATAGTCTTCGTGATTCTGGTGGTGTTGCATCTTGCACAGATGATGCGGGTTGGGATTTGGTCAGGGAGGTTGATGTGTAGTATGTGTTGTAGGCAGTACATGTCTAAGACTTCGAGTGTGTGAAGATCTTTTTTCATGATGTAACATTACCGTGGAAATAAACGACTTGTACCATTGTGTGGGGTTTTCTTCAAATTCCATTGTGGGCAGAAACAGCAGTTTGTTTCTCTCATTGGCACGTTGTAGTGCTCTCTAACATGTGGTGACAGTAGTGACTACTACAAAGATGATTTTTCTTCTCTTTCTCTCCTTGTGGTTGGAATAATAGAAGCAATAAAAAAAAAACAACAAAATAACTTCATTCTTTACTCTGGGATTTGTTTGTACTTTTTACAGTAATTTACATTTATATGAATTGCATCTTCTCCTTTCAGCCCCTGTAGGATGGTGAAGGTCTTAAAAACAGTATCTGTCCACTTTGAGACCAAACTTCTCAGAGGCAGGAACTTTTTCGCTTTTCTGCCACATATTTCCTTCCATAATGAAACTTCCTGTAATTGTCAGCTTAACTTTTAACTTGACCTTTAATAGAGGAATCCATTTCTTGCTTAACTAAACTTATGTAGAATTTTCAATTTTCAACTTTTTACACATCCAACTTCTAATTTTGCTAAAGTCATGCCTAAGTTTAAAATAGTATTTTCATTGGTCTGTCACACTTAAGTTTGAAATATTATTTTCTATCATTAAACACACCAGTTGAACATTCATCTTACGAACATCTGTTCTCTTTTTAATATCATAAATGATTAATGTTGTCCCAATTTTTACTCACAGGTAAATCATTGCAGTATTGTAAGAGTTTATATTTCCGGATGAAAAATGAAGTCTTCAGTGGAAAACGCCCATATTCATCTGAAAGCTTGGAGAAGATTTTGAAGATGGAATTTGGAGAACATACTAAAATGGATTCCATCATCCACCCTAAGTGAGTCTGGCCATTTATAAGTACAAAACATTCCACAAGAATTCTAATGGTTTGAACACACACATATATATATATATATATATATATATATATATATATATATGTGTGTGTGTGATGTGGAATTAATTCAATGACTTACCGAGGTATTTGACAATGAATCTATGCTTGTGAGTTTTGCTTTGTTTTTCATGGAAATTAACTATTTTTTGACATTGTTGATTTGTTATTTCTGTTCTAAAGATGATCTGCCGTTTGAAAATTTGATGACTTAAAATAAACATTGTCTTGAAACAGCTGTAAACAACTATAATACATTTGTGTATGATCTTTATTTATAATATTATTTGAGAATGATTTAAATCGTCAAAAATACACATATGTGTGTATGTGTAATTCACACTGTTTTAAGATCGATATTTTACTTTAAAAAAAAAAGTTGTTGCAAGAGATATGTGAACTCTGGGCCTTCTGATCAATTCACTTCACTTCAAATCAGGTTACGTTACACAATAATCCAGAAACGAATAAGGGACCTTTTATATCTTCAGAAGCTGACAGGGGTTAAAAACAGGAACAACATAAATGAGAGACGAAAATAGCAGGATCATCAGTAACATGGAACATAAGAATATGAAAGATAACCACCAACAAGAACAACTTTCACGAAGGATAAAAATAACACTATCACTGAACAGGAGTTTGCAAACGTTCAAAACATATGCGTCTTCAACCTGTATTTTTAGCCCCGTATTATATATTGCGTTCACCACATTCAACAACTGACTAGAAAACAACTCATTTGCATAGGCAGCAAAAAAGAATTACTCGATGAAAATAAAATATAGGGTTTATTTTTCTCACATTGAAATATGACTGTCATGGTAGCTGAGTGGTTAAGAATGTTGGATTGGATTTTTTTGGGTCCAAGATTCGAATCTTCTGACCGGCGGTACAGTTATATAAACCACACTGATGATTGTTAGTGAACATAAAACATATATGTCTCTGGATAAACAAATATTTATTCATAAAAATAGTTATATATATATATATATATATATATCTATATATATATATATCTATTAATAATGGAGTTTATGTATCTGTCTGTCTGTCTGAAGCCGAAACTCCAGTATGACTATTTTACTGAAACTAATCTTTTTGAAATTCTTTATATACTGTCATCAAAAGTCGTTCAGACACCAAATGGGTGTTACCATTAACATAAGTCATTCCTTTAAACCTTCAATTAAATTCATATTTACAAATATACACTTATAACTGCTATTATTAAATTTACATATGTATTTACAATATTTTCCGATAAGGTTATATTAATAAACATTATTCATACAATTAATTAAAGCCATTTTCATCATAACCGT